>MU223891.1:232528-261012 GCA_018584345.1 Thuja plicata
GGGGGGGGGGGGGTGAATCAGTGGCCTCAAAAATTAATCCTTAAATCAACCCTTCAAAACTTATAACCACAAAGTATTTCTCAAGTTACCTTCTGTCCTACAAGATGAATGCCTTGAATAACTTATATCAATTTAATACTTGTCAAATTGCTCTGTTAAACCTTCTTCTTAATGTTTACCGATAAGAAGTCATCTATTTACCAAAATAGAATAAATATACAGAGTATACTGATATATCCAGAATGAATTATGTAAGATAAAAAATAGTAAAGAAATGAATTATACACACATAACACATGGATTTTAACGTGAAAACCCTGTTAAGGAAAAAAACCACTAGGACCGATAACCCAAATTTTCACTCTTCTAAAGTGAGCCTTGTTAAGAGCCAACCCTGTTAAATGTTACAAATATGATGTTAGGTGTGACCTTGTTAGAGGATTTTATACATAGAAGTTGTCACTTAGTATTGGGCATCTAATGCTGCCATCCTTGAATCAGCCTCTCTCTTAGACTATCAATAGGCATCGGGCATATCCAATGCTACTTTCATGAATCAACCTTTTTGGCACTCCTTGAGATGTACCTCAATATATAGAAGACTGTTAAGCCCTACTCAGTTAAGAGACTTGATGCTTCAATTGTTAAACTGAAACATTATGACCTGTTCATATTGCAACTTAAATTATAGATTTTCAGATCTATTTCAGTACATTAACTCTCTGACCAATGTGTTAATTCAATCCTTGTGCTCCATACTTTCTACTCTATGATACTGTCCTCACTGTTCGTCAGTGTCTGCAGAATTCCTTAGCTCTTCCTTCAACTTGTTTGATTAACACTGTATGAAGTAGTTCTTCATCATTTTCTCTTTAGAATCCTCTTTCTATTCACTCCCCTTAATCCCTTCGTAAATGAATTAATATTTTCTCTTATATAGACATAATATTCCTTGTTCCTTGGTTCTTGATTCTTTATTCTTGATTCTTGGCATGTTAAACAATCCAACCAATTAGATTTAAAGCATAACTCCTGATTTGTCTTGTAGATATCTTCTTGCCAACTGTACAAATCAGCTTTAAATCAATCACTTATCTCTGGTCAAAGAAAACAAAGTAGAAAACTGGTTAATTCTATATTTATCTCTACCAACTAGATATTTTGTCATTTTTTGAACTCTCTCTTCTATCGGTCACCAACGGTTAGTCATCGGCGACAACTAACTGTTCCATCGGCAAGACTCTAGTTAGCTTCGTGATCTCCATCTATCAGGCAACACTGTATTTTCTTCCATCGGGTTACTCTGTGCTTTGCTCATCGGGAAACACTATGACTCTTCTTGTCAGTAGTGCTATTTCCTCATCGGGTATCATTGTGACTTTGTTCTTTTTCTCTGTCCGTCAGGTGCACTCCATCGGTGTTGTTTGTCACTTAGTAAATACTTGACTTATATGCATTACTGATAGCATAGCCTTGGTTCCTTTGGTTCTCTGAAGTCTTTGGCATTATTTACATGACCATACATATTATATTAAGTTGACATCAATGACAATACAATACATTAACTGATTTAACGCCTTGCATGATTATCAACTTAACATGTTCAAACATTTAATCAGTTATATGTCATCAATTTTCATATGTATTTTGTTTGATATCCATTTTTTATTTGGGATACTATTCTAGGTGGATTCTATCACTTATTAATAGGAAAGCATTTTGCTAGCTTATGTCAATGTGGGTAGTTTATAGGGGTTGGATTTATAGGCCAATATGTGTTTAACTAGTTAATGATATTTTTCTACTTGTTGATCTTTAACTTGCTTACACTTAGAGAAACAACCTTATGGGAAAATTTGTGAATGGGGAAAAATCACACTTCACAAAATGACCTTTGGGAGTTTATGTTGGAAATAATGGAATGGTGTGTAGTGAGAGGGGAGGGGTGAATCAACACCCTTTA
Source organism: Thuja plicata (assembly GCA_018584345.1). NCBI lineage: Eukaryota > Viridiplantae > Streptophyta > Pinopsida > Cupressales > Cupressaceae > Thuja > Thuja plicata. The sequence goes on from MU223891.1 coordinate 234,492, forward strand.
AAACTTCTAGTCAATTAACCTTTATCCTTTAGTAATCAATTGTTTGTATTACCAACCATCTATGCTATTCTCTCTTTATGCATGTAATATCAATTCATAAACTCAATTAACATGTAAACATTTATAGAAACATTCATGAAATATATTGACACATCACACAAGATTTGGTAATGCAGAAAACCCCTGTTAGAAGGTAAAAACTGCGGTGGGGATGAAACCCACAAAACTTCACTATCTACAGAATGGAAGGGGACAGTTAAGGCTTACAAGTGTAATGCCCAAAAATAGAAACACTATATTGGACATCACACAACCTATCTAATCTACTCAACACAAGATAATATGCACAATTATGATCATTAGTGAGCTTCATTTCCATGAAATGACAACTCACTAGACATGTTATCCATGAAGAACCCTTAGAAACTCTAACAAAAATCATCTTAGACATCATTGTATTTATATTTTCTATAGTGTTGATATAACCTATAATAATAATAATCTTAGTCATATTACATCTTGATACTACACAATCTAAATAAACGTAATAATAATGTATGATCAAGGTAAAGAAACATAACAAGTGTGTCTGGTACCAACACCGACACACATAAACTACTACTAAGCATCTCCTTGATATGTACATTTATATTTCCTTCATATTGAGGATCGATTACACAAGATTATATTTCATAGAACATTCATCCTTAGGTACATACGAAAGAATGATATAACATATCCAAATACGATAAGTGAAAAGAGAGAAAGAGAGTAAGAAGATGAAGTCCAATACCAAAACTGATGTCAATGCTGATGTAGAAACTCTGGTCCCCAATGGCAGTTGGCAACGCCACCTGACCATGTGGAACCCATAGGCCCACCCCACCGTGCTAGGAGATGTAAACATGAATTAAACACAACAAACAAGAATACACTTGGGTGTAGGCTTACCCACACACACACACACCAATCAAGAGCACTCACATCAATCTCATAAATAAGAAAAGATCCATCATCTACTCTTTAGAATGTAATATATTAAGAGTGCTACTCAATCTACAATGAGGTTAGGTGATAGGGGAAAACAAAGGGGAAAGTTTCATCATGTAGCACAAGTAGCTCACACAAAATGGATAATCCTCTCATAAAGATAAGGAATCCAAGATCAATAGCCTATCTCTCATAGAAGGTCTCATTTTTTTGTCTCATCCTAAGCCCAACAAGCTCTAAGGCATGAGGAGAGCACACACGAGTCACACATAATCCACTTTCACATTATATATTATTACTAGTTTCATATTACTCCCAATAATCCAACCAAGTGATTACTCAATGTGGTGACACATTGGAGGCCACTTACCAATTGCTCCTATCATCTACACCCAAGGCTCATCATTTTTCACATGAAAATGACACACAAAATACTTATGGTAGTAATACAAAGTTACATTCATAATAGGTTTCACTAAACACAGTTTTCCATCTTCTCAATTTGCTAAAATTCACAAAGCATAAACTCTTTAACATCCATGTTGGTAAAGGTTAAACATAGACTCAACCATTGAATCATTATAGGTATGCCAAATATATCACTCAACTTCACAATTAATAACTTTTATTGGATTTCAAATACACACACACAAAGCAACTTAAATGTTTGATTTCACTATTCATAATTTATCCAAATATTCAAATGACCATAACTAATTGAAAATGAACTCAAATTTATTCAAATAAGAAATTATATTATATATATCCATCATTCCCCATAATAATATAAAATCAAAACACTCAAATTCAACTTTTTAACATTTATCAATTTTCATGCAAAAACCAACATTATGTCATCCTCCATTAATGGTGCTAAAAAAACTTAACAATTCAAAGTTTGAAATTCAAAAATATAAAAATACCCTTTGGTTCTAAATTCACCCAACACCCCTCTTTTAACATAAAATTCTAATTTCCATCATTTCTAAAAATTTAGACAGCATAACACTACATGGGGCACATTTTTGATATTTTATTTAAAACTAATGCTACAATGCATGAAACTAAACGGTGTAAGAATGCAAAACATTCTAAATCTTATTACTAAATAAACAAAATTAATTTGGATTGAAAAAATTGAGTGTAGAGAGAAAAATCAACAAAACTCTACCTCAACTTGTGTAAAACTTTAAAATTGAAGTACTTTTCACATACCCAATCCTAGCATTAATCCTTTGGACAACAAGAAGAATTCGAGGAGACTAATCCATTGAGCTCCTATCCACAAAATTCTTTTTAATAGATTTCTCCCAACAAAAGAATCAAATTTTGAATGTAGGAGGGTTTAGAGAGTTCAAAAATCCTAAAAATAAAACTAAGCGTAAAAATAAACTATTTTTCACTTTTATAAAATAACTTTCACTTTTATTTTTGAAAACATTTTAAATAACTAATTAATAAGATACATTTTGCATTCTCAAATGTCCAATTTATGTTTTTAATACAATGCCTATCAAAATGAGCACATATATGACATATTTAGCTCTTTTAAAAATATCAATTAATCTCTTTCAAATATTTAATAATCATTTACACTATAAAATTTAATATATTGTTAAATCCCAAATTTCATAAACAATCACTTCATTTTCAACCCCAATTACTCCCAAGTGCCCCAAATAATATCCAGACATTAATTCATCATTCAAAGTCATATAATAATCTATTTAAACTCATTTAATCAAGATTAACCATTAAATCATAACATCATTAATTTAAATATAAACTCATAATTAGCAATGAAATTCTTACAAAATGCATCTAAACACAAAGACACTCTTTACGGGTATCCACATAGGGTTAGGGTCATTGGCATTACCATAAGATGGTAACCAGATGTAATAAGGGTCTTTACAAAAAAAAAATTACGCTTAATTTAGCACAACAAGGCTAGGCTTAGGGAAATTTGGCCAATGTGACATCTCTAAATAACCACCATTGGAGAAATAGGCATGCTCAGACCTGTGAAGCTAGGTGAAGTCGATGCCTGGTACCTATCCAAGTTAGTGCAATAGCCGAATCAATGTACACATATACCGTGTCAACCGCCATTAGGCAAAGGAGGGGAACAAGACATCGTGTGGATATCGCAAGCAAGTGACTATGACTTTGTTCCACCTCAGAAACATCCATCATGGATCATCATCATAATCATGTCCATGATCTCAAGGCATCCTCAACAACATCATGTAATTATTTATTAACAATAGTAACCAGCCACAATATTTAAATAACAAGGGCTATCAAGAGAGATCATCAATATACATTTCTTACCATTTAATTGTGGCGGTGATAACAACTATAGCCTTACCAAGGCCAACATGCTGAGTGTCACTAATCATCCGCTATAGCATAAAATCTCATCAAGGGTCATTGGTTAGCGTTAACATCATTAATCATCATTGGTACCATAAATTATTACATTTAATGACTAATATCAACATCATCATGAAATCAACCTACAATGCCATGAGGATACCATTACCTCTATGCTAAAGGACATACTCAGGCAATATTGTAAAATTATTTCACATCTACTACCATTACTAAAACCACAAGTATAATTTACGATCAACATCAATATAATCATAATCCATCCAAGCTAACATGTGAACATCATCATTATCATATATGAATATCAAATAATAGTAAAATCTCATCAAAGAGCATTAACTAACTTCATGGTATTTCACTTAATGCTAGCATATGTTTCTAGTGACATTAGCGAGTATTTAGTATCAAGTATTACTTTATTTCATTTGCAATCCAAGGTCATAGGCCATATTACTTTCTTGCAATGATGGGGTTGGAGTGGCACTACAACAAGTTTGACCACATCTGATGATCTTACCCTCTTAGGAGTAACATGTAGAGACTAGTTAAGGTCTACTCTATTAAGAGCTTTAGCAACACTATTTAGTGTGCACTCGGTTAATAGATTTACAAAGGATTGTTAAATCCACCTTTCTCGAAGATTTCTTTTATTTTCTACACTTGTTAGAATGTAGTAAAAAATATTCATTGACTTGAGTATATGCAATCTAGAATTGATGATTATAGATCCATTAAAGATTACATGTATATTTATCACCTATAGTGATTGATCAATACCTTTGTTCTGCTCGGTAGCCTTGGATCTAGTTCTTGATAACCTATTTCATCTTTTGTTGTTCTTCTGCATAAAACTCTCAGTCTGATCCATAGATGTGCTTCTCAACTACAATCATCATCACACACATTTATTCTGATTGATTACATATCTATTTATACAATGAGTTTTACCTAAATGAGTTTCACGTATAACAATGACAACTCTATGATCGAAGGTTTACAAATTGACCTTGATGTCCTAGTTTGCATATTTTCAATCAGTTAGAATGATTAAAACAATTATAATTACATTATTTATACCTCAAAAAATTGATTTAAAGCTAATAAAAAGCTAAATATAAAACACAAGTGTTTTATCTGACGTGGAAGTCAAATCCCCATTTCTCGGTATTCTAACTGTCTCTCGATAGACTGGTGCATGGGTTGCTCTGTAGTCTATCGGGTTCCTTTGTTATCTATTCTGTCAAGTTACACTGTAATCTACTTTTTGGGTTCCTCTATTGTCTTCTCTATTGAGTTACTCTGTTGGGTTCCTCTTGTAACATTTTTGGGTTGCACTAGTAAACTATGTCGTCAGGTTCCCTTGTGAACCTGTCTGTTGGGTTGCACTAAACCTGTCTTTCAGTGTTGGTGTTACCGATGATTCAAAACTATTTTTCCTTTCATACTAATGGAAAAATATGTCTTCAATCTCCCCCTTTGACATTAGTATCAAAAAATGATATGTGTAAAAACTAAACTATTTTGTAATGTACACCATGTGTCCACCTTGTCATTATGACTCCCCCTATGTGTATGTTGGTATAGTATAAGTATATGTATGTTCACTTGCCTTTCTAATATTCTCCCTTTTCACCTTATCTTCCCCTTTTATCATATCATTTTCCTCATTTTCTCCTTGTACTATATCATATCATTTTCCCCATTTTTCCCATGTACTGTATCATATCATTTTCCCCCCTTTTTGATAGTAAGGGCAAAGGTGTAAATACTTACAACTTGTCAAAAATGTGGGAATGGGATTTTTTCATGTCTTCCATCATCTTCTCCCATTTTTGTTGAAGGTGTTCTAGGTTCATTTTCTCCAATATAATCCTCATGTGCATATCATAGATGTTGTTGGTGACAAACATCTGCAGGGTGGCAATCAACTGTCTTGTCATTGTCATATGTTGTTGCAGTAGTGTAAGATTGGGTAGCAGTAGAGCCTGTAGCTCGGTTACCTCATCTCTGAATTGTGATTCCGCCTCTTGTTTCTGAAGTATCAACTTCTTTATTTCCATTACCTTTTCATAATGCAACTTTATTGCATTGTTAGTTGTTGAGAGACCTTGAGCACTAGCAGTAAGATTTGCATCTATTTTTGCAATATTTTCACTATTTTCTTTAGTGAAGTTATCTAATGTTCTTAACTTTTGAATTAAGGTGATAGCTTCTGAAATGATTGGTTCTAATTCATTTACTTGTTCAGACAGCTTTACCTTTTTTTCTACCACTTCTTGGCTGATTTTCTTGGTCAATTTGCATTGATATTTCTATTTTGCACGTTCTTTTATGGCCTTTTCTGCATCCATATTTTGTGATTGGATTGTGTCGATAAGAATGGCTAATTGATCAATGATAGATGTGTTTTGATCAATGTCTATATCATGTACTATTTTTTGAAGTATTTCCCTTGTTGTTTCAAGTACCTATGTGTCCTTTATCTCTTTCTTAAGCTTATCTTGGATAACATTTCTTCTCCAAAGTTCTTTATAGTTTGCTAGTGGCTCTGGATCCAATGTCCTCAAATCACAGACTGGTATTTCAATAATTTCATCCAATGTAACTGGATTCTTTTTCTTTTTCTTTTTCTTCTTCTTCTTGGATATAGTTGTGGAGGGACCTTTATGTAGTACCATAGCAAGTTCCTTTTCTTGGTCTGATGTGCTTGGTGAAGGTTTTGGAGTATGTGTACCTTTGTCCAGCTGCTCAGTGTCTACCTATCGGTTAGGAGTGGATGTCTCCACATCAACCTTAGCCTTGTATGCATCATCTCCTTTGGTATCCTCAGGAGTGGCATCACCTTGCTTCTCTTCTTCACCTTTATCTTTCTGTCCTCCTTCTGTTTCTTTCTATTTTTCATTGGTTTCTTTTTTATCTCCATCTTTATTCTGTTCATTAGTTGTGTCTTTCTGCTCTTCTTCACCCTTATCTTTGGGTATCTTTGCATCCTTTTTGGGTGACTTCTCCTTTTCAAAGATAATATTGATAGCCTATATCAATAGTGGTATTTTTCCCATTATATCTACTTGAGAAGCATCTGTTGTTGTGTCTTGTTCCTCGGTTTGGTTTGGGGCAACAATGACATCTTCATATTTCTTTACCTTATCTGCAGGATCATCTTCTATGATATCAATGATAGTATTATCAATGAATGTTTCATCTGCAGTGTCCATATCCTTGTTAGTTTCTATGTTCAATTCTTCTTCATTAACATCCTCAACATCATTTATTTTAATGTTCTTTGGGCTCATTTTAGCCTGATCTTCTTCATTGTGTAGCTTGTCGGCGAGTTCTAATACACGCTCGAGGTTTGTGTCCTTTTTAGGTACATCAAGTAATTTCCTCCAAGTATCCTCACTTTCTTTGTCAAGCTCAACTAGTTTTCCCTCTAGTAATTTGTAGGCTCTTAATTTTGTTAAGAACTTCTATGAATTCTTGTTCATCATTTCATCAATTTCTTTCATCTTGGACTCGGGTGGCATAATTGAAACTTTGGATCTTTCCCTTATCTATTTTTCTTCCTTTAGTGCATATGTCCACCTCGTTGAAATTATGTCAAGAAGTTCTTGTGGCATAATTTTATCAAATTGGATAGGTACATATTTGTATGTATTCATTGCCTGAATGATGGCTTCTTCAATATTATCCTGATCCTTAGGTTATAGATTTAACCATTGTCTTATCTTGGGATTTGATATGCCACCTGATTTGGTGATTGATGATGTAATTTCATTAATTGTTTTAGGAAATTTACTCTTTACAGGTTGTTCTTCCTATTCTATGTCTTCTAAATCTTCCTTACTTCTGATTGTTCTTCTTCTTTTGGTTGGTGCCCATTTCCCAGTTTGAGGCTTCCTTTTGTAAGTCCTCACTTGTGTTTTCTTGATTGGTCATGGGCTTGCATCCTTTGTTGTCTGACTTCTATTCCTAGATGTAGCAGTAGTCCTTGGTTTCTTTGTAGGTGGTGGTGGTGGTGCATCATACTCTATAGATTCAGAGTCACTCAATTGTTCTTCTTCACTGACTGGTAACTTTCCCTCGGTGTCTTGCTTTTGTTTTGACTCTTCATCATCTACCGACAACTTTTTGTTCAGTGTCTTGACCATTTTGTCTTTCTTCCTGTCAATCTTCTTCACAACTAAGCCTATTTTATTATTTCCTTAGATTCTTCATAGGTTCCAAACCTAGGTTGTGACTTGTCCAATGGTTCATTTAACAATGCTTCAATATCATTGGTGGCTTGATCTATGTTGACCTCATAGTAAAGTGGTGCTAATCATGTTGTCCTTAGTACAGCTAGTTTGATAAAGGTGTTATCAGTATCCACCATAAAATAAATATCAATCTTATACTTTTCTATTAGTTGTTTTAGTATCCTCATCCTTTTTTGCATTATTTCCTTGAATCAAGTGAAGTATTCATTCATGACTGATGTAAAATTGTCACCTAGTGACTTGATGTATTCACTGATTTGAATTTTCACTGGTCGGGTAGTCTCCCAGTTGACATTACCGATGGATGGAAAGAAGTTCTGGAAATAGAAGAATGTACGCATTCGAAGTGATCTGAACTTAAATGAATTGGACTTTGTAGACCTGATTGTCCCCATTTTTTTTATCTAACTGCTTCAATAGAAGCTCGAATAGATCTAATTATAGACCCTTATTTACAATCTTATGGATAGTGTGAACTACTCCAAATGCTATGTTGTTTAACCTGCTGGATTGGTATATATTACATCCTAGTACACATGCACCAAACTTTAGTTCTAGATTAATGATGGTGTTAACCTTCAATCCTTTGTTATCCCATACTACAGCTGTCATCTTCTCAATCTCAGTCTGAGGGGGATGTTTAAGTTCCTTGGCCTTGTCAGTTATAGGATAACTGGTCACAATGTGTATCACATCTTTGGTGATCAGTTTTGGTTCGTCCAGCCACATCTTTTAGTCATGTACCCTACTCAACACTATCTGAATCCACTTGATTTTGAATTCCTTTAGGAACATTAGGGAATTTGTGATCCCTTTCACCTTGATTTGTTTATGCTCGTCCTTGATGGTTCCATCTATGAAAATCTTCTTGTAAGATTTCTCAACTTCAAGATCTCCTATCTCGGCGATCTTGAAATGTATGTATGAATGGACATCCTCAATCAGTAAAACCCTAGGTGGAATGTCGGAGAATGCATCAACATTGTCCGGTTGCAAAGAAACCTCTAGACAAATTTTGTACTTAGGCTCTTCACAAGTGGAGTTCTTGATCAGATTAACCTTCTTCTCTTTGGCGTTCTTGATCTTGGAAATGCATGAAGTGGTTGCCATCATTTCTGATAAATTAGGGCTTTTCCATAAAATAAACAGTGATCGCAGTGATGTTTACTTACATAACCTTCTGAAAGTTGTTTTGGTTCTATTTGAATGTCGTAAATCTGCTGGTTAAATGCTTCTACAATCTGGTCGCTCTATGGTCTGCTTCGCAATGCTTCTTCGCTCTAAATCACTGGTGAATGAAATGAAGTCTCTATCATCCTTTTATAGATGATTCCCTAAGTGGCACAATTAATGCTCTACCCACTTGTCAGATGTCAAAGACAGAGTCACTCGGGTGACATGCCAACTTTATTTTTGGCAAAAATGTGATGCTCAGGGCATGTGTCAACTCATTTAAATTTTCACACATTTACCAATAGATCTTGGTATATGGCGAAGATAACATTTTATTTTGATTACTGATGATTTTTGGTTTACATTAGCAACTTAGCTTTTGTATGTTAACCGATGATTCTCGGTAAGCTGTCATGCCCAAAACTAGGGCAAAACACACAGACAATTTTCTTTTAAACACAAGAACATACAACTATCAATCGATGTGTTGAGGAAAGGTGATAACATGGTGAAGTTAGTATTCGATTTGCAAGGTATATTCATAGGTTGAATTAGAGTTTTGCCACATACGGATGCAGAGTTGGAGCATCAACTTGCTACATGGGTTACATGAACTCTTGGGTCAGGTTCAATTAACTATGGTTTTACGTTTAACCACATGTAGTATCATAATGGTAATTTAATTGTTAAGAACACATATTGAATTAGGTTGACCTAGTAATTACTTAACTCTTAACCTTGATTATAACTTAATCCACTCAAATCTAGTACCAATTCTCTTTCAACCCTAAAACATTAGAAAGTCAGTTAATTATCCTTATCTGCATAACATCTATAAATAACCCCGATATAACTATTTCACACACATTAATTAAATAATTAAAAGAGAACTAAATTAATTACAAGAATTAATATGTATAACCTTTCTTACTATCTTTGGACCCACTTAAATATATATATGAAAATATCCACTAATATAAGGACTAATTAAATTCTACTCCCTTCTTTAAACAAAACATACATGAAACATTTACCTTTTAACATAATTAATAACAAACTCACTATACCAAACAAACTACTAATTAAGATCCAATCATCAACATCTAATCTAATTTTCTAACCTACTAATATCAATTTTAATTAAATTCTCCCCCTTTTAAAAGAAAACACATGCAACCATAGTCCATTAATCTCTTAATAGAAAATTAAATTAACCTCTAATAAAAAACAATTAAATTACCCTCTAGTAAAAAAAACATTAAATTAACCTCTAGTAGAAAATTAGATAATCCTCTAACCTTTTTGGATACATAAGCAACATACTTCAATTTATCATAATAAAATTAAATTAATAACTAACTATACATTTTAAATTAAACGAATAAATCTACTTCTCTAATAGGCTAATCAATTCTAATTAATAACGTGAATTGCTAAACTATAACTCTAACCAGGCAAAAAGCATAAATCTATTAACATGTTAGCAATCTATACATTTTACATAAAAACCAAAACTATTAATTTAGTAATAAAACTACACCATTAAATAAAAAGTATATCTATAAAATGAACTACATAATTTAAAATAAAATAACAAAGAAATAAATCTATTTAACTCACTTAAACTTATTAGTATTAATGATTCATTTTAAATATTTACCCATTGGATAGAATAGACTATTATTTTAAAAAGTTGATTCAATGTTAATAAAATATGAACATGTTAATACATCTATTAATCACTAATCCTAATCAACTAATCTAACTAACCCTACTAATCTAAACCTATTTACCTACCATTCTACCTATCCTGCTAACCTACCTATCCTACTAACCTACTCATCTCCTATCCCATCACCCCCCCTTCCCCCTTGCCCCACATGCCAAGTGGGAGAGGAGACATGAGACATAAAATAAGGATTGTATGGGGTTTCAAATTCCTCCAAGGAGAGGAGTGCAGACAAGTTTCTAGGGCCCACCAAAAGGCATTCACTAATAACCCAAGAGAATTTTGCATGGTAAATGGTAAGGGTGGTACTAAACCTAAGGAATATGTTGAGATCCCCCATGTCAGACACATCCTACGCATGATGGCAAGAAAGTAAGGAGGAAGTATGTGGGTGGGACCCACAAGGATGAAAATCAAGGTAAGACTTGCTTCCCAACATTAATATCATTCTTTTTTTTGTTTATGTTTATTAAATGTGACCACTGCCAAAATAAACCTGCGCCCATTTATGTGAAGGGAAGAAGATACGTGTGGGGCCCACGGGGATAGGTGCAAACATCATGCCTCCCTAATAAATTAAAACTTATGTATTAGCACTAAAGGGGTAATTAAGGGGGGTTAAATGAGGGTAATATAAAAGAAATATTCTCTGTGTAAAGAGGGAATTAAATCCCTCTCCATACATTTTTCAGAGAGAAGTTTTTCTCTAAAATCTGGAAAATGTCATTGGTATAATTTAGTTTTAACTTCCATCATTGATATTAATCATTTTATTATTGGAGTAGTTAATTGTATGCATTTGATTTAATTTATTATTGCAATACACTAAGTGAACTATAAATTAAATATTGGTATTAGTTGTTTTTTACATTAATATACTAACTCATTTGATTTTCTATTATTATCAAGTTTATCTTTCCTTCTCAAGAATTGAGGTTGCAATGAAAGTTGTAAGGTAGAGTTTTGATCCTATTGACATGGAATATAGGTTTTCAAAGGAAGAATGGAGTATTTTTAACTTGGAAACTTACAATCAAATACATTATAGAGATTACAAGATCTATAAATCCACAAGATTTTATATGCTATGAAAATTATTACGTAATGAATAAGAGTTCTTCACATCTTACTTGATAAAGATTTGAATATAGACATTACAACACTTAACAAGAAATGAATCTCAATACAAAAGGGGAAAACCATGCAAAATTTAAGATGCTCTCACACAACTACACTAAAATAGAGATTTCTCCCAAGCTTTTCCACAATCATCTTGACTTCAAAACCTACAAATACATGAGGATAACTATGGGAAACTCACCTCCCATCCTAGGTCTTAAGGAGACCACCCCCGAACTAGGAGAATCGGTAGCCAACGGGTGACAATCACACATCCACATACATGAATACAACAATAAAGAAAACCCTCCCAAGGCTTGCACAAATAGATTCACCATGAACCCATAACAAGGGGTGAAGGTGGATTTCCATGTAGGGTAATGCCAAAATTATACATACAAATAACATGTCTCTTCAAGGCTAAAACTACATACATCTTTCCATCCAATTTTCTCCTCATCTCCCCCAAAATTAGGATCAAATACAATGGCATGCAAGGGCCCATACACCTTACATTTTCTCCCTCTTCTCTCTATGAGAAGAGACTCTACACTATCATGGAATCCAACTAACCCCTTCCCTCATGCATGGTAACTTCTTCCCTATCCAAGGGTGAGTATTTTCATCACACCCTTCACAAAACTCTCATATTCAAAACAAAGATAAAACCATAAGCAAGAATTCAAACCTAAAATCTTATTTCTTACATAACAACAATATAAATACATTTCACATACGCAAGAGAATGAAAAGAAATATACAAATCTTTTTGCAAAAAATAAAGCATTTTTATGGCAATGGAGACCAACCTTCACAATGTGTTATGGCAAATGAATTTTGAGAAGAGCCCAAATCCTTATCCTTCCTCCATCCAAACCCTAATGTCTCTAAAAGTAGAGAGTGGGTGAACACCCACTAACTCTACCAAGGGTCTCTAAAAATACCTCCAACTTCTACCCACCCACCAACATTAAATTCAGACTTAACCCCCAAGTCCTTTTGGCTTTTCCTTGTCCCCTATCATAAATGTCAAATTGGAAAGGAGTGTGGGTTTGGGTAAAAGGTCAAGACTTACTCCATTTTTGAAGCATGTGGAAAATGGGTCATAAAATAGGTCACCAAGGCCACTAGGGGATTTTATATGTGTTAAAACATTCCTAACCCGTACCCCTATCACTAAGGTACTATGATTTTGCTAAATTTGACCCTTAGGACCTCTTTTTGGCCTCTAGAAGTGGCTAGAAAAGAATTAAATCTAAATGATAAAATTGATGGAACTTTGCAAGTATCTCCAACAAGGGGTTTAATTAGGTTCCTAATGAATCAGTTAGGCTTAGGTTTACATTGCCAACTTTAGTAGACATGTCATTACATAAACACATAACGAGTGTCAAGTGACACTATAAAATGACATAATACAACATTGACATGTCACTAATTATATAATGAAAACACCTAATACATACAATTTTATGGTCACGAATAAAATCACTTAACAACGAGGGTTGAACCTCTTCATTAGGTTCAGCCTTGGTTTTACAGTTTTCACATATGGTTGGTTACTGATTCTTCGATTGATTCCATGGTTCTCTTTCCTGCACACTAAACTCAAGCATCAGTAGTCCAAGATAATAAAATCACATGCAATATATATATTCAATTCATACTTAGTAACATTAATCAATAAGGATAATTAATTTCCTAATTATAATTTTCATACAGAAATTTTTAAAACATAATAATTCCATAATCATCATGACATAACATCCATGAAATAATCAAGTCTAATCATGATCTGATCTTCCCATCCATTCACCTATCTAAACAAGTATAATCAAAATCAACCACATGTTCTAGGTCTAATCCATATCAGAATGTAATCCTTACAATATAATCATCATCATAAATATAATATCTTGAGTCTCTGTGAGGATAATCAAAAGTTTATCAATGTATCAAAATATAAAGTATCAAAGTGTGAACGAATAGTAATGCTATGATGGGTCGGGGTGAGGCCTCACATCCTCCCCCCTAGGCATGAACATCCTCCATGATTTCATTAAGGAGGTGGGGAAACTACGACCTTCTCTGTACTGTATTCTCATAGTATCAAAACTCACTCAAAGCATATCGATCAATGCTAATTATTTCATGCAATCTAATATTTCTAACCATGCGCATGCCAATTTATTTGGAACACTTCTTAACTGCTAAGGAATATCTCAAGCACAATGTGATTTTAAGAATGAAAATGGCACGTTCTTCATAATCTACTCCCTTATACATTCTATCAATGTTCCATATTGAACATGATAGAGGACATCACTTTAAAACATAGGACTAGCAACATAAAACACACATCCTAGCTAACACAAGATCATAAAATAAAATCACAAATCAAGGTTCACAAATTTCAAATCCAAACCTCAAAGTTAAATAGATCCAACATAAAATATTTTTGAATAAGAACCATCTTTAATAGATAAAAGAAAATTTGGTGGCTAGATGGTTACAAGAAAACTAAAAAAAAAAAATTCAAGCTAGCCCTTCATCACTTCCAAGTTCATCAATGCTGAAAACCAGATAAAAAATAAGGAAAATCACACATACAAAGTGAATAACACTGAGCCACAAGGAGGGAGTATAAGATGCATGACACCTTGTGTCCAAGGTGCACTAAAGAACATGACAAAACACTCAAAAAAAAATATATGTCTCAAGGGTTACATTTCAGTGTAATTATACAGTTTGTTTCATTCATCATTATCCATAAACCTAGCCTCAATATTTGGTATATATATATTTATCCATATCCTTAGTGTAAATGTCCATCATTAATTAACTATACAATTAAATCAAAGAGATTTACTCCCTTCCTTGATTTATACAAGAAGAGAATAGTCGTTTAACCTTAAGTACATCCCTCACACCATAGTTCCAATTTTGAGCAAACACAATTACACAAATCAGAAGTTCAGTATTTTTATAAATTTTAGAATATTTCCAATGATAATAATTTAAGGTGAAGGTAAGGACAACCAGAAAACCTCACACACGGACCTAAGAGGTAATGTTCTAAAACTAATCATTTTCACTTATTTAACTTAACACAAGAGACATCCCCATTCATAAATCACAACTCCAAGGACCATTAACATGACATAAATCATCTCAACAATATAATCTCCAAAATCAAGTAACTTAATAATTTTTTATACAATTACAACCTCACAATTAAGCATATAATAACAATTCTCTCTAACTATGCATATGTCTTTGAATACCTTATTCATAACATCACGACATGATGAACATCAACAAACTTTAGTTATAGCCTTTACATACTACAATTTAAATCCTAAAGAGAGGCATCTACCTGGCAATTAAGTATAACTATAAATGTTACAATCACACTAAACAATGGTCTCTTACTTTTTAACTAAAGGTCATTACTTTAAACAGATATAATCTTAAGGTTTACAAAAAAACTAATTCCGAACAACTTTATACAAAAATTACCTTAGTAACCTATTTAAATTGCATAATTTCAAATTCATATATAAACACACATACTACTATTCTCTATTCAATAATCTCTAACCATGATTTTAAAAGTATGAGTTTTGTTAAAATACTATACAAGTTATCTAATCCAATTATCTACATTTGTTAAAACCACTGGGTAATAAAATTGACAAGACAAAATTGACTAACTAAAGGAATCTCACAGACACAAGGACTAATGAAGCTCTAAAATTATCCAAGACTAAAATCACTAAAAGAGACTAGCCCATTAACTACTCATAATTTTCAATAAACATTACATGTAAGAAGATAACTAACTAGAAGTCTTTCCTTATGTTTTCAACTAAGAACATTGATAGCACGTTCCCACTAATTTTTATTATCCCACTATATAGCTGAGCTGCCCACTGGCCACCCCGCCTGGCCAGATGTCTCATGACGCCCATACAGTCATCAATTTATTTGTCGGGACTGTGTTTTTCCAGAGACCTTGCTGTTTGGGGGTACCTGTGCCTTTTTGGCTCTACAGGGCTCATACGGACTTAGATTTTTGACTTCCATATATCGTCAGAAATCTCTTTTCAAGCCCGTCACTCTCATCTAGGTCTTATTTCTTGATTTTTCCATTTTCTTGCCAATTTTTTTAGTCAAAGATGTACCTTTCTTTGTGCTCCTGTTCTGCTTCTGGAACTCAGGTTGTTTCCTCGTTTCTTGTGCTTTCATAGTAATTTGTGGTGTACAGGGGATAGTATTATATATTTTGGGGGGTGCATTTTACTTTTTAAAATTTCTTTCACAAAGACCCTTCTACTTATATCTTATTCTTCTCTCAATATCAGACCCCTCTGTGGCCTGACTGACACCTCATAGCTACCACACATGGAAGCCACAAATGACAAGACACCTCATGTCATGAGGTTTATGGTACTGCATGGATGTGGCTCAGCCAGTTCTACAGAGGCCTTATGAGGCTCTTATGCATAGAAATAGGATGGATGAGGCAATGGGCCTCATTGCCATGAATATTTTAGATGGGTTTTTGTTCCACCTGGATGGTCTGACCACACCCAGGGATATGTGGGACAAGTTTCCCACCTTGCTTGGCACAATGAATCAGTTTAGGGTCCTCCAGATAGATGTAGAGTTCACCTCCTTGGTACTTGAATCTTTCACCAGCATTGAGGACTTCCTGATGAAGTTCAAGTCTCTTCGATCCATTTTATAGGTTGCTGGAAAGACGAAGTCAGATGATGAGTATATCTTTCTGATACTCTCAAAGCTTCGTGGCCCTTATCAAATTTTTACTTCTACCTTCTACTCTATTATGGATGCACTGGGTGCACGACATGTTATGCCCTCTTTTGTGACCTTCTGTGATAGGTTAACTCGTGAGCAGTCCAAACTCAGTCAGATGGATTCTCTTACAGGTTCACAGTCATAGGCATTTCTTGCCAAGTCATCTCAGGATACTCAGAAGTCAAAGTCGAAGCAGATCTCTAATTCCTCTTCTTAGCATTTTATTGGCCCACCATCTTCTTCTAAGAAGGAGAAATAGAAGAATGAGAACCCTACCTATTCCTATTGTCAGAAGGGGCCTCATGATGAGTCACATTATTTTTAGAAGAGATTTGATGGCTATGAGAAACAAATTGCAAATTTGCAAGCTCTCCTTTAGAAGAGCACTATTTCCTCTCCATCCTCTTCCACCTCACAGGGGTCTGCTTTTCAGTCTTCTGCCTCATCTTCAACATCTGGATAGGATTTTGGATAGGGTCATGCATTACAGGCTTCTGTTGCATCCCCTTCTCAGGTCCCTTGGATACTGGATTCAGGTGCTTCTCACCATATGGCGTCTTCTCCGGAGATCTTCTCTTCTATTGAGTCTTCTCCTATTCCCCACATTCTCATGGGGAATAAAATTGTTATTCCAGTCTGTGGGAAAGGTTCTATACACATTCAGGATGGTACATTCAATGATGTATTATATGTTCCATCTTTATCTGTAAACCTTCTCTCGATTTACTAGATTACACGCAGTGGATCAGGGAAGACAGTTGAGTTCATGCCAGATTCAGTCTTCATTTGGGATAGTGTGATAGGTGGCATTGTTGCTACAGGGACAGTTGATCATTCCACCCATCTCTACACCTTTTCACACTTTGGTCCACCATCTCCATCATCGGAGCATAGCTCTCCTCTTGAGTGAGAGCATCATGTGTGACAGTCAGGTCACTTGAACCTCTGTGAACCTCTGTGTTGTTCTTGAGACCCCTGTTGTGATTGCCACACCACATCTTGTTGAGGTTTCTTCTATTCAGCAGGACTCTTCTTCATCACTGCCAGACCCTCCAGCTCCATTCATTGATCCACCAGGTGTATTTGTTGAGGATTCTTTAGAGGAAACTCATCTCCTCTCTCATCATAGTGTCAGCACACCTGTCATACCACTTGCATTGGGGATCCCATTTCAAGATCCTCATTTCTACTCCTTTGAGCATCAGCTCGACCTTCTAGTGACACCTCTTTAGTACTCACTGTCTTTCACTCCTTTGCATTGGAGTCACAGTGGTTTATTCATTTATCCAGGGGTTCTTTCATTCTGGGGGGCTTTGGAGCCTCGACCCTCTCTCTCAGGGGGGTTGGTAGCATGCATTGTACTCATGGCTTTGAGAGAGTCTCTTGAAGTCATTCTTTGTCTTTTGCTTGCTTTTATATCTCTTTTTGGAGAGGGGTTTTTCCCACTGAGTTTTCACCTTTGTCTCCGGTTTACAGAGATTTCCTTGTATTGGGTACCTAATCAGGCCTTGTTGTCGAGACCCACTTTCCCTACTTTCATAGTTGTGCTAGGTTAGCTTACCTCTTGAGCTTCACTTAAGGGGGGGTGTTAGAGCAATTAGTTAGTTTCTTTACTCTTTTTTCACTTAAGCTATGTCTTAGGTGCATATAATTAATATTTTATATTAATTATATTGCGCAACCTAGTCTTTCTGTTTAGGGTTTGTTCACCTTTATAGGCTGAACTTTGTAATATTTTTTTCATAACTTAGAGAATAATATTGTGACTCTTCTTTTGAGCATCTCTGAGTTCTGCTTTTTTATTCTTGTGCTTCTTCTTTGTATCAAGTTATTTGCATGCAGGTGTATTTGGGTTCTGTGGATTTGCATGTGTCAAATCCTACACTCATACCAGTCATAAGTCCAAATAAATAAATAGATAAACAAAGACATGGGGAAAAGTGTAATGTCAATTAAAAGATTTTATACTTTCAAAAGGATAAGAGTTTGCTTATATATACAGTAAGTGAAGCCCACTGAATCTACACGTAACTGCATGATAATAATAACTACCATTATTGCAAAGAATTAAAATGGTAATAATAGATGGAAGAGAACATTTAAAAGAAGATACACACATGTCCAAAGATGCCAAAAGGATACAATGTATATGCTACAACTAATCCCAAAATAAGTAAGTAAACATATAACCTGAATGTTGTCTATGCTTTGAAGGAAGATGCAGTAGATATAGTATTGTAAAGATTCTTTTAGAAGAAGACCAAGAGTCAATAGGGGTATGAGGATGGCTTACATCTACAAAATTATTCAATTAAATCTTCTAGCATGATGATGGAAGAAGAGTAAAATGCAGAAGGACAGAATGCTAAAGGCAACATTAATCTTAGATTCAACAACATTTTCAGCACCCTCCCTGCAGCGATACAATAGGAGCCTTGGAGTGAAAGTGCCACTTTCCCCAGAGATGACTTATAGACTAGGAAACTGAGAGAATGCTTCAACTGGTATTTACTGAGGTTCTAATTAGAAAGTTGTGGCAAAGACTCCATTCTAGTTACTGATTTGGATACCTTTATGTTGATTTAGAAAATTATCGCTTCAAGTTAAGGATTACATGGTCGAATGATTTTACTGAAGGTAAATCTCGAATCCCATTATAACTAAGTTTATCAAGAGTTAAAAGGAAGGGAAATTCAATAATTAAGAAAATGAGTAAGCTCTAGAAACATGCCTACCAAATCTGGAATCATATATTGCACACCTAAATCTACATGTCTCACTTATTTCGCGCTTGTTCATCAAAGAAGAATTTTCCATATGGAAAAAGGTCTCACATACATAGACTAAGCATAGTGAACTCAAGGCCCTAAACTAGAACCCAGAGCTCTGATACCAAAATGTCATGCCCAAAACTAGGACAAAACACACAAACAAATTTTTTTTAAAACACAAGTACATACAACTATCAATGGATGTGCTGAGCAAAGGTGATAACATCGTGAAGTTAGTCTTTGAGTTGCTAGGTATATTCATAGGTTGAATTAGGGTTTCACCACATACAGATGCAGAGTTGGAGCATCAACTTGCTACACGAGTTACATGAACTCTTGGGTTAGGTTCAATTAACTATGGTTTTACGTTTAACCACGTGTAGTATCATGATGGTAATTTAATTGTTAAGAACACATGTTGAATTAGGTTGACCTAGTAATTACTTAACTCTTAACCTTGATTACAACTTAATCCATTTAAATCTAGTACCAATTCTCTTTTAACCCTAAAATATTAGAAACTCAGTTAATTATCCTTATTTGCATAACATCTATAAACAACCGCGATATAACTATTTCACACACATTAGTTAAATAATTAAAAAAGAGCTAAATTAATTACAAGAATTAATATGTATAACCTTTCTTACTATCCTTGGACCCACTTAAACATATATATGAAAATATCCACTAATATAAAGACTAATTAAATTCTACTCCCTTCTTTAAACAAAACATACATGAAATATTTACCTTTTAACATAATTAATAACAAACTCACTATACCAAATAAAATACTAATTAAGATCTTATCATCAACATCTAATCTAATTTTCTAACCTACTAATATCAATTTTAATTAAATTCTCCCCCTTTTAAAAGAAAACACATGCAACCATAGTCCATTAATCCCCTAATAGAAAATTAAATTAACCTCTAATAAAAAATAATTAAATTAACTTCTAGTAAAAACAATTAAATTAACCTCTAATAGAAAATTAGATAATCCTCTAACCCTTTTGAACACATGAGCAACATACTTCAATTTATCATAATAAAATTAAATTAACAACTAACTATACATTTTAAATTAATCGAATAAATCTACTTCTCTAATAGGCTAATCAATTCTAATTAATAACGTGAATTGCTAAACTATTACTCTAACAGGCAAAAAGCATAAATCTATTAACATGTTAGCAATCTATACATTTTACATAAAAACCAAAGCTATTAATCTAGTAATAAAACTACACCATTAAATAAAAAGCATATCTATAAAATGAACTACATAATTTAAAATAAAATAATAAAGAAAAAAATCTATTTAACTCACTTAAACTTATTAGTATTAATGATTCATTTTAAATATTTACCCATTGGATAGAATAGACTATTATTTTAAAAAGTTGATTCAATGCTAATTAAATCAAAACATGTTAATAGATCTATTAGTCACTAATCCTAATAAACTAATCTAACTAACCCTACTAATCTAAACCTATTTACCTACCATCCTACCTATCCTACTAACCTACCTATCCTACTAACCTACTCATCTCCTATCTCATCACCCCTCCCTTCCCCCTTGGCGCATGTGCCAAGTGGGAGAGGAGACATGACACATAAAACAAGGACTGCATGGGGTTTCAAATTCCTCCCAAGAGAGGAGTGCAGACAAGTTTCTAGGGCCCACCAAAAGGCATTCACTAATAACCCAAGAGAATTTTGCATGGTAAAGGGTAAGGGTGGTACTAAACCTAAGGAATATGTTGAGATCCCCCATGTCAGACACATCCTATGCATGGTGGCAAGAAGGTAAGGAGGAAGTATGTGGGTAGGACCCACGAGGATGCAAATCAAAGTAAGACTTGCTTGCCAGCATTAATATCATTATTATTTTTTGTTTATGTTTATTAAATGTGACCACTGCCACAACAAACCTGCGCCCATTTATGGGAAGGAAAGAAGATATGTGTGGGGCCCATGGGGATAGGAGAAAACATCATGCCTCCCTAATAAATTAAAACTTATGTATTAGCACTAAAGGGGTAATTAGGGGGGTTAAGTGAGGGGAATATAAAATGAATATTCTTTGTGTAAAGAGGGAATTAAATCCCTCTCCATACATTTTTAGAGAGCATTTTTACTCTAAAATCTGAAAAATGTCATTGGTATAATTTAGTTTTAGCTTCCATCATTGATATTATTGATTTTATTATTAGATTAGTTAATTGTATGCATTTGATTTAATTTATTATTGCAATACACTAAGTGAACTATAAATTGAATATTGGTATTTGTTAATTTTTACATTAATATACTAACTTGTTTGATTTTCTATTATTATCAAGTTTATCTTTCCTCCTCAAGAATTGAGGTTGCAATGAAAGTTTTAAGGTAGAGTGTTGAGCCTATTGACATGGAATATAGGTTTTCAAAGGAAGAATGGAACATTTTTAACTTGGAAACTTACAATCAAATATATTATAGAGATTACAAGATCCATAAATTCACAAGATTTTATATACTATGAAAACTATTACATAATGAATAAGAGTTCTTTACATCTTACTTGATAAAGCTTTCAATATGGACATTACAACACTTAACAAGAAATGAATCTCAATACAAAAGGGGGAAACCATGCAACATTTAAGTTTCTCTCACACAACTACACCAAAATAGAGATTTCTACCAAGATTTTCCACAATCATATTGACTTTAAAACCTGCAAATACATGAGGAGAACCATGGGAAGCTCACCTCCCATCCTAGGTCTCAAAGAGACCACCCCCAAGCTAGGAGAATAGATAGCCAATGGGTGACAATCACACATCCACATACATGAATACAACAACAAAGAACACCCTCCCAAGGCTTACCAAATGGATTCACCATGAACCCATTACAAGGGGTGAAGGTGGATTTCCATGTAGGATAATGCCAAAATTATACATACAAATAACATGTCTCTTCAAGGCTAAAACCATATACATCTTTCCATACAATCTTCTCCTTATCTCTCCAAAAATTAGGATCAAATACAATGGCATGCAAGGGCCCATACACCTTGCATTTTCACCCACTTCTCTCTATGAGAAGAGACTCTACACTATCATGAAATCCAACTAACCCATTCTCCCATACATGACCACTTCTTCCCTATCCAAGGGTGAGTAATGCCATCACACCCTTCACAAAATTTTCATATTCAAACCAAAGATAAAACCATAAGCAAGAATTCAAACCCAAATTCTCATTTATTACATAACAACAATACAAATACATTTCACATATGCAAGAGAATGAAAAGAAACATACAAATCTAATTGCAACAAAACAAAACACTTTCATGACAATGGAGACCAATCTTCACAATGTGTTATGGAAAATGAATTTTGAGAAGATCCCAAATCCTTATCCTTCCTCCATCCAAACCCTAATGTCTCTAAAAGTTGAGAGTGGGTGAACACCCACTAAGTCTACCAAGGGTCTCTAAAAAGAATTCCAACTTCTACCCACCCACCAACATTAAATTCAGACTTGACCCCCAAGTCCTTTTGGCTTTTCCTTGTCCCCTATCATAAATGTTAGATTGGAAAGGAGTGTGAGTTTGGGTAAAAGGTCAAGACTTACTCTATTTTTGAAGCATGTGGAAAATGAGTCATAAAATAGGTCACCAAGGCCACTAGGGGATTCTAGATGTGTTAAAAATATTCCTAACCCATACCCCTATCACAAAGGTACTAGGATTTTGCTAAATTTGTCCCTTAGGACCTCTTTTTGGCCTCTAGAAGTGGCTAGAAAAGAATTAAATCTAAATGATAAAATTGGTGGAACTTTGCAAGTATCTCCAACAAGAGATTTAATTAAGTTCCTAATGAATCAGTTAGGCTTAGGTTTACATTGCCAACCTTAGTAGACATGTCATTACATAAACACATAATGAGTGTCAAGTGACACTATAAAATGACATAATACAACATTGTCATGTCACTAATTACATAATGAAAATACCTAATACATACATACAATTTTACGGTCATGAATAAAATCACTTAACAACAAGGTTCGAACCTCTTCATTAGGTTCAACCTTGGTTTTACAGTTTGCACATATGGTTGGTTACTGATTCTCTGACTGATTCCATGGTTCTCTTTCTTGCACGCTAAACTCAAGCATCAGTAGTCCAAGATAATAAAATCACATGCAATATACATATTCAATTCATACTTAGCAACATTAATCAATAAACAGAATTAATTTTCTAATTACAATTTTCATACAGAAATGTTTAAAACATAATAATTCCATAATCATCATGACATAACATCCATGAAATAATCAAGTCGAATCATGATCTGATCTTCTCATCCATTCACCTATCTAAACATGTATAATCAAAATCAACCACATGTTCTAGGTCTAATCCATATCAAAGTATAATCCTTATGATATAATCATCATCATAAACACAATATCTCGAGTCTTTGTGAGGATAATTAAAAGTGTATCAATGTATCAAAACATAAAGTATCAAAGTGTGAATGAACAGTAATGCTATGATGGGTTAGGGTGAGGCCTCACATAAGCATTGATAGCTTAGCTTTGTAAGTACACCAATGCTTTATGGTATGCATTAACTAATGAGATTAAATTCACAAAATCATAACAAGTAATACCATAGTGCATCTTTAATCATGCTAGTTTGGCATTTTTAACTATGTATAATGGAACTGATGTAAAGTATAACTTAGTATAGTGCAGTTTCATACTTACTTTTTCATCTTAGGTGGGGGTGGTGATGTCACCAGATCCATTGGATAAGGTGTCACCATTTGCAATTCTTGTTCCAATATCATCAACATTTGTAGCTTTCCTCCACATTTTTTTTCTCATCTTCCTGATGTCTTTAATGGTGTTTCCATTGGAAAAGGTACTTGTTTCTGTCACTCGGTCTCCGCATTCCTTGCTTAGATGACCAACCTTATGACAGTGTAAGCACACCATTTTGGGGTTAGTCCAACTCCTAGACTTTCTCATCCAGTTTGCAGCTATGTGACCATATTTACTACATGTTATGCACTTTTTCCATGTATTATAATCCTAAACATATGATTTACTGACTCTTCTTGGTTGATAGGCAGTTTTTTGATCTTTAGGCTTCCATGCTTTCTTTTTCTTCTTCCTACATTCAAGAGATGTGTGCCCATGCATTTTGCAAGTAGGATAATATTTTCTATGTAGGTTTCCTTCTTTGGTTGTTTCACCTCAGATTTACATTCATATGCTTTATGTCCTTTCTTATTACATTTATAACATTTTTCTATGAATGAAGATGTGGATTTAGGAATACCTTTCATTTTTCTCCTACAAACATTTGATGTGTGGCTTGGTTTTCCATAGTGATTGCATCACTTTTTTCTTGGTCTTGGATTTGTGTAGATATTCTTTGGATCAGCTTGGTATGGTGATTCTTCATTCTCGGTATACCCTAGTCCGGTATCGTTGTTGACTCTTCTTGATGCAGGAGTATCCTGGGTGTAAGGGCAATATTGCATCACCCAAAAATATTTCTGTTTGCTTTTCAATAAGGGCTATCTTGTGCAGAGCTACTATTTATGGAAACTTTCTATTTTTAGTAAGTTGGTCATATGATCTCAGAATGTTATGATTTCACATGTGGAGGTTCATCTTAGTCTTATCAGCCTACCAGTAAAGTTTCATGGCTAGATTAGGTCTATTTTTGAAGATATTAAAGATTTTCGGTATTGGCAACAGGGTACAGAAACTTTAAACTCAGTTTTGAAGGCTTTAGAGGCCCCGAATGAGGTCAGAAATTTGGGTGATGAGCACTTGCATTGGTTAGGCCTGTAGAGCGCTTTGTGGCCTTTCCGAATTAGGGTCATAATAGTCAATCAGGTCAACTAGTGATGACTTATGGTCTTTAGAAGTTGGGTCACCTGAAATGGCAAAAAATAATTTTCTTCAAAATTTATGTTCGGGTTTCAAAAGTTATTTTGAGCCGACTATGATGTAATAAATTGTAAAATAAAATAATTCTAAGTTTGGTCAGCCCTATGGGCTAAATTTCTGGAACCTTCTCAGGCGATGGAAATTGCCTATATAAAGAAGGCCCGTAGTGTTGTAAAGGGAAGTTCTGGGTAGATCTGGGTAATAATTTGAGGCTTTATCCTACAGAATATTGTAAGGGGAATGCCCATGTGGCTTTGCATATTGTAATTCTGAAAGTTTTTAATTCCACATTTGTGGAGATAATAAGAAGCCCATTTTCTGTTCTTGCAAATTTTTGTTGCTTCTCTATTTCTGTTATGTGTTTGTGGTATTAAGGGGAGCACCCTTCATCAGGTGGTATCAGAACAGGAGTTCTTGAGTGTGTAAACAGATCACCGACTATGAGGTAGTTTGCACCAGGACCATGGGTTAGGGTTTTTGTGTAAACAGATCATCGACTGTGAGGCAGTTTGCACCAGGACCGTGGTTAGGGTTTCAGTGTGCATCGCAAAAATGCCTCCATGAAGGGAATGTGGCGGAAGAGCTAGTGTTGTGACACTTGAGGTTAGAGAGCTCCAGAGACAAGTGCGAGTATTGCAAGAAAAGATTCACAGAGGAATGAATCTTAATGTTAGAAATGAAAGTGAGGATGAAGTCGAAGAAGGAAATGATGATCAATAAGAAGTTGAAGTTTTGAATCCAGAAGAAGAAAGGATTTTTTGAGCCATTTCCAAGATTGGGAAAAGACCTAAGATTGAGGTTTCTACATTTTTAGGGAATCTTAACCCAGAGGAGTTGATTGACTAGATCAACAAATGTGAAGAATATTTTGAGTATGAAGATATTGAGGATCCTAATCAGGTCAAGTTTGCGAAGGCCAGACTAAAGGGTCATGCTAAGATCTAGTGGCAGGAGATCCAATTGGATTGAAATCAAAGAGGAAAGGATAAAATCACAAGATGGGATCGGATGGTGGATAAGTTGAAGCGACAGTTCATTCCTGTTGATTATGAGCTTGACCTACTAAATAAAATACAAAGTTTGAAGCAAGCAGGAAGATCTATTCAGGAGTATACAGAGGAGTTCTATCAAATCCTCATTAGAACAGGCCATGCAGAGGCTAATAAGGAGAAAGTTTCCCATTACCTTAATGGGTTGAGGCCAAGCATTCAGGAGGAGTTGAATCTGGTTTGAATGAACAGTATTGAGGAGGCATACCAGTTTGCCCTGAAAGTAGAGGAAAAGTTGAA
>MU223891.1:276091-309924 GCA_018584345.1 Thuja plicata
TATATATATATATATATATATATCCAATCATTAACTTTTATTTTGACCCAAAACATATACAACATTACAATGAAGATAACAAGTCAAGAAAAAGACTCTAAATCTACATATTAAAAAATCTAATAAATAAAATTGTATTAATAAAAGTAATAATTATGTAATATCACATGACTTAATTGATAAAGATGTTTGATTTGAAGCAAATCTTAAGTTAATAGTAATTCAAACATTAAATATAATGAACTCTTTAAAAAAGATATAATTTTTTTGTGATCCAACCCATAAAATAGATGAACATCCATGTAGGTTGTCTCACTATAATTGGTAAAAAATGAGTGCTAAGTTTATTTAAAGATTGTGTTTGTCTATATGTGTAAATTTCCTATTAAAATTTCATTAATATACTATTAGTCAACTATTAATTTTTTAAATATATTTAACTAACATCAACATGTGTGATATTAAGACAACTAATGTGCATTATATGGATCTATTCCCTATATTTTGTAATATAAACTAAACTACGTTACTTCAAGCCATTGGCACATAAAATTAGAATGAAGAAAAAAGGAGAAGACAAGAATTATCAATTCCTTAATTCTCAAGTGTGAATACTCTATACCACTTTGAAATTAAAATCATTATTTTTTTTGGAAAAAAAATAAATTTATCAAAGTTGTTTTCAAAGTTTCCTATTTGAAGAAGGTTGTTGATGTAAGGTTGACGAAAGCATATATATCACATGACCCATTTCTTATTTGGGCAACAGAAGATAAAATTTAAGCATGGGAATGTAATAGGAATGATGGCAAATGTCTCTTTCATGCTTTCAAGGTAACCTTTTATTTTTTAAATTTTTAACTAAGTTAAAAGTGCAATATTTTTTGTTTTCCAACATTGTGGGCCAAATTGCTTTTGGAGGTCCCAATCTCCAAAGCATTTTTAAGCTTTCATGATTTCCCCAATCTTAGAAAATTCTTTGGTGGGGGATGATAAGCTGCCCACTTCTTTGTTATATAGATTCTTTAAAAACGTACAAGAAACTTAGGGGATTCCCATATATTATAGTTATAAAAATTGTTAATAATATTTAAATATAGTTATTTTTAAAATAATATTTAATATACAATTTAATTCATCAAGAAATATTTAATATTTAGAAGGTATTATGCTTTCATGAAAATTTAGTTGGTGGGGGCACTAAGCTGTTTATTTGTTATAGAGAATCCCTACAATGGTGTAAAAAATTTAGGGGTTCTCTATATTTTGTAGTTATTGAAAAAAATGTTGAAATAATATTTAAAAATAATTATTAAAAAAAATGGTATGCAATTTTTTTTGTCAAGTGGTATGTAAAATCCGTTTTTATGAAATCATGATAAAGTTTATTGATAGTAGATTTTTTTTTCAAAAAATTATATTTTTCATATGGTTAATTTTTCATAGAGATAATTTAGGCTAATTTAGTAATATGTATTACATAAGTATAAATTAGAATAGATTGATTAATGATAGTGGGGATTAATAGGTTTACTGGTTTAAAAATATTATTTTAAGAAAACAAATATAGTAAATAGGAGTATGTTGTTTTATGATAAAACTGATGGTTTTTGTTAAAGACTATAGAATCAAATTGATGTCTTTGATAAGTGTGATCTCTTTGTTAACTAAATACATGATATGACAAGAAGAGTGCAAATGGTATTTTCAAAAGCATAATATATAGTAACGCAGGCTCAATAAAAGACTCTGAAAGTGTGATGTATCAATGCAGGTTTTGTATGTAGGATTTAATAAGCATATTGTGTCAATCTAAGCTCAATGAGTATTAATATAAACTCAATAAATGATTATGATTAAAGTGTAATGTATCAATGTGGTCTCAATGTGTAAGCTCTAGATAAGCATGACATATCAATTTCCAATCAATAGCTAGAAGGCAAATACTAAAAAATGAATATAAAGTAAAATGAAAAGAAATAAGGAAACATGGTAATGAAAACATGATAAGAGGATGTTTGAAGTGTAAGTGAAAAAAAGGTATAGATCAAGAGTGGATATAAAGTGAAAAAGAGAAAAAAATGTTAACCTAACATGTGAAAGACAAAGGTAAATAAGGAAAATATATGAAAGATCATGGCATAATGGCAAATGTAAGTGGAAAAAAAAAAGAATATTACCAACATGTGGGGGGGACATACGAGTATGAAGATGAGGTGAGATAAAGAGAGAACCAATTATAGAAGATGAGATAAATATGAAAAACACAATAAATAAGGAGTAAATAAAAGCTCAAGGCATGTGAGCTATAAGTAACATTAGGAAACACTATAGTGCTAACACCTAGCATGAAACATTATGCTATATTCAAGCTTTGGCACCATAGGTTGTGGTTCATCCATGATATTATCTTCATCTTGCTAAAAATAATAATCCAATTAATCTTCTTGTTCGTTTGCCCTTTTCTCTTGTTTAATTTCATTTTCAATGTTGTGTATCTTCTTAATATTGCTTCATACTAGGTGTGAACACATATTTGAAATGTGTAACATTATGCTCTTCTTTTTTTTAATCCTTTTCTCATGGTTTCCAATGAATGATATGAATTTTGTGTAGCATTGTAGACCTTATGGAAAGACATATTTGTCAATTAGTGTCAAAACCCTTAGTCAACTAGTGTCGACCGAGCCAGCAAGCATTATGCATAGTCTCGAGTGATCAACATTGCCCAAGTGATCAACATTGCCCGAGTGATCAACATCGCCCGAGTGATCAGTATGACCTGAGTGATTTACACTATCGCCCGAGTGACAGTTTATCACCCGAGTAGACTTCTGGACTTGAGTGACAGTTTGGAGCTGACCTTGCATATATTGTTAAATATAATTTTGTTTATTGCAAGCCGACTTACGAAGTTATTTGTGGGAGAAAGATATATATGTAAGATAGTTTATTTTATCCAATATGAATGAATGTAAGACAAGAATAAGTAAGAATGTATGCATAAGAGTAAAGGCATGTGAATGGTAGTTTGATTAAAAGAAGGAGTATTCAGGACAACAGAGTCTCATCTATCACATTCAGGTGATCAGTTATATTCAAAAGGATCTTATTCAGCAATCACAGTTGCATAGAGAAGATCATCAACTGGTTCATTCTCATGGGTGGATCAACAAAATCCTTTAACAAGGTGGACCTAACACTCCTTTCTTTAAATCTCTTAACATAGTTTTATTACTTATTCAACTGTACAAAATCCTTTAACAAGGTGGACCTAATAGTCTTTTCTATGCTCTTAACAGGGCAGACCATCAGAAGTGGTCATTGTAAGCTCTAACAGGATAAATTTATACTGCAATACTAAATATTGTGGGTATCATCCCCACCCCAGTTTTACTTTCTTTTGGAAGGTTTCTAGGTAACCAAACATTGTGTTATGTGTTGTGTATGAATCTTTACTTTCAAGTTCTATGCATGCAAAAAAATAAGTTAATCTAATTGTGGATTAAAAGGATTAAGTTTTATTGGTTGTTGATTCACCCCCCCTCAAAGTCACTGGGCACATCATATATTTCCAATAATTGGTATCAGAGCAGTGGTTCTCTTATCAGAAGTTTAACAAATTGAGAAAAGATTAGAGGCTATGGAAACATACAGACTTGAGAAAGCCATCGAGAATGAAATGATAGATCTTAAAGTGGCCATGGGTCAGATCATGAAACTTAAGGAGAAAATCTCTCTTTCCTTGAAAAGAAGAAAATAATTAGCAGTACAAATGAATGACAAGAACTATATAGAAGAAAGAATTGAAGACTTTTGCAAGGACAGAAGTTCTGAAGAAGCTGATGCAGCCATTAAAGACTTACTTACAAAGAATCTCGCTTTACATGAAGAAGTCAGAAAGTTGAAAAGAGAACAAGAAATTCACTCAATTAGAATATGCGAAGTCATGGAACTAAAGAACAAAGCAGAAGATGACAGAAATATAGGACAAGAAGATAAAAGACTGCTGAGTACAAGATTAGAAGAAAAAGAAAATGAAATCCAACACTTGTCACTTCAGCAAGCTGATTTGGTAAGTCAACTCAACAATTCAACACATGAAGTTGTCAATCTAAGAACAAAAAATGAAAGACTGCAAAATGATCTCAATACTGAAAAGCAAACAAATGAAAGTATGATGAATTCACAACTAGCATGGATCAGGCAACATAATTCAGACATCATGGACAGACTGGATTAGGTTATACTGAACAAGCTGAATCCTCACAACAAGGAGCTCAAAGGAACAACAAACCTACATGCAATCATTGTGGTAAGTTAGGGCACACATAAAATAAATGTTGGAGCAATAGAAAGTCAAAATTTAATGGAAAATTCTACAGTTGTAACAAACATGGACATAGGGAAAGTGAATGCAAAGAGAAACCTAAGTTTGAAGGAAAATGTTACAAGTGCAACAAACAAGGTCATAGATCTTCCGAGTGCAGAACTAAGAATTGGAATCCTGGTGAACAATTAGCCAAGGCAATTTTTGGTTGGGATTACAACACATGGTACAGATATTGTCATTGTGGTGAATATGGACACATTGGTGCAAATTGTATGAAGAATCACTTTAGAAAAATGGATCCTACAAAGAGATGTTATGTATGCAAGCAACTCAGTCATCTAAGCAAGAACTGTATGAATAGAGAATAAGTTGATACTGGTTTTGAGAATGGTAAATCCAAAGTCTCAGAAATCAGAACTCATATGAGAAAGCAATGGGTAAGAAAATCCTCAGATAATTCAGATCAAAGCAATGAAGGATCTAATGACACCCTAAATAGTGAACTGGGTGGATCTACCATTACAGAATAGGAATGTAAGGAGATGACTGGAACTGTGCAGTACAAGCCATCCAACATCAGTTCCAGATAAGATAAACACTCCAAATCTACATATTGATGCATGAGGACATGTTATAGTTCTACCCGACTTAAAATTTTAGTTACACCTGAGCTACTCTAGCTTAATTGAGCTGAGTCAGGCAGTATTGATAATTGGAAGATTGGTTTCACCCGAGCTTCTGAGTGAATATAAGAAACACTTGAGTGATGCCAGCTACTATATACAGAGAATTTAATGAAATACTCTAACTATTGAAAATCTCTTATAATTGAAGGATTATAAAGATTACTGCTTACAAAGATTTCAGTTTATGAAGTAGTTCAAAGCCCTTAGCGATTCAGTGTGAATTTGTGATTGAAGACGAAGTTTAATCATTTCATCCGAACAAATATGATATCCACTTCCAGCAGCAAGGTTAAGAAAGGTTCTGAGATGTTAGTAAGGAATGCAATTTTTGATCCTCTGATGTTTAAGCTTCATCCAGTAGTTGTAGAGGAGATAGAATCGATGGGAGCTCATTCCCTGATTCCTCCGAGAGTGTTACTGGTTAACAACATCCGAAGCTTCTATCACTGCAACATACTGGAGCTTGGAACTATTGAGATGAACAAGGAATATGATGAATTATATGCAAATGGGAGTCTAAATCCCGAGCATAAGCACCTCGAAACCAAGGGTTTGACACACATCATGCACATGCCGAGGGATTTCCAATCAAAATGGATGAGATATGTTCTCAGCTATGTCCACAACATGCAGCTATGGTTGGAACATCCTATGATGATCACGAAGAAGATAATTCATCGTGTCATTGGGTTCCCAATGCTAGATAAGCTGAAAGCTACCAAAACCCTATTATTTTGACCCAAAACATATACAACATTACAATGAAGATAACAACTCAAGAAAAAGACTCTAAATCTACATATTAAAAAAACTAATAAATAAAATTTTATTAATAAAAATAATAATTGTGTAATATCACATGACTTAATTGATAAAGATGTTTGATTTGAAGCAAATCTTAAGTTAATAGTAATTAAAACATTAAATATAATGAACTCTTTAAAAAAGATATAATTTTTTTTGTGATCCAACCCATAAAATAGATGAACATCCATGTAAGTTGTCTCACTATAATTGGTAAAAAATGAGTGCTAAGTTTATTTAAAGATTGTGTTTGTCTATATGTGTAAATTTCCTATTAAAATTTCATTAATATATTATTAGTCAACTATTAATTTTTTAAATATATTTAACTAACATCAACATGTGTGATATTATGAGAACTAATGTGCATTATATGGATCTATTCCCTATATTTTGTAATATAAACTAAACTACGTTACTTCAAGCCATTGGCACATAAAATTAGAATGAAGAAAAAAGGACAAGACAAGAATTATCAATTCCTTAATTCTTAAGTGTGAATACTCTAAACCACTTAGAAATTAAAATCATTATTTTTTTTTGGAAAAAAACTATATTTATCAAAGTTGTTTTCAAAGTTTCCTATTTGAAGAAGGTTGTTGATGTAAGGTTGACGAAAGCATATATATCACATGACCCATTTCTTATTTGGGCAAAAGAAGATAAAATTTAAGCATGGGAATGTAATAGGAATGATGGCAAATGTCTCTTTCATGCTTTCAAGGTAACCTTTTATTTTTAAATTTTTAACTAAGTTAAAAGTGCAATATTTTTTGTTTTCCAACATTGTGGGCCAAATTGCTTTTGGAGGTCCCAATCTCCAAAGCATTTTTAATCTTTCATGATTTCCCCAATCTTAGAAAATTTAGTTGGTGGGGGATGATAAGCTGCCCACTTCTTTGTTATAGAGATTCCCATACATTATAGTTATAAAAAGTGTTAATAATATTTAAATATAGTTATTTTTAAAATAATAATATACAATTTAATTCATCAAGAAATATTTAATATTTAAAAGGTATTATGCTTTCATGAAAATTTAGTTGGTTGTGGGGCAGTAAGCTATTTATTTGTTATAGAGATTCCCTACAATATATTAAAAGGTATTATGCTTTCATGAAAATTTAGTTGGTTGCGGGGCTATTTATTTGTTATAGAGATTCCCTACAATGGTGTAAGGAATTTAAGGGTTCTCTATATTTTTGTAGTTATTGAAAAAAAAATGTTGAAATAATATTTAAAAATAATTATTAAAAAAAATGGTATGCAATTTTATTTGTCAAGTGGTATATAAAATCTGTTTTTATGAAATCATGATAAAGTTTATTGATAGTAGGTTTTTTTTGTCAAAGAATTACATTTTTCATAGAGATAATTTAGGCTACTTTAATAATATGTATTACATAAGTATAAATTAGCATAGATTGATTAATGACAGTGGGGATTAATAGGTTTACTGGTTTAAAAATATTATTTTAAGAAAATAGATATAGTAGATAGGAGTATGTTGTTTTATGATAAACATGATAGTTTTTGTTAAAGACAATAGAATCAAATTGACATCTTTGATAAGTGTGATCTCTTTGTTAACTAAATACATGATATGACAAGAAGATTGCAAAAGGTATTCTCAAAAGCATAATATATAGTAACACAGGCTCAATAAAAGACTCTGAAAGTGTGATGTACCAATGCAGGTTTTGTATGTAGGATTTAATAAGCATAGTGTGTCAATCTAAGCTCAATGAGTATTAATGTAAAATCAATAAATGATTATGATTAAAGTGTAATTTATCAATGTGGTCTCAATGTGTAAGCTCTAGGTAAGCATGACATCAATTTCCAATCAATAGCTAGTGGGAAAATACTAAAAAATAAATATAAAGTAAAATGAAAAGCAATAAGGAAACATGGTAATGAAAACATGATAAGAGGATGTCTAAAGTGTAAGTGAAAAAAAAAAGGTATAGATCAAGAGTGGATATAAAGTGAAAAAGAGAAAAAATGTTAACCTAACATGTGAAAGACAAAGGTAAATAAGGAAAATATATGAAAGATCATGGCATAATGGTAAATGTAAGTGAAACAAAGAATATTACCAACATGTGGGGGGAACATACGAGTATGAGGGTGAGGTGAGATAAAGGGAGAACCAATTATAGAAGATGAGATGAATATGAAAAACACAATAAATAAGGAGTAAATAAAAGCTCAAGGCATGTGAGCTATAAGTAACATTAGGAAAAAACAAAATCTCAAGCCATGTGAGCTATAAGTAACATTAGGAAACACTATAGTGCTAACACCTAGCATGAAAAATTATGCTATATTCAAGCTTTGGCACCATAGGTTGTGGTTCATCCATGATATTATCTTTTGTTGGTAGTATTTCATGTTTTGAGGTCTTACCCTAAAAATTTTATTCCCGAGTGGTCGTTTTGTCAAAAATGTCAAATCTTATTCAGAAAGATGCTAATACTCCCTGTAAAATGTAACACCCTGGTCCTAAAGTGATGAAAACCCTAAGTCTAGGGTCGTAATTTGTTTGAATTTGAAAAAAATACCCTAAACATTCTTGGCGGGTTCTATTTTTGTGTTACTTTATTTAGTCACTTAAGTCATCTTTTAACCATGTGTTATTTTTGAATGGAGCCAATTTTATTCATTCCTAAGTCTTAAGCGTTAATTTTTCCTAAAGTTTAAAAGCACGCAAGCCTATTATTTCCTTTTATCATGTGTCATGCAAGTCTTTCTTAATCTAACAGTTCTCTCTTCCCCTCATGATGAAGATGATTGATCTTTAACTTTCAAGGGAATGCACCATGCAACCACGTGTCTCTGGCCGATTCAGTCGCTGATTGAAATGCAAGTTGTGAGATCATTGTAGATCAAATTTGATCTAAGGGCCCGCACTTTTCCTGTGAATGAAAGATGAATGAAGGTTAGCATGGAGGGAAAGCAACATTGCAACGCGTGTCCTACGTGGGCCAGAGTGTTGTCATAAAGGTAAAGTTAAATAGAAGATAAGTTAGATCTAATCTAACGGCTAGCACAAAGCCTCATAACAAAGATGTTGTTGAGTTACTGATCGAAGGAAAGCACCATGGTGACACCTAGAAAATAAGTGGGTTTGTCAGTTTAATAAAGGATATGATAAATCAATGCTATCTCCATGAAGATCTGACGGCTAGTGTTAACCCTCAATCATAAGATGAAAGGATTTCATCCATTAACAGAATGCGCCATGATAACACGTGTCCCACTGTGTACTTTGAAAACTGAAATTGGTAAATAGTTGGCTAAATAAAGATTGGTCAAATCCATGAAAATCTAACAGCAGGCGCAAACCCTTAGATAAAATATGGTGTTGTTTTAACTATGAGGGAATACACCATGCTGCCACATGTCTCTGCAAGATCGAGGCCACGAATTACAAAGGTGATTAACGTCACTAAATATTGAGAAGATCCAATGGTTGGCGTAAAGCCTTAAGCATAAAGTGTCTGATCTTTACTCGTCAAGCCAAAGCACCATTGTGACGTGTTTCCAAGTTGGTGGGACCTCATAGCAGTGTAAGGTTAAGTAAAGATCAGTTGAGTTAAATGGGATCGAACGGCTGGCACAAAGCCTTAGATCTAAAATGATCGATATTTATTCTTCAAGGGAATGCAACGTGATGCCACATGTCTAGGGAGATAAAAATTGTAGAGGATTTTTTGTAGACCGTCCAATACGAGGTGAAGTCATTGAAATCGACGGTTCTATTTTAAAATATAGAAGCAACAAATTTCAATAGTTGGACGCTAACCATTGAAATCGGAGAAGTAATGGAAAATGTGTGTCTCTACCCAGTTAAAATTTAATGCTTAAGCTGATGGGATTGCAATATTATCGATCACTCAAGTCATTTTGCATAATTGACAACTATTGTAGAGCGGAGTAAAATTGCAGTGATCACATCCATATTTTCAAGCTTCTTGCGGAATGGGTAATTTTCCTATAATGGTATTTCTGGGTCATAAGAAATTTAAAGGAATTAATAGGGTGTGTTGTAAGAGAAAGGATTTATTACTAAAATTATCCATTGTTAGACTATGAAACCCTAAATTCACAATGTCACCTAGAAGAGAATCCTCCGCAAAGGTTAATTATAAAGATATAAATGTATGTTATGATTTGTTGCAATAATTAACTATGTCAACCAATGATGTCTTTAAAACAAAGGAATTAGTCCCCAAGGATCCATGGTTGAGAATAACTGAAGGGTTGTATGATTTGGGTTAGTCTATTAAGGATGCCAAAATAGGTATGACTAGCTTGACTTTGTTTAAAGTGCTCTTTGGTCAGAGAAATGCTAATCCCCCATACAGTAATGTGTGGCAATTCAATGTAGGCAAGTTGGTAGTGCCTGGAATGTTTATGGATATGGACATACTTGTACACATAGCTAGGAATTATGAAAGTATATCCAGAGTGGTCAGGGATAAAAATGGGCAAATCCTAATAAAGGTGACTGCAGAAGAAATTAGGGAAGTTTTCAATTTGAATGATCAGAATACTTCTATGGATAAGATTGATTTTAATCAATTAAAAGAATTACACCAAGCCCAAAGAAAATACTTTAGAGAAGGACCCCTGAAACAATATTTTGGCATAGTTGGGGATTTGGTTCTGGTAGGGCCTAATACCAGAGAGCCATATAAACTAGACTATTTTACACTTAAGGCCAAATCAGTTTATAGGGCTCTTTGCCAAGTTTGTGTGGGTGATGAACAAGTTGAAATTCCTATCCACTATATGCTTATGATGGTTGAGATTTTGCATCTCCATCTAGCAATAATCTTTGATTTTTCTCCATACATTGCAGACCTAATTCATGAAGGGTTGATAGGTGTCTAGAACACAAAGGTGACCATGCCTTTTGCATCATATTCCTTGCTAATGCATGTGTTTTTTTATAAAGGAGCTGATTATTTTGAAAAGGAGATGGAGCTGATAAGAGTCAAGGATGATGAAATCATGCCTATATAGTTTTGGAATGCAGATATGACTTGAGACAATAAAGAGGAAAGTTACATCAATTTTGACATATATTTTTCTGCCAAACTTAGGGCATTGTTGTTGAAGGATGGTCCTAGGATTCCTATAGCACTATTGAAATTTTTGAGGCCAAAAGAATATGACCAAGAGCTTAATATGGTACATAACTAGGGTGATGTTATCCCTTATCCAGTATCAACTGTATTCAGGGTTTATGGCTTCTGGGGAGTTCCAAACATCTTACCCTACAGAGTGCCCCTTAACATAGGGTTGGTAGAGGACTTAAGACAGATTGGGGGCTTACAGGAGGATGCACTGACAGGAAGAGGAAAATGAATTATTTTTCCTGTGATTACCATTGCTCATCAATTCATCATCACTAAGGGAGGATGGAGACACTTGCCGAATTATTTGAAACCATACAATTTGGACACAACAGTATCCAGGTGTGTTGACCCAGAGGCATTCATTAAAGACATGTTCAAGGAAAAGACCAAATGTATGGTGTTGAATCATCAATTCAACTTTCCAGAAGATATAGTCAGAAATGAATTTGACTTGATAAACCAGGAGATAAAGAAAGAAAAATGGTTGGCATATAAGAAAAGCCTTGACTTTATACATAATTTTGATAAATTATATGACCCTTTGAAGGAATTTCAGCCATAGGCTAAGAAGATTAGGTCTCTAATGGATATGTTTGAAGAAATTATGTAGGCATTGAACCAAAAAAGAGATAATATTTTGCAAACAGAGCCAGAGAAGGCCAAAGAAATTTTGGATAAGGCATTCCCTACTAGAAATATCCCACAGGGAGAAAATGTAGTATACAAACAGAGGGGATATAGCATAATTTTTCCAACAGGTAGAAAAACTAGTGATCCAAAAGGGAAAAGGCCACTAGATCCTAGCGTTAAAACATTGCCATTCCCCAAAAAGAAAAAAATAGAAGGGAAACAACAAAAAAAAAAAACAACAACAACAACATGAACAAATTTATTCTCGTTCCCAATGTCCACAACACATGGATGAACAGGCTATAGCTCAACAATTAGTACAAATGGGAAATATAGGGAAAATCTATGTCACAGCCAAGGAATTGCAGGGAGGGGTGCCTGAAGAGCCAAAACATGCTCAATTGGATTTAACAGTGGCATATTTTGCTGGTAAAGAGTTGGATCCATTAAAAGAACATGCGAGTGACAAATTTCTTTTTGATGATAACTTTGTTAAAGCAAGAGCATTTTTACAATACTTGTGTAGAATTCATATTGATGAATTCAAGAATAAGTGCCAATAAAAGAAAGAAGAACAACCTGCTAGAGATAAAGAGGAAATTGAGAAGGAAGTAAAACAGGAGATGTTATCTAGGTTTGAAAAGATAAATCCTAAAGAAGGTAGAGCTGGTCAAAAGGGAAGAAGTATTGATACTCCAGAATGGGACATAGCTGATGCTATTATTTTTTATGCCATTAGGAAGGAAAATAAAATAGTTCATGCCACTGAAGCATAAATACAAGAAGCTTCAAAGGGAGTTAAGTTCAGTGAAGATCATGCAACCCTGGTTATGTGGCAATTGAGAAAAAGAACCCCAAAAACAACTAGTGAAGACACTCAGGCTAAACATTCAGGTAGCCTTTTGGTACAGAGAGTTGTAGAAATAGGGCATGTTGAAGCAGCATGTATAACTTTATAATTTTTTAAGTTTAGTTTAAGTGTATCCAAAATATTGGAAAATGAACTTAAAACCCTGAGTGAAAATTTTGAGAGAGTTATGGGTGCTTACAATGAGGAGAAGATAAAATCTATTAAGAAAGATAAGAAGATTGTTGAATTGGAAGGTAGGCAATCAGAACATTTTGTTCCTTAGATGATTATTACACAAGATCCTTACCAGCCCTTATAATCCAGCCCATTTATCACTTATCCTCCTTCTCCTATGCCATCAAGCCCTATTACTCTAGCAGATGTCGAATTGGAAAGGGAAAGATTGGTTGCTGAGAGGAAAAGAATAGAAGAAGGCAATAAGAAATATCTTGAAGAGTCCTCAGCATACAAAGAAGCAGAAGAATGGGTTAAACAGAAGCATTCTGATAAAATATATTCTAGCCTCTTGAGATGTGCTAATGAAGTGAATTTTGCTAATCTTTATTTACTATGCAAAAGGATTATTAACATAGCAAGTGAAGAGGATGCTGACAAAGATCAATGGGGTTTGATCATGGATAGATGGAAAGAAAGAAGGGTTGATGTAAAATCATTTTATTCCATATCCAAAAGGGAGAATAATATTGATATTGTTTTGACTAATACTCACAAATGCTTGAAGTTAATGAAAAACATGGATATCAAGAGAAGCATCCTCATCATAAAGGTAGAAACCTTGAGGAGAGAATTTTCAAAGGATAAATATGAAATATATCCCAACATGTTAAATAATAATGGTGATATAAAGAATGAGGCAATATGGCTGAGGAAAATAAAAGAAATAATAACCACTAGGACACATAGCATCATTACTTTGGAAAGCATGGTATTGTTTGTTCAAACTATAAATATTATTAACAAAGCCAAAGAATTTTTTGAGTTCTGGAAAGAAGAGGTTGAGAAGGAAAGTGCCAGCTGAGGTGAGATCAATAGAAAAAAGGAGTTAGTCATTGGTTTTGGTTGGCCAAGTGATAAAGTGTACACTTCCTGGAGGGACAAATATCAAGCAGTTGATCAGGGAGAAGAGCATAATGTATGACAGGCCACAGATGACAATATCTCCCAACAGTTTGAATGAGACAAGGGAAGATAAAAGATTCTACATCAACAAGATCAGAGATAAAAAAAAAAATTCCAGATGGTTTTCTCCCAACAATTCTAAAGCAAATTATGATTGTCCTGCAGTCATGGGACAAAAATATGTAGAATATCTTGTAGCAAAAGTGCTTATTCTGTCCACTTGTTATTTTGTCTTATTTGGCTCTGAGTTTTTTATTTTAGCTTAGTCATCCGAAGCTTGTTGCATCCTTGATCTTTAAGGATTCCAAGATGACTAATGTTGACTATAAATAGCAAATTGTAAGATATTGTAAAGGATGGTAAAATAAAAAACTGCAAGGCAGGCTTTTGAATTGTGTCTAAGTTTTAAGTTTTTAGTCAATTTGGATGTATTGAAGCCAAGATATTATTAATGAAATACAATGGAATTCCCAGTTTCATATCATTGATGTATTTTTACATTTATATTCAGCTCTTGTATGTTTAATTTGTAAATCATTTTAAATGTACCAGTTATAAGGTAACTGTGTTGTTATTTTGTGAGCTGCTTTCAAGGAGGGTTTAAATCTTGCAAATAGTTCCAGAGGGTTAGGATTTTATGCAAGAATTTGATACAGATGTATGAGAGTGAAAAGATAGTTTGTAAGGCATTTTATCTGAGATTTTGTTTGTGTTTAATTAATTGTCTATGGTGAATGTATGTTTCATTGTGACTCTATGGCCCAGGGTTAGGATTTTGTCAAGTTCTGATAAGTAGTCATTATCATCAAACCAATCAAATTTTGAATAATCTTTACTTTTATGTTATCTAAAGTATACATGTCTAGCTAATTGTATTGAGAAACATAGTTCATCATGGTAATTCCTTAAATAGAGAATTCATAGGTTAACCTTCCTAAGTCAAAAGACCTAAAAAGAAGAGGGATTAGAAATCCTTGATCCACTATAAGATTTCCTTTGAAGCAGTGAATTTGAAGATAGGTGCACCCGCCTGAGTTTGTAGAACTCAAAGTGTAGAAGGAATAAATCCTTGGTAATTATCCTTTTCCATGTACGAATCTAAATCGGGAAATTGAGAGTCAAGCATTTACTTTTGTATATTGATTCTACAAGAAAAAGTGCTAACTAATTGGTGACTCTACCGGGGACTGATCTAATGTTCTAAGAGTCATGTTCATGAAAGAGTTAGTCCTTGCAATATTAAGAATAAGCATATTGTTCCAAATTTTTGTAAAAGCAAGTTTATTCTGCCTATCTTCCATTGCACATTGTTTGAAGGTCTTGATCCTGAAGATGATACTAATCTTGTCTTAAATAGAGTAACTAGGGACTATAAATCATTGATTTCATCCAGTGTGTGTTTTTTCAAAGAAAAGTTACAGAGTGGAGAAGATTTGTAGTGATACAAATAGTGAAGAATAATTTTCCTAAGATTACTGATTAATCAAGGTGAGGAATTATCAAGAAGCTTTGCATTTAAGTTTCATTCAGACTTGTTGTTGTAAAAGAAAATCAAAATTAGGACAAGCTACTCAATCATTCTATATATATTTTTCCTCTGCAAAGAGGTGGTGACTCTAACCTCCATGTACTCCAGTGTTGTGCATTGAACATATTGAATATACTTGTCTATTTTTGAAAGATGAGTCGACAAAGAAATACTAGATCCTATTTCAAAGATAATCCTGAGAAGGATGTTTGAGAAGAGCTCCATACACCTAGAAGGAGACACTGGTCTAAGAGAGGTATATCTAAACATGATTCCCCAAATACCTCTAAGGGAAGGATGGAGACCCCTACTCCAGATAATTCATCTTCATTTGAAGATGTAGAACCCATAGGACCAATTGACACCTCTAGAGATGATGCAAACTTTGATCCTTTTAGAGATGGGGAAAATACTGATATAGGTTTCTT
Organism: Thuja plicata; assembly: GCA_018584345.1. NCBI lineage: Eukaryota > Viridiplantae > Streptophyta > Pinopsida > Cupressales > Cupressaceae > Thuja > Thuja plicata. The sequence continues at coordinate 291,638 of MU223891.1, forward strand.
CCCTATAGAAGAAAATTTAGCCCCATCAGAAGAAACTTTTGTTGCTGAGACAACCTCGTATGAATTTGATAAGTTGAAGGATGAGGTTCTGGATTTAAGAAGAAGAAAAAAGGAACAAGAAATGGAAATATCAGATGCAAGGAAGAAGTGTGAACAATATTTATATGACTTACTGGTCGAAAGAGAAGAAATCTTGGCTGAAACCAGAAGAAATGACCTCAAGGCTAAAATCCTAAATTAAGAGATTAAAGGTTTAAATCTAGAATTATTCGGTGATCTTGATGATTTGAGGAAGAAATCCCCAAATAAGATGTCAAATCTTGGAAAGGATGAATTTGAGAAAGAAGGGCCTATCATCAGACAATTGTACCCATATGAAATTGAACAGAATGCAAAACTTAAGAAAAATACTAAGGATGCCCCCAACAAAGGTAAGAAAAAAGATATTGGTGTGACTATAGAGGAACCTAAGTAGAACATGACCATTCCTGTAGGAACATCTCAAGTTGATCTTGAGCAAGAACAAGCTACAAAAGATAAAGAGGACTTAGCCAAACAACTAGAGAAGTTAGAATTAGAGGCTTTTGCAGCTAATATGAGAATGAAGATAGCTTTCCTACATGCCACTATCAATACTTCTACAAGTAGCTCTATGCTAGTTAATCATGGGACACAACCAAAAAATCAATTTTCTCTCCCAATCCCAAATAGTGAAGGGGTTGATCCTAAAGTGAAATCTTCTGGTTTGAATTTGAATGTTAAAACCTCTGGCCCAAATGCAAGTGCTCATCCTGTTGGTCCTGGCCCAAGCATTCAAGTCTCTAACCTAAAAAAAAGTGTTCCCCCACCCATTCAAAATCAAGGAGGAGCTACTGGACCAAGTGGTAACAATGTGCTTGGAAATTTCCAAAGGAGACCTTTCCAAATGAACAGATATAGAGCCCTTTTCTTTGAAGGCATTCCTGGTCACCCTAATGTGATCCCCAATGAGGTAAGAGACAAAATCCCCAAGTTCACAGGAAATAATGTTGTAACTTGTGAAGAGAATTTGAAAGCTTTTAGTGATAAGATAACTGACTTTGAAATTGAAAATGAGGATGTTATTTTGAAACTTTTTGTTTAGTCATTAACAGAAGATGCTAGGGATTGGTTCATAAATTTACCTAATGATAGCATTGCATCTTGGGATGAATTTGTAAAATCTTTTAGGGAACAATATAGAGAACATGTGAATTCTGGCTGTATGCTGAATGAATTCAATAACATCAAGAAGCACCCTAATGAGAATATGGCAGATTTTAACATTAGATTCCAAAAGGCCATGAATAAATTGTTCCAAGTGCTAAGGTTAGATGAGGAAGTATGTCTGACAACTTATTTTAATGTTGCTGATGGAAAGATGTCTTACTTACTTAGGGACAAGAACTCAACAAACTTGAGAGAAGCTTATAAAGTGGCCATTGATATTGAAAGCAATAGGCGAGTGTTAGGAAAATTGGGAAAGTAGGATGAAAATAAATGTTGGAAAGAGAATGGACAGACTAGTAAACCTGTCAAAGAAGTTGACAATGTTGAAAAACTAGTGAGTGCAGTGAAAGATATCACTGCTAAAATGGACAAAAAGTGATAGGGGAGGTTACTGTGATAATAAAAACCCAATCCAAAGATTTGACTAGTGGCCTAATTTGAGAGATTATCCATACAAGACAAACTGAAATAATGGTAAGCCCATCCCCGAAGATCAAGATAACCAAAAATCCAAGGAAACTCCTGATCCTTTGAAAAGGAATAGTACAAATTATGTTGAAAATTCTCCTTGGTGTGCTTCCTGTAACATGCCACATTCTTCATATCAATGTGTGGTAGCCCAAGCCTTATCTGACCAGATGAGTGATATGGATGAAAAAATGGGTACAGAGCAAGAAGGCCCTTCTATTAATATGTTTATAGTAAGAAAAACTTATCCCTGGTTTCCAAATAGTACCCCATACCCTCAGGTTATGGATGGAGAGGAAAGATTTTATTTGAAATATCAGCCACAAATTATTCCTGATCCATATGATGAAACTGATATTATGTCACAAGCAACTGTAAACACAGTAGGAAATGATCAATCACATTCTCATTTTAGGATTCCTATTGATGAAGAAAAGAGATCCTTGACAACTACAAGTATAAATCAAGCTAGGGATGCATATAATTTGAGAAATAAGAGAGTGGAACCTGCTCAAAGTAAACCTGCCCCTACATATACTAAAAAAATTTCCCCCCAAGATGCTGCAGATTCTCTTGTCATGGAAAGAAGAGATAAGAAATTTTCAAGACAAGAAGATCCTTCTTCTGATCAAAGGGAAAAGGAAAAAAACAACAGAGGAAAAAATGGCCAATGATAAAGCTAAAAGGAGTAAGAAGATAGGTGATGCATCTTCTGAATTACCCATGTTTGATATGAAAAATGCCTTGACTTGGATGAAGGTTTCAGCTCCATTAATGGAGATGTTAAAAATAAAGGAGCACAAAGAAGCTGCATTGGCACTTCTGAAAGGAATATATGATATCCCTATGATAGATCAAGATAAAGTCCCCATGATTCCTAAGAATGATAAAAAATAATCTCCATCAGTCAAGGCAAAGGGAAAAGATAAAGAAATTTCTACCATCTGCATTGGTAATGTAATTACTCAAGAACCACTTTCTGTGGATCCATTTTATGTCACTTTGATTGTTAACATTTTCTTTTTGAAGAATTGTATGATAGACTTTGGTGTTTCAGTAACTGTAATGTCATACCATGTTATGAGAGAACTGGGACTTCAAGTTACCACACATGCTAGAAGTTGTTTTGCAATGGATAATAGAGAAGTTCCTGTGATCGGAACAATGAAGGATATTGAAGTAAAAAAAATTTCTTTCCCAGATGCTACTTATAGAATGGATATAGTTGTTTTGGATACTCAACCTTATTATGGCTTGATTTTGTCCAGACAATGGGCATCAGTAGTTGGTGGAAGATTGCAGTTAGATTATCTTATGCAACAATTCCTATAAAGGGTAAGGAGGTTAGGTTGTACAGAGAACCTTGTTCATCTGTCATGGTGGAGATGGTTATGCCTGACCAGTTAAATTGTTGTGTAAATATTGACATGGATAATTTTGTTGTGCAAGAGACCAAACCACAATTGAAAAATACTGATCCCATTGTTGATGAGTTATTGTTGCAACAAGATGGACTTTGGTAGATGTATTTTGATGGAGGGTGCTCCAAAGAAGGATCAGGAGAAAGAATTTTGTTCATATATCCATTAGGTACTACTTTCAAGTATTCTTTTCTATTAGACTTTCATTGTACAAATAACACAACTGAGTATGAGGCTTTAATATTGGGAATAGATATTGCTATTAAACATGGCATCAAGTGTCTAAAAATTTATGGAGATTCCCAGTTAATCATAGCTCAAATTAGAGGCCAATATGCTTCCAAAGATGATAGGATAAAGTTGTACAAATATGCAGTTTTGGATAGGCTAGAGTTCTTTGACACTTTCAACATCCTTTTGGTAGAAAGGTCTAACAATATCATGGTATACTTTCTCACAAATGTTTCCCTTAAAAACAATGATGTTACCCTTACTGGCATATCTTTGGTAGAAGTGAAAAATAGACCAGTAGTCCCTGACAATGTACATAATTGGAAAGTATTTGAGGATGATGATGATATCCTTAGGTTTATCCAATGTGTGGATCAGTATGATGGCCAAGAGATTGATTGTGAATCCTTAGTAGTAGTTGTAGATGGCAAGTAATATATCTTTGATCAAGAAGTTTTTCAATTGGCTACTAATCATATCCCTAAAGGATTGGTTGAATTGGAAGGTATGTTTAGGATGAATGACAATTATATGGCCCATAAATCCAATGCTACCCTAGAAGATCTGGAAGAAGTCAATTTAGGATCTAAGACTTCTCAGTTAGTCTATATTGGAAAGAAATTGGATAAAAATGTGAGACTAAATCTGATAAAGTTGCTAAAGAAATATAAGCATGTTTTTTCTTGGTCCTATGAGGATCTTAAAGCTTATAGAAAATACTTGTTTCAACATGACATCCCTCTTAAAGAAGATGTAAAACCATTTAGGCAGAAACAAGTGCCCATTAATCCACTTCTAGCTATGAAAAATGTAGACAAAATTGATGAAACTGAGAGATGCAGGCATAATCCAACCTATAAGACATTGATCTTGGGTTTCTAACTTGGTCCCTATGAGAAAGAAGAATGGGGACATAAGACTGTGCATTGATTTTAGAAACCTGAATGTGGCCTCACTAAAAGATAACTATGGACTACCCAATATGGAGGCTATGTTGCATAAAGTCACTAGATGTGATTTATTGTCTATGACAGATGGGTTCTCAAGGTACAATCAAGTGTTGGTCAAAGAATCTGAACAATTCAAGACAACCTTCACTACTCCTTGGGGCACTTATGTGTATGCTCGCATGCCCTTTGGTTTGAAAAATGCTAGTGCATCCTTTTAGAGGGCCATGGCTGTAGCTTTCAAAGAACTCATAGATGTTCTGATGGTAGTATACCAGGATGATCTAACAACTTTTTCAAAATGGGAAGAAGATCATTGTAACCATTTGGAGAAGGTTATGATGAAATCATTGGAATATGGGGTGTCTTTGAACCCAAAAAAATGCCACTTTGTTGTTACTCAAGGGAAACTTCTGGGCCACATAGTTTCAAAGGAGGGAGTAAGAATATATCTTTAAAGAACTGAGGCTATTTAGAAGGTACTTTCTCCCAAAAACTTGAAAGGTATACAATCATTTTTAGGGAAAATCATTTTTGTCAGGAGATTTATTGCCAATTTTGTAGAACTGGTCAAACCCATTGTCAAGTTACTAAAAAAGGATGTAAAATTTGAATGGAATCAAGAATAATAGTTAGCCTTTGAAAAAATAAAACAAGCCATCTAGGAAGCCCCTGTCCTAGTGTCCCCTGATTATACCAAACCATTTTCTTTATTCACTTTTTCTTCTTTCCATACTATTGTTGCAGTTCTATTGTAGAAAGATGATGGGGGATTTGAACATCCAATAGCCTTTTTCAAAAAATCTTTACAGTCAGCAGAGTTGAACTATCAATTGATGGAAAAATAAGATTATTCCTTGGTGAAGGCAGTCAAGGCTTTCAGGCCTTATTTAGTATGTGCTAAGGTGAATGTATATGTTCCTCATGCTATTGTTAAAGATATTTTTGTCCAAAATGAAGTAACAGGGAAGAGGTGCAAGTGGATAAATAAAGTTCAGGAATTTGATCTGGAAACCCACATCACAAAATTGGTAAGAGGGTTGGGACTGGAAAAATTGATGACAGAAGAGAATTTGGACCTAATTAAGGTTAACAATGTTGATACATGTGGAAATTGCCTAACAAGTATTGAAATGCAACCCTGGTACACTAATATTGTATATTTTTTGAAAAATTCTAAGTGTCCAGATAACCTAAGTGATAACCAAAGGAGGAGTCTAAGATTGCAGGCTCAAAAATATGTCTTGTTGCATGGTGATTTGTTTTGGAAGAACAGAGATGGGATCCTGCTGTTATGTCTTGATAGAGGACAATCAGAAAATATTTTAAAGGAAATGCATGTTGGAATGTTTGGAGGGCATTACTCTTCCAGATCAATAGCTCATAAAATTTTGAGAGCTAAATACTATTGACCTTGTTTGTTCCAAGATTCTTATACTTTTGTCAGAAAATGTGAACCATGTCAGAGATTGTCAAGAAAAATGAAGTTTTTAGGAGATTTATTATTGAATCCTGTAGTGGCAAAAGCCCCCTTTGCCATGTGGGGAATGGATTTCATCGGAGATTTTGTTGAGAAATCATGTGGGGGCCATAGTTGGATTATGTTGGTAACTGACTATTTTACAAAATGGGTAGAGGCAATTCCCACCAAAAAAGCAACAAGCATAGTGGTCATTATTTTTTTGATGGACAATGGGATCACCAGATTTGGTGTTCCCATCAAGTTGGTAATGGATAATGCTATTTTTTTCAGATCCAAAGAATTTATTGATTTTTTCTCTAATATGGGAATTTTTATGTTTTATTCATCCCCATACCATCCATAAGCCAATGGTCAGGCAGAATCCAGCAATAAGAATCTCTTGAAAATTTTGAAAAAGACCCTGGAAGGTAATAAAAGAGCCTAAAATATAAAGTTAAAACTTGCCCTTTGGGTAGATAGAATCACTATCAAAAAGGACACTAGAAATTTTCCCTTTGAGTTAGTATATGGTGTTCAATCAAGAATTCCTATCAATAATTTGCTTCCAATTTATAAGTTTATCCAAGATGAAGAGACTAAAATCTGTGAACCCATGGAAGAAAGAATGGTTTAGCTGGTAGAATTGGATGAAGTGAGGAGAGAAAGTCAAAGGGAAAATATCAAAATGCAACAAAAGATGAAATACCTTTTTGATAAGAGGGCTCATGAGAGAAAATTTCAGCATAGTGACTTGGTGTTGCAATGGAATGCCAGGGCTGAAGACAAGGGAAAACATAAGAAGTTTGAATCACTATGGTTGGGGCCTTTTCTTATCTATCAAACTTGTGAAAAGGATTCATATTTTCTTAAAAATATGGATGATGAAGAAAAGGAATTGCTACTGCATGGACAGTTTCTGAAAAAATTCTTCAAATGATTTAATTGTTTCTCCATGCACAGTAGTGTTGTGTCATATGTACAGGTGTGTTTGTTTCTATTGTGTGTTTGTTTTTGTTGTGTATTTGTTTCCAATAATAGGTTAGTGCAGTTTTGGTCTACTTTTCTAGAGATCTATATTATTTCTATAATTTGTTTTTTAAGCATCCTCAGAGAGAGCCACTATTGGTAGTTTTTCATGATTTGAGGTCTTACCCTAACATTTTTGTTCCCAAGTGGTCATTTTGCCAAAACTCTCAAATCTTATTCAGAAATATGCTAATACTCCTTGTAAAATGTAACACCCTAGTTTTAAAGTGATGAAAACCCTAAGTCTAGGGTCGTAATTTGTTAGAATTTGAAAAAAATACCCTAAACATTCTTGGAGGGTTCTATCTTTGTGTTACTTTATTCAGTCACTTAAGTCATCTTTTAACCATGTGTTCTTTTGATGCAGGACCATCTTGGGTCTTTGGCAATCCTGCTCAACCAAAAATATGTTTACTTCATTTTGTAGTCTATTCTCTGTTGCTCGGCATGCTTTCCGAGTAGCTCGGTCATGCTTGTGTTCTATTGCTTGGCTCTTCTTTGGCTAAGGTGTTCTGTTGCTCGGTCGTTCCTGTGCTGAGTTGGTTTATTTGGGAATTGGAGCTGCTGGCTGACTTCTTCATTTAATTTTCGTAGCTGGATTTATTTGGGATCTATCTTGGGATCCATGTGGACCTAAATCTGGGTCTCTCCTTTGTATTTGAGCACTGACCTCTTTAGTGGAATCTTTTATATATTATTTTGTATGTTCTTAGTTTGGTAGCAAGTCTTAGAGCAAGAAGACAAGTGTTAAGATATTGAAGATGTGAGATCTCTATTGTAAGAAGATCAAATTGTAATACATTTCTTTGTATATGGCCATAACCAGGAAGGCCTTATAGCTTGGCATGTATTCAGTTTGATGATTGAATAATAAAATATCTCTATGTTTCTCTCTCTCACTGTGTTGTTGTGTTAATTCCACATTGTATTTGCAAGATGGATGGTTTTGGGTGTACCCTAGGCCCCGTCTCCCTATCCTCCCTTGCGTCAAGTGGTATCAGAGTGATTTGATATCCATGGTTCCTTCTTGTAAAATCTAAAGATATTTTTTGTAGGGTGGCAGGTTGTGATCTGACCTACAATTGTAGAGAGTTTCAAGATGGTTCATGGGAGAGGAAATGTTGATCAAGGTCTAGGTGATATGCTTAGATAGATGGCTGCAAGATTGGAAGCTGTTGAAACAGCCCAACATAGAGGAAGACATCTTGAAGATGTTAGTGATGATGAATTTGAAGAGGTTCGAGGTGAAGTTGCACCTGCACCTGTGATGAAACAGGAAGAAGAGAGATTCCCGAGAGCCTTGAAAAGTTTAAAATCCACACCTCAGTTTAATCCTCCCGAGTATAGTGGAAAGCTAGATTCTGATGAATTAATTGACTGGATAACTGAGATGGAAAAATATTTTGAATATGATAATGTTGAAGAAGATAAGAAGGTGAATATTGCAAGAAAAAAACTGAAGGGTCATGCATCTTTATGGTGGGAACACCTGGAATTGGATAGAAAGAAGAAACGTAAAGACAAAATCAAGGTATGGGATAAAATGATGAACAAATTGAAAGGTGAATTTATTCCTTGTGATTATCAGATTAACCTTGTTCGGAGAATGCAAAGTTTGAAGTAGAAGGAAAAATTAGTCATAGACTATACTGATGAATTCTATAGATTAGACATCAGATTTGGACACGTTGAAGATGAAGTGAGAAGATTTGCAAGATACCTAAATGGCTTGAGGAATTCCATACAAGATGAAATTAGTTTGGTCAAGATGGAAGGCATTGAAGAAGCATACCTATTTTCCCTAAAAGATGAAGATAAACAAAACATAAGATATGAACAAAGACAAAGAGGCAGAGGTGGTAGATTCCCTAGAGGAAGAGGTAGATCTCATGGTGAGAATAATAGATCAAAACCAGACAAGTCACTTTCAAACACATCTCAAGACAAAGGAAAGACTAAATGGAAAGGTGGAAATTCATACAGAGGAAGAGGCAATTATTCCAAAGGTGGATATAGTAGAAGAGGGTTCCAAGTAACTTTTTACAATTATGGTCAAGAAGGACACAAATCCTTTGAATGTACACATGCAAGAAAGAATGTTGGGAGTAGAAGAAATGTATTAGTGCAAGAAGAGTCATTGAATGAACCTGAGAATCTCATGATTTGAAGGATACTATGTAGTGAGAAAGATAAGCAAGATCTGATCTGAAAATTTTTGTTCAAGGCCAGATGTAGAGTTGCAGACAAAGTTTGGAAGGTCATTGTTGATAGTGGTAGCTTGGAGAATCTGGCATCTAAAGAGATGGTTACTAAATTGTAGTTGAAAAGGATGGAGCATCCAAATCCCTATCAGATCTCATGGATTAAAGTTGAGCATACATTAATGGTAAGTGAACAATGTTTTGTGAATCTAAAAATTAGGAAATACTATGATAAGGTATTATGTGATATTATGCCCATGGATTGTTGTCATATTTTTTTGGGAAGACCTTGGAAATATGATAGACATGCTATACATGATGGGAGACTGAATAGGTAATCTATTTGGGTTGATACTAAGAAGCAAATCTTGTTACCTTTAATTGAGGAATCTGCTGGTGAATTATGTACATCTGTGAAAGTTTGTCTGATGGAAGGTAGACAGTTTGTTAACGATTTGAAAAGAGATGATATTTGATATGCTTTTATTCCTAACAAACCAAGTAAGATATATAGAAGATGACATACCTGTAGAAGTTGAAAATTTACTGACTAAATATAAAGAAATTATTTCAAATAATGTACTTGATGGTTTGCCACCAATCAGAGATACCAATCATTGTATGGATATGATTCCTAGAGCTAGTTTACCAAATAAAGCACCACATAGGTTAAAACCTACCAAGAATGAAGAGCTTAATCGACAAGTTCATGAATTTTTTAACAAGGGCTTAATCAGAGAAAGTTTGAGTCCATGTGTAGTACCTGCTGTGTTGGAACCTAAAAAGAATGGAGAATGGAGAATGTGCACTGATTCCAGAGAAATAAACAAGATCACAGTCAATTATAGGTTTCCTATACCAAGGATGGATGACATAATTGATTGTTTGAGTGGAGAAAATTATTTTACCAAAATTGATTTGAAGAGTGGGTATCATCATATCAGAATCAGAGAAGGTGATGAATGGAAGATTGCTTTCAAGACAAAGGAAGGTTTGTATGAGTGGTTGGTTATGCCTTTTGGTTTAACTAATGCACCCAGTACATTTATGAGGCTGATGAATAAAGTTTTGAAGAAAATCTTGAATAAGTGTGTGATTGTATATTTGGATGACATTCTGATATTCAGTAAGACTAGAGAAGAATATCTGATGCATATAAGACAAGTGTTGTAGAGATTAAAAGAAGAAAAGTTGCTGATAAATCTGAAGAAATATTCCTTCATGAAAGAAGAGCTTGTGTATTTGGGTTTTGTAATTTCAGCGAATGGTTTGAAGATGGATCCAGAAAAGGTTGAATCTATACTGAGTTGGCCTACACCTGAGAATGTTACAAAGGTAAGATCATTTCATGGATTGGCAAGTTTTTACAGGAAGTTTATCAAAAATTTCAGTTTTATTTGTAATGCTATGATTGAAATAATGAGATGAGACAAAAGAGAATTTAAATGGACACATAGAGCTGATAAGAGTTTTGAAGCTTTAAAGTTGAAATTTGTTGAATTACCTATGTTGGCATTACCTGATTTCAATAAAGTATTTCAAGTGGAATGTGATGCAAGTGGAAGTGCAATTGGAGCTGTATTGACTCAAGAAGGTAAACCTGTTGCTTTCTTTAGTGAAAATTTGAATGATGCAAAGAGAAAATATTATGTCTATGATCATGAATTCTATGCTATCATGCAAGCAATGAAGAAATGGAGACATTACTTGATGCCAAATGAATTTGTGTTGTATATTGATCATAAGGCTTTACAATATTTGGGTAGTCAAAATAAGTTGAATCAGAGACATATGAAATGGGTTGAATATTTGTAGAGATTTACATTTGTGATTAAGCATAAGAGTGGAGTTTCTAATAGAGTTGTTGATGCATTGAGTAGAAGAAGATATTTGTTGACTGAAATGAGAATTGAAGTTCTTGGCTTTGATGACATGAAGAATTTGTATGAAAATGATCCTAATTTTTCAGAGCAGTGGAGAGTGTGAAGAGAACCTAATACAAATCAATCAAGTAAGTATGAAGACTATTTCATTTAGGAAGATATTTTGTTTAAAGGTATTCAGTTGTGTATACCAAGAGGTTCAATGAGAACTAATCTGATAAAGGAGAAACATAGTAGTGGATTGGCTGGACACTTTGGCATTGATAAAACATTGAGTTTGCTAAAGGAGATGTACTTTTGGCCTTAGTTGTATAAAGATGTTTAGAAATTTGTGAAAAGTTGTGGAGTCTGTCAAGTTGAAAAGGGAGTAAGTCAGAATACTGGTTTGTATACACCTATTACTGTTCCTGAGAAACCTTGGAGTGATATCAGCATGGATTTTGTTCTTGGCTTACCTAGGACAGCAAGAGGTAATGATTCTATATTTTTTGTTGTGGATAGATTTTCTAAAATGACACATTTCATACCATGTAAGAAAACCTGAGATGCAGTGCATATAGCAGATCTTTTCTTTAAAGAGATTGTCAGATTGCATGGATTACCAAGGAGTATCATCTCTGACAGAGACAGTAAGTTTGTAAGCTATTTTTTGAGAACACTTTGGAAGAAGCTGAATACTGAGTTGAAATTTAGTTCTACATTTCATCCACAGACTGATGGACAAATAGAAGTTGTAAACAAAAGTTTGGGTAACTTGTTGAGATGTTTAGTTGGAGACACACCAAGAAATTGGGATTTGATGTTGGCACAAGTAGAATTCGCATATAATAGTTTAGTAAACAAAAGTACTAGAAAGACACCTTTTGAGATTTTTCATGGCACACAACCTAGAAGTATATCAGATTTGAGAGACATTGTTGGTGAAGAGAAAAGAAGTGCTGAAGCAGAGGAATTTGTAGAATTTATGAAGAAATTGCATGAGGATGTGAAGCAAAACCTGGAGAAAAGTAATCAGAGATACAAAGATGATGCAGACATATCAAGAAGACATAAGACATTTGAAGTTGGTGATGTTGTGATGGTTCATCTAAAGAAAGGAAGATTTCCTATTGGAAAATATGGGAAACTAAAGATGAAGAAATTTGGTCCTTGCAAAATACTGAGAAGATTTGATAGTGGAAATGCTTATGAAGTTGAATTCCCTAAGGACATGGATATATCACCTATATTCAACATTTCAAACTTGTATGAATATTATGAACCTAATGAATAAATAACAGTACCAATTGATTATCCTAAGAAGAAGATAGAGGAAGTTGAGAAGATCTTGAGACAAAGAGTTGGCAGAAGTACAAGAGGAAATGAATACATGGAATATCTGGTAAAGTGGAAAAAAAGATCGATTGAGGACTCATCTTGGATTTCTCAATCTAAGTTGGATTCATTTCAAGTTGGACATGATACATGATTTAGGGAATCATTTCTTTTCAACCCTAGTTTTCTGATGCAGGAGTATCTTGGGTCTTTGGCAATCCTGCTCAACCAAAAATATGTTTACTTTATTCCATAGTCTATTCTCTATTGCTCGGCATGCTTTCTAAGTAGCTCAGTCATGCTTGTGTTCTATTTCTTAGCTCTTCTTTGGCTGAGGTGTTCTATTTCTCGGTCGTGCTTGTGCCAAGTTGGTTTATTTGGGATTTGGAGTTGTTGGCCGACTTCTTCATTTAATTTTCATAGCTGGATTTATTTGGGATCTATCTTGGGATCTGTGTGGACCTAAATCTGGGTCTCTCCTTTGTATTTGAGCATCAACCTCTTTGGTGTACTCTTGTATATACTATTTTGTATATTCTTAGTTTAGTAGCAAGTCTTAGAGCAAGAAGACAAATGTTAAGTTATTGAAGATCTAAGATCTCTATTGTAAAAAGATCAAATTGTAATACATTTCTTTGTATATGGCCATAACCAAGAAGGCCTTACATCCTGGAATGTATTTAGTTTGATGATTTACTAATAAAAGATCTTTGTATTTCTCTCTCTCACTGTCCTATTGTGTTAATTCCGCATTGTATCTGCAAGCTGGATGGTTTTGGGTGTGCCCTAGGCCCTGTCTCCCTATCCTCCCTAGTGTCATCTTTTCGAATTGGGCCATTTTTATTCATTCCTAAGTCTTAAGTGTTAATTTTTCCTAAAGCTTAAAATCCTGCAAGCCTATTATTTCCTTTTATCATGTGTCACACAAGTCTTTCTTAATCTAATGATTCTCGCTTTCCCTCATGATGAAGATGATTGATCTTTAAATTTTAAGGGAACCCGCCATGTAGCCACGTGTCTCTGGCCAATTCGGTCGCTAATTGAAATGCAAGTTGTGAGATCACCGTAGATCAAATTTGATCTGAGGGCTTGTGATTTGCATGTGAATGAAAGATGAATGAAGGTTAGCATCGAGGGAAAGCGTCATTGCGACATGTGTCCTAGGTGGGTGAGAGTGTCATCATAAAGGTAAAGTTAAACAAAAGACAAGTTAGATCTAATCTAATGGCTAATGCAAAGCCTCATGACAAAGATGTTGTTGGGTTACTGATCGAGGGAAAGCACCGTGGTGACACCTGGAAAATAAGTGGGCCCGTCGGTTTAATAAAGGATATGATAAATTAGCGCTATCTCCATGAAGATCTTATGGATGGCGTTAACCCTCAGTCATAAGATGAAAGGCTTTTATCCATCAAGGGAATGCACCATAATGACACGTATCCCACTATGTACTTTGAAAACCACAGCTGGTAAACAACTGGCTGAATAAAGATTGGTCAAATCTATGAAAATCTAACAGTTGGCGTAAAACCTTAGATAAAAGATGGTGTTGTTTTAACTAATGAGGGAATGCACCATGCTTCCACGTGTCTCTGCAAGATTGAGGCCACAGATTATGAAGGTGATTAACATTGCTAAAGATTTAGAAGATCCAACGGTTGGCATAAAGCCTTAAGCATAAAGTTTCTGATCTTTACTCATCAAGGGAAAGCGCCATTGCGATACATGTCCAAGTTAGTGGGACCCCATAGCAGCATAGGATTAAGTAAAGATTAGTTGAGCTAAATGGGATCGAATGGCTAGCGCAAAGCCTTGGATCTAAAATGATCAAGATTTATTCTTCAAGGGAATGCAATGTGATTCCACGTGTCTAGGGAGATGAACATTATGGAGGATTTGTTGTAGACCGACTGATACGAGGAGAAGTTAGTGAAATTGATAGTTCTATTTTAAAATACAGAAGCAACAAATTTCAATAGTTGGATGCCAAGAATTGAACTTGAAGAAGTAATGGCGACTGTGTATCTCTACCCAGTTAAAATTTAATGCTTAAGCTGACGGGATTGCAATTTTATCAATCACTCAAGTCATTTCACAAAATTGACAACGGTTGTAGAGCAGAGTAAAATTACAGTGATCACATCCATATTTTCAAGCTTCTTGTGGAACGGGTAATTTTTTGATGCTGGTATTTCTGGGTCATAAGAAATTTAAAGGAATTAATAGGGTGTGTAGTAAGAGAAAGGATTTATTACTGAAATTATCCATTGTTAGACTATGAAACCCTAAATTCATAATGCCACCCAGAAGAGAATTCTTCAGCAAGGTTAATTATAAAGCTAGAAATGTCTATGATGATTTGTTGCAATAATTAACTATGTCAACCAATGATGCCTCTAAAACAAAGGTATTAGTCCCCAAGGATCCACGCTTGAGAATAAATAAAGGGTTGTATGATTTGGGCTTGGCTTTGTTTAAAGTGCTCTTTGGTCAGAGAAATGCTAATCCCCCAAACAATAATGTGTGGCAATTCAATGTAGGAAAGTTGGTAGTGCCTAGATTTTTTATGGATATGAACATGCTTGTATGCATAGCTAGGAATTATGACAACATATCTAGAGTGGTCAAGGATAAAAATGGGCAAATCCTGATAAAGGTGACTAGAGAAGAAATTAGGGAAGTTTTCAATTTGAATGATCAGAATACTTCTATGGATAAGATTTATTTTAATCAATTAAAAGAAGTATACCAAGCCCAAAGAAAATACTTCAGGGAAGGACCCCTGAAACAATATTTTGGCACAGTTGGGGATTTGGTTTTGGTAGGGCCTAATACCAGAGAGCCATTTAAATTGGACTATTTTACACTAAAGGCCAAATCAGTTTATAGGGATCTTTGCCAAGTCTGTGGGGATGATGAACAAGATGAAATGCCCATCCACTATATACTTTTGATGGTTGAGATTTTGCATCCCCATCTAGCAGTAATCTTTGATTTTGCTCCTTACATTGCAGGCCTAATTCATGAAGGGTTGATAGGTGTCTAGAACACAAAGGTGACCAGACCTTTTGCATGGTACTCCCTACTAATGCATGTGTTTTTATATAAAGGAGCTGATTATTTTGAAAAGGAGATGGAGCTAATAAGAGTCAAGGATGATGAAATCATGCTTGTACAGTTGTGGAATGCAAATATGACTTGGGAAAATAAAGAGGCAAGTTACATCAATTTTGACAGATATTTTGCTGCCAAACTTAGGACATTGTTGTTGAAGGATGATCCTAGGATTCCTGTAGCACTATTGAAATTATTGAGGCCAAAAGAATATGACCAAGAGCTTAATATGGTACATAACTAGGGTGATGTTATCTCTTATCTAGTATCAACTGTATTCAGGGTTTATAGCTTCAGGGGAGTTCCAAACATCTTGTTGTTGGAAAGATTGTTGGAAAGCTACAATGGAAACAATTGTTGTTTTGTCATTGATGTCAAACCTTAATTGGTGAGACCATTACTATCTATTTGAGTACCATATCTATTGATTGATGAAGGATATTTAACAAGATGACCAGGTGGAATGGTTGAGTTATGGGAAGTCATAAGGGTGCTTGATCAGTTGTCACATTGGCAAAGTAATGTGTTGTTTATCTTTCAATGACAGTTTACTAAGAACAGTTCTTGTCTAGCAAATTTGTGTCGACCGAGCATGAGTATAATTTCTAGTGTCGATCAAGCATCAGTAAATTTTTTAGGAACACATTGTTGGCCGAGCAACAATATTTTTATAATTGTTGAGATTTGAGATCTCTGGCTGACATAGTTAATTTTATTAGGATATGTAAAGTTAATTAAGGATAAGCATGATTGATCCACACTATTTAAATGCATGGGTAACCATAATTAATGCATGGATCAAAGATTTAATTAGTGATTTCTTTGGAGAAATAAATTAAATATAATGATGGAAAGATCCATTGGATATGACCTAACCTAAGATCTACGATCTTGATTAAGTGGCAAAGATTTATTTTACCTAGGTGAAGAGGTATAAGATAACCTCAAGGGGTTATTCAAAGATGTAGAGTATGCAAGAGGATTGCATAGTTAATTGATTGATTGGCATGATCTAAGTAGAGAAGGTTGAGCAGAGAAGCAGAGAGTTGCATAAGTGATTGCTTGATGGATTTCCAAGCAAATATAAAGATTGAAATGAGAATGGTGGCCACTCAGTGAATTAGCATTAGAGCTGAATATGATCTGAATTTGCAAATTAAGTTGTATGTATCATATCACACCAGCTGATTACTTTCTAACTATTGTATCAATCAAAATCCTTTAACCAAGTTGACCTAATAGTCATTTTATAAATCCTTTATCAAGGTGACATTCAGGTGGAATGTTCTAAGTCCTCTAACAAGGCCACTCCTGACAGGGTGATTAAATCCTTTAACCAGGTCACATTTAACAATGTGTTTTGTAACCTTTAATAGGGTTGGCTCCTAATAGGGCATCACTTCAGAAGAGTGAAAACTTGATAGCATGTTATTGGTGGTTTTTCCCATATTGGGTTTCCATGTTAAATACTGGTTTCAACTTGTGTGAATGTTTATGTTGTGTTTTACTAGTAAGTTTTTGCAAGATGATTATATTTGAACAGTAAACTACATATGTATGTTGTTGACTTATGCTATCACTGTCGAGCAGATATGAGTTGTTCAAATTGGTATAAATTTTAAATGGGCACATCTAGACCTGAGGATAAATGATTCACCCCCCTCTCAGTTATTCTAAATTCATTCTAACAATTTCTATCAGAGCTTTGGTCTCTTGAAAATAGTTTGAAGGTACTTGGAGCAAAAGATCAAGATGCATAAAAAGGAGGTACCAAATTTGAACAAAGATAATTTCCCTACATGGAAGAGTTTGATTTAATTACATTTGGCTAGTATTGGTGATTTTTCTAAGCACTATGTTGATCATTATTATGTAGCCCCCACTGCACCTGCCATAGCTGCATAGTTAAGAGAAAAGCAGGAACACAATCAAGCAATGTTGGAGATTGCATCATCTCTGAAATATCATGAGTTTGAAGACATAAAGAATTGTACAACTGTAAATAAAATGTGGGATATCCTTGCAACCATCTATGGAGGAGATACAAATGTGCTAAGAGCCAAATCTGAAAGTTTAAGAGGTAAGTTTGATGAAATGAAAATGCAAGAAGGAGAGAATATAGTTCAATATTATGGTAGGATAAAGGAAGTTGTAAATGCTATTAGAGGATAACCATTGATGATAACACCATTATGAAAAAGGTACTAAGAACACTTCTTCCTATATATGCTATTAGAGTCTCTACAATTCAAGAGTTAAGATGTAATCCTAATAATAATTTGACTTTGGAAGGTCTAGTATGAAACCTTACTGCATTTGAGATGTCAAATTTTGATAACTACACTCCACAAGCTATTGAATCTTCATTTAGATCCCATTTAGTCATTAACAAATCAAAGAAAGGAAAAAAATATGTGAATAGTGATAGGGACACTACTGATGATGACCTGGAAGAACTTGAAGCACTTATGGCAAGAAGACTATCTAGAGGAAAAGTAAAATTCAAAAGTAAACTTCATATCATTTTTTTTTCATGTAACAAAGATGGTCATATTGCTAGTAGATATCCTGATAAGAATGAAAAAGATGAAAGAAGAGACAACAAGTACAAAGATAAAAAGGATGACCGAGACTTCAAAAAGTATAAGGATTATAAAGACAAAGGTAAGAAATCTTGCTATATAGCTAAAGATGCTTCTAACAATGATTCTAACAAATATGATGAAAATGATATAGAAGTTGTGTATGTTTCTATGAAATATGATTCTGATGATGACGATGAGAAAACTACATTAATTTCTGATATGAGTAAAGGTGACCATTGGATTATTGACAGTGGTCATTTACATCACATGACTGGTGATAAAGATAAATTTGAGACCCTAGATCAGTGTAATGGCGGTTATGTTAAATTTGGTAATGATGCACCATGTCTTGTTAAAGGGAAAGGATCAATTAACTTGACTGACAAG
>MU223891.1:323317-361711 GCA_018584345.1 Thuja plicata
TGTGTTAACAGCCATCATTAAAGGTAAAACCTGCCTGAGTAGTTGTGGAACTCAAAAACGAAGAAGGACCTTATCTAGTCCTTAGCAATTAGGCTTTTCTTGTCTCTGAATCAGAATTAAAGGCACAGGATTCACATAGACATTTCAAGCATTGTGATTCATACTAGAAAAATCCCTAACACTACAGTGGATTAGGGGTTCTTGCAATAATCTACTAATGTCTTTTCTTGCAACCGGTGTAGAGATGAGAAAGCCAATCAATGATATTAACATAAGTAAACAATCATTGCAGAAAAATGACAAATGTGATAATAAGGATATTCACCCTTCTTCTCTTTGAACCTAGAGGCTCAGGCAGGCTAACCTACCAGATTCACTTCTACAAGGAATCACCAAATATATTTGCACTATCCAATGCAACTTGTACACATTTATGCTCTTAAATAGGAAAGGGAAAATGGTTTGATTTTAAATGATTAATGATGAAAACTACAAGACAAGCAAGGACCAGTGCCTTATCTATTGGGCAAAAAAGTTAGATAAATACACAACTCCATAAAAAACTCCAACTCCAAACACATAAAAAAAAAGTGAAATGCCTTACAAATAACTCTTCTCAATCCAATACCTGGACATCAAATTCATATGCAGATTCTGAACTCCCTGATTTTACCTCTAAGAATTAATCTCTCCTTGAAAGAAACTTAGAGATAAAATCACAACTACCTTGTAATTGGTGCATTAAAATTCCTTATAGATTAACACACATGAATTGAAACCAGACATACAAAGACATCAATGAATATTGCATAGGGATTCCATTGTTCTTTATTAAAAAATCATCTAATTCTGTATACTTACAAGATAAAGTACTCAGAAAATAAGACTCAAAAGCCTGAATACTGCTCAGTAGTGTCAAATTCAACATCCTTGTTACAATCAGAAGGAAATCTAGATATAGGAGAAATTGAAAAACCATCTCCTTCATCGACACCTATCAACTCCTCAAAATATCTGTAACTGCTTCCAACTGAAACCACAAAAATCTAATTTGATTTTCCCTCAAATAATCTGCAAAATCATGATCTCCATTCTGAGACTTTTCCAGTGATATATTCTACTCTATACTTTGGATCAAATTTGCCCTCTAAAACATTAATCCAAATTTGCCTTCCCGTGCAGATTTCTTTCAAAAGTTTGAAATATTTCAGTTTGAAATTAATCACTTTTTCAATAGTTGGACTATTGAAATGAGATAAATTTAACATTAATATTTCCTTTTGCCCAGATTTCATCTCATTGTGACACTTTTCACTTAGGATTAATGGCTTAAAGGTAAGATGGTGAGACTCTTCCCTTTAAGCCATTAAGTCAACCATTAGATCTTTTTAAACTTGCACACCTTTTAACCCTTTGCCTTTTGTGATGAATTTGTTTAAATATTTCATTTTAATCCCCTTTTCCCCTAGAATACACCAGCTTGTGACACTTTTCACTTAGGATTAATGGCTTAAATGTTATATGTCATGCATCTTCCTTTTAAACCATTAAGTCCACCATTAGATTCTTTTCAACTTGCAAGTTATTTAACCCCTTCTTTTTTGAGATGAATTTATTTTAAATTTCAAATTAATCTCAGATTTCATCTCCTATTGCCACTTTTCAATCAGACTTAATGGCTTAATGGTTAGATGGTGAGCATCTTTCCTTTAAGCCATTAAGTCAACCCTTGGATTTTTCTGAACTTGCACACTTTTTAACCTATTTGTTGAAATAAATCCAAATTAAAAAATATTTCAAATCTGCACATTTCACTAGATTGCGCCAAGTGTCACCCTCTGATTGGTCTGTAGGTCCAGTTGGCACCATGTGTCAATGTCTGATTGGTGCCTATTAACTACATTGGACTTGCGCCATGTGTCATCTTCTGATTGGTCCGCAGGTCCACTGGGCGCCATGTGTCATCCTCTAATTGGTCCGTAGGTCCACTGGGCGCGATGTGTCATCTCTTGTTTTTGCTCCAAAATAATGGGGCCAACCATGCACTTAAATATCCAGCCAAGAGGCCCACCAAATGGCCTCTTGGTTCTTTCTTCACATTATAATGTAAGTGCTTTAGTATATAAATACTAAAAACTTTCGCAGCACCATACATGTGGGATATTTGTTCTTTGTGATTGTTATGGGCAGTTTAGACATTGTTGCACACAGTCTCCTATATCTCATGAACCAAGAATAATTTGGAAGATCTCTCCAATGAGAATCTAGAGAATTAGGTTTGAAACAACATATCCAAAATTGAGCCCGATCCAACTGTGGAATGGAAAGTTATGCCCCCCGCAATATGACTGTTTTTTATCTCCTGCAAATTTGTGTTTGCAAAAACTTTATTCAATCTTTCCCAAATAGCTTCCACTGCCTTCTTCTCTATTTTCTATGAAACCCATGAATGGTATTAAGCAAACAATTAACATGCCTTGTTTATGGTTCCACATTTTTCTATGATGGTTTCTCCTTCAATCAACTATGGTTGCTTCCTTATTGGTTTTAAATGTTTTGTTAAAACTTCACTCCCTTCAGACAACTTGCGCACATGCTTGTTGTGTTACTTATTATTTGTTGTCTTCACCAGTTGTATTCATGCTTTGAACACATCCACTCTTCTAATGGAATCTTGCAAAAAGACTCATGATTTTCCAATTTGTGCCAATCACAAACTATCAATTACCATTAAAATTTGTTCTGAGAACTTGTGAAAGAATGGTTCCAGAACTTCAAACTATGCTCAATGAGAAGTAGGCCTCTAGAAGTCTCAGTGGGTGCTCATATAATGGTAAATTCACCTTTCCATAGAGCTATTTATGTGTATAGAGATAAATTTTACACCTCTGCAAACTGATCACACTAATAACAATTAACCTCTTGAACTAGCTTCAAAAACTGACGAAAACAAGTAACCTAAGAGCGGTGCTGGGCACACATATTCCATCGATAACATTCTTCCATATTTCCAAGTGACATCTAATGAAAGTAAACAGGTCAAAATATTTTAGTCATCCAAGTCGCCTCTTTAGGATAATTCTGCAAATTACCTTGTCAAATAATAATGAAATGCATTTGGTTCCGACTTTGAAAACAAGCCAAGCAACCTCCTGAAAACCCACACTTTTGGATATTGGAAATATGCTATATGGAGAGTATGGATCTAGAGGGATGACTCGTGAAGATCAACCAGACACAATTGGCAGCCCCTCAAAAGTAGCCACTTGGAATTACAGAAAATGACAACATGAAGAATACCGATTTCTGCAAATGAAAAGAATCTTGAAAAGTGTGCAAACAAAACCCTCGGGACTTGAAACCTTGCAAATTTGAAGTAAATATGGTCTAAAATATAGGAAAAACATTTTCCTAATGCGACCAATCACAAGATTCCACTTATAACTTCACGAACAGGGCCTCCGACCAAACTGTCCAACAGATATGTATTAAATTGTTAGAAAATGCAAATGGAATGGGCTTAGCAAACTGACCAAATAGACTTGTCATAACTTGAAGATGGATAATCAAGAATTATTTGACCTTTGTAATGGATTACAAAAGGAAATCTTTCAATTAGGTCACAAGGTCAAAAGTTACAATCATTTAAACAGGGCTACTCAGAATTTTGGGCAGAACAAAGAAATAAGATATCTCTGGAAGACCAACTTTGAGGGATCAGAAAACCTATCAAACAGACTCAAAATAACTTGGGATTTGAAATATAGGCTCTCTGATATATATTCTCAACATTCCCAAATTGTGACCCATGAAACTCAATTAGACACAAGTTATTCAAATGCAAACTGGGCCCATTACAACAAATTAACACTCAGGCAGAAATGCAGATTTGGACAAGTGCTCAAAACAAGACATCACGAAACAACTTAAAACTTGAAATTAATGACCAGGGATGTCTTAAAATGTCAAAAAAAAGGTGATGAGTACTTGACATGCATGGTAGACATTCAAACTTATTTGGCCAAATAAGCACAAAAAGTGATCATAGAGCTTCAGATTGCAAAAATTTAACATGGTACTTAAAAAACCCTTACTGCATTTTTCAGTCCCAACAGTGGCTCTGACTGAGGATGCATTCCCCATGTGGGCATGTAGAGGACTTCAAAATCTCTTGGTACAATAGACCATTTAAAACTTCAAATTGAACTTTCTCTTCTCTCTTATTTTTCCTTTCTCTCTTAAAATAGGGAACCTCTTTATTGAAAGGAAACACACCAGACGACTGAAAGGGAAAGAAATAAAATATAAAAACAAGAAGCTTATTTACAAAGGCCCAAAGCCCCAAAATAGGGTTCATCTCTTACCTCTATCAAATGTACGATTTTCATCTCCAAAAATCCAAGGTAAATTGAGGCTATTATATCCATTCACTTGATCAAAAATGCTGCCCCGAATCTTCAACATATTAAACAAAAGGTAATCAGCAAAATCAAATTCACTTGGAAATGCAAAATCACTAAATCACTTCATATGTTTGTCACTATGTGATATCACAACATCACACCCTTGAGTAACACTATCTTTCTGAAACAATAAACATTTCAGCTCACTCTCATGGCTGGAAACATACTGGTTCACTCCAACACATGCCTGGATACCAAAGAAAAACTTTTCATATTCAGCCTCATATGTATCATGCAAAGAATTAGGGGAAGCATGATGAACCGTAACCTTTGATTTCATACTTAGTTCACCATGAGAAACTTCATGGAAACCTTTCTCAAAATCTGAATAGCAAAGCATTGGCTGATTTATATCTATTTTTTCATTAAAGATTGGGTTAGAAACTTCATTAAACCCACCATCAATTTCTAAATCATAACCATCATCAAGGATGGAAATTTATGAATCAACATCATTACAAGTTGAACAATCATCATTGCTATAAATTTGAGAAGAAGAAGAACTATAGCTATCATTTTCAAAAAGAAAATCCTCAATGATCTTATCAAAATAATCAGCTGTATGAAAAGGTGTTGGTGTTGGGATAGTATATGCACATCCATTTTCAAAATCTAACAATTCTCTATCCTTTTCTTCTACAAATTTGTCACAAATGCTCCCTTGGACATCCCCATTTAATAACATGGATTGAAAACAGTCTTCCTTATTTGAAACAAGGACTGAAACTTTGTGGCTCATATCTTCTTGTGCAAGGAAATCACTGTAGAAACTTATGTCTGTGTCATAGTCATTCTCTGGGTGCTCACTAAAGTCTTCCTTAAATTGAGACAGGAAGTCTACACTATTGTGTTGAATAGAAGAAAAATCTACAGATTGAAAGGAAAAATTATTTAATAAAGATTCATCTTCATCAATCTGATGTTCATCTACTTCATCATCAGCATAATAAGATTCAATATCATCATCATAAGAACTAGATTCAGCATCATCTACAATTTCAAGTTTGGATTTCTCAATTTCATCAATCCATCTTCTAACACGTTTAGATGCCTCTTCTCTAAGAGATGTTGACCAATCAAGTGATTCTGACACACAAAGTTCTAAAAATAATTGCGCCCACTCTAATTTTGGAAAGACAATATCCGCTATAAGCTTATCAACTGCACTAGAAAACCTTTGATAAAATGAATATGCTGACTCTTTTTTTCTTCTTTCCCCTACCCTTTCTCTCAAAATCAACAGGGCCTTTTCTTGGATCTTTTGATTTATCAATAAAATATCTTTTTCTCTATCAACATTTTCAAGATCTTGCTCATAAATTTCAGATCTAGAAAACATATCTCTCTCCATGAGAGTTGGAATTTTCATTTGAACTATTTACTCAACAATACATTCTATTCTTGTGAAAAATATTTCTATTTGATTTCAAAACCATCACTTCCTTCGTGAAACCACATCATATTTCAGATTTCTTGAAACTGAAACTCCAACCAAAAAGTGTGACAAACTATAAAGCTACTTTTCTATTTTTCTTAGTGCTTTGCTCACCTATTAAGGGACTTTTATTTATTATAAAAATTGAGGATTACCTAGACAAGATTTGCAGCTACTGTTCTCTTTGCTTCTTGATGGGAATCATGGGGCTTGATGGGAATCATGGGGCAGATCTAGAGCCTCCTTTGTATCTCTATTTGGTTCTTCTTTCGTAGAGTCGCCACCTCCTTGCAGAGGAAAAATATCAAACAAAAAAAGCTATTTGGAAATCATTTTTGATTCTGGAAACCCATTCCAACCAGAAAAGTTGCATAATCTTTTTCTTCCTTTTGCTGCAAATAAGAACACTTCCAAGCTATTCACACAGAGAGATCTGCAAATTTTAGATTCATCTCTTGACACTGCTTCTCATAATCAGATTATGGTATTGATTTAGCCAAGCAAGGAATCATACATCTTAAACTTTCTGATCTTAGAAATCAAATAACAACTGATAATAATAGATTATACTGGCACAAAACAACCAAGATTCTCCAAATTCAAATAGAGTCGCCACCCACAAAGATATGGGAAAAGATTCACAAGCTGGTTCAGAAATGGTAAACAAATGATTAGCTCCTATGAGCTTATAACCTTCACTTCTCCAGCAGATTATAATTTTTGGGGTATTTTGATTTGTAACTTTTAAAACCAGAGATAATCTGAAAGTTTCAACAAGATTTTCTAATCTCTAATCCCCAATAGAGTCACCATTTTGTTAGCATTTTTTCTTGCAGAATCTGTATAAGCATCAATGCTTGACTCTATGACTCCCAACTTCTGATTCCAACAAGTAAAAACACTAATTAATGAGGATTTGATCCTCCTTCTACTTCGGGCTCCACAGACCCGGGTGGGTGTACCTCTTCAAACTCACTGCTTCGCAATGAAATCCTATAGTGGATTAGGGGTTCTTGCAATAATCTACTTATGTCTTTTGCTACAACCGGTGCAGAACTTAGAAAACCAATCAATGATATTAACATAAGTAAAAAATCATTGCAGAAAAATGACAAATGTGATAATAAGGATATTCACCCTTCTTCTCTTCGAACTCGGAGGCTCAGGTAGGCTAACCTACCAGATTCGCTTCTACAAGGAATCACCAAACATATTTGCACTATTCAATGCAACTTGTACACATTTTTTCTCTTAAACAGGAAAGGGAAAAGGGTTTGATTTTAAATGATTGATGATGAAAAATGTAAGACAAACAAGGACCAGTGCCTTATCTATTGGGAAACAGAGTCAAATAAATACACAAATCCATAAAAACCTCCAACTCCAAACACATAGAAACCAAGTGCAATGACTTACAAATCACTCTTCTCAATCCAATACCCAGACATCAAATTTGTATGTAGATTTTGAACTCTCAGATTTTACCTCTAAGAATTAATCTCTCCTTGAAAGAAACTCAGAGATAAAATCATAGCTACCTTGTAATTGGTGCATTAAAATGCCTTACAGATTAACACACAAGAATTGAAACCAGACATACAAAGACATCAACGAATATTGCATAGGGATTCCTTTGTTCTTTATTAAAAAATCATCTAATTTTGTATATTTACAACTCAAAGTACTCAGAAAATATGACTCAAAAGCCAGAATATTGCCCATCAGTGTCAAATTCAACATCCTTGTTACAATTAGAAGGAAATCTAGATATAGGAGAAATTGAAAAACCATCTCCTTCACTGACACATGTCTGCTCCTCAACATATCTGCAACTGCTTCCAACTGAAACTGCAAAAATCTGATTTGATTTTCCCTCAAATAATCTATAAAATCGTGATCTCCATTCTGAGACCTTTCCGGTAATATATGATACTCTATACTTTGGATCAAATTTGCCCTCTGAAACATTAATCCAAATTTGCCTTCCCGTGCAGATTTCTTTCAAAAGTTTGAAATATTTCAATTTGAAATTAATCACTTTTTCAATAGTTGGACTATTGAAATGAGATAAATTTAACATTAATATTTCCTTTTGCCCAGATTTCATCTCATTGCGACACTTTTCACTTAGGCTTAATGGATTAAAGGTTAGATGGTGAGCATCTTCCCTTTAAGCCATTAAGTCAGCCATTAGATCCTTTTAAACTTGCACATCTTTTAACCCTTTGCCTTTTGTGATGAATTTGTTTAAATATTTCATTTTAATCGCATTTTTCCCTAGAATGCACCAGCTTGTGACACTTGTCACTTAGGCTTAATGGATTAAAGGTTAGATGTCGTGCATCTTCCTTTTAAGCCATTAAGTCCACCATTAGATTCTTTTCAACTTGCAAGTTATTTAACCCCTTCTTTTTTGAGATGAATTTATTTTAAATTTCAAATTAATCTCAAATTTCATCTCCTCTTGCCACTTGTCAATCAGACTTAATGGCTTAATGGTTAGATGGTGAGCATCATTCCTTTAAGCCATTAAGTCAACCCTTGTATTTTCTGAACTTGCACACTTTTTAACCCCTTTGTTGAAATAAATCCAAATTAAAAAATATTTCAAATCTGCACATTTCACTAGATTGTGCCAAGTGTCACCCTCTAATTGGTCTATAGGTCCACTTGACACCACATGTCAATGTCTGATTGGTGCCTCTAAACTGTACTAGACTTTCACCATGTGTCATCTTCTAATTGGTCCGCAGGTCCACTGGGTGCCATGTGTCATCCTCTGATTGGTCTGTAGGTCCACTGGGCGCCATGTGTCATCTCTTATTTTTTCTCTAAAATAATGGGGCCCAATGTGCACTTAACTATCCAGCCAAGAGGCCCACCAAATGGCCTCTTGGTTGTTTCTTCACATTATAATGTAAGTGCTTTAGTATATAATTACTAAAAACTTTCGCAGCACCATGCATGTGGGATATATGTTCTTTGTGATTGTTATGGGCAGTTTAGGCATTGCTACACACAGTCAACTATATCTTGCGAACCAAGAAGATGTTGGAAGATCTCTCTAGTGTGAATATGGAGAATTAGGTTTGTGACAAAATATCCGAAATTAAGACTGATCCAATGGTAGAATTGAAAGTTATGCCCCCCGCAATATGACTATTTTTTATCTCCTGCAAATTCGTGTTTGCAAAAACTTTATTCAATCTTTCCCAAATAGCTTCCACTTCCTTCTTCTCCATTTTCCATGCAGCCCATGAATGGTATTAAACAAAAAATTAATATGCCTTATTTATGGTTCCACATTTTGCTACGTTTGTTTCTCCTTCAATCAAATATGGCTGCTTCCTTATTGGTTTTAAATGCTTTGTTAAAACTTCACTCCCTTCAGAAAACTTGCGCACATGTTTGCTGTGTTACTTATTATTTGTTGTCTTCACCAGTTGTATTCATGCTTTCAACACATCCACTCTTCGAATGGAAGCTTGCAAAAATACTCATGATTTTCTAATTTGTGCTAATCACAAACTATCAATTACCATTAAAACTTGTTCCGAGAACTTATGAAAGAATGGTTCCAGAACTTCAAACTATGCTCAATGAGAAGTAGGCCTCTGGAAGTCTTGATGGGTGCTTGTATAATGGTAAATTCACCTTTCCATAGAGCTATTTATGTGTATAGAGATAACTTTTACACCTCTGCAAACTGATCACACTAATAGCAATTAGCCTATGGAACTAGCTTCAAAAACTGACGAAAACAAGTAACCTGAGAGCGACGCTAGGCAAAAACATTCCATGGCTAACATTGTTCCATACTGCCAAGTGACATATGATGAAAGTAAGCAGGTCAAAATATTTTAATCATCCAAGTCGCCTCTTCAGAATAATTTTGCAAATTACCCTGTCAAATAATAATGAAATGCATTTGGTTCCGACTTTGAAAACAAGCCTAGCAACCTCCTGAAAAACCCAAGCTTCTGGATATTGGAAATATGTTATATGGAGAGTATGGATCCAGAGGGATGACTCATGAAGATCAACTTGACACATTTGGCAGTGCCTTGAAAGTAGCCACTTGGAATTATAGAAAATGACAACATGAAGAATACTGATTTCTGCAAATGAAAAGAATCTTGAAAAGTGCGCAAACAAAATCCTCAAGACCTGAAACCTTGCAAACTTGAAGTAAATTTGGTCTAAAATTTAGGAAAACCATTTTCATAATGTGACAAATCAAAATATTCCACTTATAACTTCACGAACAGGGCCTCTGACCAAACTGTCCAACTGATCTGCATTAAATTGTTAGAAAATGCAAATGGAATAGGATTAGCAAACAGACCAAATAGACTTGTCGTAACTTGAAGATGGAGACTCAAGATGTATTTGACCTTTATAATGGAGTACAAAAGGAATTTTTTCAATTAGGTCACAAGGTCAAAAGTTACAATCAGTCAAACAGGGCTACTCAGAATTCTGGGCAGGACAAAGAAACAAGATATCTCTAGAAGACCAACTTTGAGGGATCAGAAAACCTATCAAACAGACACAAAATAACTTGGGATTTGAAATATAGGCTCTTTTATATACATTCTCAACATTCCCAAAATGGTGACCCATGAAACTCAATTAGTCGCAAGTTATTCAAATGAAAACTGGGCCTATTACAACAAATTGACACTTAGGCAGAAATGCAGATTTGGACAAGTGCTCAAAACAAGACATCACGAAACAACTTAAAACTTGAAATTAACGACCAGGGATGTCTTCAAATGTTGAAAAAAAGGTGATGATTACTTGACATGCATGGTAGACATTCAAACTTATTTGGGCAAATAAGCACAAAAAGTGATCATAGGGCTTCAGATTGCAAAATTTTAACATGGTACTTAAATAACCCTTACTGCGTTTTTCAGTCCCAACAGGATAAATATGAAATATATCCCAACATGTTAAAAAAGAATGGTGATATAAAGAATGAGTCACTATGGCTGAGGAAAATAAAAGAAACAATAACCACTAGGACACATAGCATCATTACTTTGGAAAGAACGATTTTTTTTGTTCAAACTATAAATATTATTAACAAAGCCAGAGAATATTTTGAGTTCTGGAAAGAAGAGGTTGAGATGGCAAGTGCCATATGGGGTGAGATCAACAACAAAAAGGATGAAGTCATTGGTTTTGGTTGGCCAAGTGATGAAGTGTACACTTCCTGGAGGGACAAATATCAAGCAGTTGATCAGGGAGAAGAGCATAATGTATGATAGGCCATGGATGACAATATCTCCCAATAGTTTGAATGAGACAAGGGAAGAAAAAAGATTCTAAAGCAACAAGACCAGGGGTAAAAAATTCTAGATGGTTTTCTTCCAACAATTCTAAAGAAAATTATGATTGCCCTACGGTCATGGGACAAAAATATGTAGAATATCTTGTAGAAAAAGTGGTTATTCTGTCCACTTGTTATTTTGTCTTGTTTGGCTCTGAGTTGTCTTTTAGCTTACTCATCTGAAGCTTGTTGCATCCTTGATCTTTAAGGGTTCCAAGATGACTAATTCTGACTATAAATAGCAAGTTGTAAGATATTGTAAAGGATGGTAAAATAAAAACTACAAGGCATGCTTTTGAATTGTGTCTAAGTTTTAAGTTTTTAGTCAATTTGGATGTATTGAAGTCAAGATATTATTAATGAAATACAATGGAATTTCCAGTTTCATATCATTGATGTCTTTTTGCATTTATATTCAGCTCTTGTATGTTGAATTTGTAAAGCATTTTAAATGTACCACTTATAAGGTAACTGTGTTGTTATTTGTGAGTTGCTTTCAAGGAGGGTTTAAATCTTGCAAATAGTTCTAAAGGGTTAGGGTTTTATGCAGGAATTTGATATAGAGGTATGCGAGTAAAAGGATAGTTTGTAAGGCATTTTATATGAGATTTTTTTTTTGTTTTAATTAATTGTCTCTGGTGAATGTATGTTTCATTATGGCTCTATGGCCCAGGGTTAGGCACTGGTCAAGTTGTGATAAGTAGTCATTATCATCAAACCAATCAAATTTTGAATAATCTTTACTTTTCCGTTATCTAAAGTATACATGTCTAGCTAATTGTATTGAGAAATACAATTCATCATGGTAATTCCTTAAATAGAGAATTCATAGGTTAACCTTCCTAAGTCAAAAGACCTAAAAAGAAGAGGGATGAGAAATCCTTGATCCACTATAAGATTTCCTGTGAATCAGTGAATCTAAAGATAGGTGCACCCACCTAAGTTTGTAGAACTTGAAGTGTAGAAGGAATAAATCCTTGTTAATTAGCCTTTTCCATGTACGAATCTGAATTGGGAAATTGAGAGTCAAGCATTTACTATTGTATATTGATTCTACAAGAAAAAGTGCTAACATCTTCATCTTGCTAAAAATAATAATCCAATTAATCTTCTTTTTCTTTTTCCCTTTTCTCTTGTTTAATTTCATTTTCAATGTTGTGTATCTTCTTAATATTGCTTCATACTAGGTGTGAACACATATTCGACATGTGTAACATTATTCTCTTCTTTTTTTAAATCCTTTTCTCATGGTTTCCAATGAATGATATGAATTTTGTGTCACACAACCTCTTGCTTTGGTTTCCCTATAGTCTTATGCATACAAAATTTAGGTATTACTTTTCAACATTTCTTTTTCTCTTGTTTGATATGATTTTTTTCTTGGAACATGAGTAATTTATTCTTCATAAGGATCATTAGAAGGAATCTCTATATGAATCTCATTGTTCATATTAGTGTAATGACATTTTGTTGGGCTTTAGAAAATATTTATTATTAATTTTAAAATTCTTTGTAATTCCTCAAAATTTAACATGTATAAATTATGTTTAGCTTCATGTTTCTCATATGGTACATATTGTGGTGTCTTTATAAAGAGGGTCAAACCTACCGTGCACAAAAAATGGTTCCTGATTTTTTCAAAAAAATATAACATAATTATTTCCGTGCACTTCACAAAATATATAGTTAGATTTAGTATTTTATAAATCCCTTTGGTAAGATGATAGGTAAGAGTAAGATCTAAAATTTGTGTATTTTTTGTAATTTTTTGTTGATTTTTTTTCTTTTTATGATTTTTTGAAGTGACGGCATCCAAAAAATCTGGCACCTGTTCATGCGTTGGGCATAACTTGCATCAAAATAATAAAAAATGCAAACTTTTTTTTTTTTAAAAGTGTATAGAATCAAGTGTAGAACAATAATATGTAATTTGTTTTGAATTTGGTTAAGTAGATCAAAATTTATTAAAAAAATGGTAGACATATGTCTCTGAGGACTGTCAAGACATTGGTAAAGAAAATTAAAGCTTACTATGATAATGTTGTCCAAAAATAGAAATATTTATATGGTCAGAAAGATGAGAAGACATGTGAGATTATGGTGGTAATTTTAGAGATACACACGTGATCATTTGTAAAGATGATGACAACGAAGTCAAGAAATCATGTTGGAAGATGAAAAAACATGTAAAGGGACAAAAATGGAGGGAAAATGAGCTTACAAGCCTTAGGGTCTTTTTCCAACCCTCTTACCAAGCCAAAACTTGCACAGGTTTTGATGTACAAAATAACCCGCTCAGGTTTTGAAAAGGATAAAGTACCATGTACTCTCTCTCTCTCTCTCTTGGCCAATTCTAGTTTTACATAACCCATACAGGTTATGAGTAAGTGTGAACCTTGTCATTAGGTTTACATAACCCGTACAAGTTATGAGAAAATATTCATTTTTTAGTGCCAACGACCTAAAAACCACCATTGCAAGTTTTTTAAAGGCGCCACTATTGTTGCACATGATTTTCTGCAATAGTAACAGGCAGGCTTCCTTTTTTGTCAATGTTGCTTTGAAATGATTGATTTGTCTTGTATTTTGGATTCTTTTTCAATTTATTTTATCATTGTTACTTTAGATTGTAATAAAATGATGCTCATTTATTGTTTTTCTACTATTTGATTATGGAATTTCATCATGATGTTATGTGTAGGACAATTAATATCAACATTGGGAAAGAACAAGAGAGGATCGATTGAACAACAAGAGGCAATAAAAGAAAGAAAAAGGGAGTGTATGAAGAGATTATGTGAAGGTAATTAATCTAATGCACCTAATGTAAATGATGAAAATTTAACAATTAAAATTTATATGATGAATGCACAAATCAAAATGATCAATATACACCAACTCAAATGAATGCAATGAACAAAAACAATTTGAAAATTATGTAATAAAGTCACATGTTAATGAAATTGAAGAATATATACCATTTGAATTTGATGTGATTAATGCACATAATGCACCTAATGAAAATAAAGAGAATGCACCAATCTTAACACCTCCTAGAATAATTCATAGAAAACCAAAGTTTCTAATAGACATTGATGAAAATATTGTGAATCCAATGCATGATAAAATTTCTAAAAGAACTTGTAGAAGAATGGTAAGAAGAATTTAGAATAACTATTTTGAAAACTTAAATCAAAGTGGAAGATGCTAATTAGTTGTTGAAATGATTAAAAATCTAAAATTTAGAGAGACAATGAAAATTTTGGGTTAAGAACATCTGAAAATAATAGTGAAAGTGCCATTGTGAGAAATATTTTTGATCATACCAAGCCATTGGCTAAAAATTATGCTCTAAAGATGCTAATGTTACTCGTCGTGTCCTCACATCAACCATAATGGGAAAGTAAATGAAAAAATATTGTTTAATAAGAAAAACAAGAAATGCATTAAGGATAAGTAGAAGCACATCACACCATGATTTAGATAGGCAAGAGAAAATTGAGGATCTTAACAATAATTATCTTTGGGCATTCTCGGGTAGACTCCTAGGCAAGGACAAGGTTGTTGTTGATGAACTAAGAATGGTAATTGAGAAATATTGGCATTACAACACAAGGGTTTCACCCAACCAAAGATATCTTGTTAGAAGGCAAATTGGAATTAGAAATCATGAGCCACATCCGAAACACTTTTTAGAGATGACTCAAACACAATTTTATGAAAGGTTTCTTTAAAGCTCTCCTCATATTAAAATTAGTCAAAGATTCTTTGAGATGACAAAACTATTTTATGTTAAGATTAATTATGCACGTACTACATGTTGTTATATGGTCCATGTTTAATTTTCCATGCATTATGAGATTTATCTCTATATATGTGGTACTTTGCATGCTAACAATGTTTTGTAGGAATGTGGTGTAGAAGCACCTCCTAAGTCACTGAGAGAATTTTTTTCAAGTGTACTCTGTAAATGATATTATGGGTGTATTTATTATAAGATGATGTGTTTGAAAGGATTATTTCCTATATGTGGTGGTTTTAAAAATTTGCATAGATGCTTACATCTCAATAACACACATGAAACTGGGCAGGCACCAGTTTCTACTAGAAAATACAAATCAGTCACATATGGTGTTAAAGATGGAAACTAATTAAAGAGGTGTGAGTTAGTGAAAAGGGATATATGTGTAGCTGATTTTATGAAGATGTTTCAAGATAAAATAGTTTATGAGTACAAGTCACACACATAGAGCTAGGTTGTTAGATGAGAAATTCAAGTTGTGTAGGGACACTTTACCCCTCAGTACTATTGTCTATGTCATTGATTTTACATATAATTATAAATTAAAACCTCAAAATGAAGTAAAACCTATGTATTACCACTCTACACAAGTTACAATTTTTGTATACATAGTATTCATGCATGTACACGATAGCACAGAGGAGCATAGAAAGGTTATAAGAGAGTATCACTTCTATATCAACGATGATCATACACATTCATCAGAGTTTGTGCAAGGATGATTTAAAGTCTTCTATGATAGTTTAAGGGAAAGAGGTATAAGATACAACCAACACTTAATATGGTAGACAATTGCACTTCACAATTCAAGAATGCACGGATGTTCTACTGGTTGATTAGGATGCATGTGACAAGTGGTGTGCAACATTTTTGGAATTTCACCGAGGTAGGTCATGGAAAGGGAGAGAATGATTGTGCGGGAGCATGTGTGAAAATAGCTCTTACTAGAGAGAAATTGAAGTATGAAGGTGGTGCAATGTTAATAGATGTAAAAATAATTGTGCAATGTGTTAGAAATAATTGAGAGGGGGGGGGGGTGAATCACTGGCCTCAAAATATTCCAATAAATCAACCCAAAAACTTAGTACCATAATATTAAGCCACTAGTTATCTTTAGTCCTACAAGTTGTATGCCTTCAAATAATCATATCAAATAAATACTGCTCGGCATTATCTTTTAAACCTTATACTTTATGTTTACCAAATAATAGTTTTTCATTTACCGAAAAATAATAAATTTCTTAGTGTATATCGATCAATCTAGATTAGTTATGTGTAATGAAAAACATTAAAGTAATGAATCATAAACACATTGACACATGGGTTTTTAATGTGGAAACCCTGTTAAGGGAAAAACCACTTGGGACTGGTAACCCAAAATTTTCACTCCTCTTAAGTGAGCTAGGTGAAGAGCCAACCCTATTAAAGGTTACAAACACACTATTAGGTGTGACCTTGTTAAAGGATTTAATAGATTAGTTTGTCACTTGATATCGGGCATATCTATGCTACCTTCTATGACCAAACCGTGGTTTGTCAAATGGTATCTGGCATCTCATGCTATCTTCATGATCAAACTTTTTGATACTCCTTGGGATGTATCTCAATATAGAAATGATCTTTAAATCCTGCTCGGTTAAGAGACTTTCTGAATCAATGTTTAAAATGAAAAATTAAATGATCCGTTCATACATACAACTTAAACTTGCAACTTTTTAGATCTATTGTAATCTCATTATACCTTTCTGATCAATATGTCTTTTCAATACCTTTTCTCCACTTCTTTCTTCTCAGTGATGTTGTGTTTTATTGCTCAGTGTCCAAAAAAATGTTTAGCTCTTTCTTCATCTTGATTGATCAGGACTATATGAAGTTGTTCTTCATCAATTTCTCTTCAGCATCCTCTTTTTCATTCACTCCCCTTAATTCACAATGCATTAAGTTATCTCTTTATAGACATGATATCATGATTTCTCTCTTCTTGATTTTTTTGTTCTTGGTGTGATCGACAATCTTATCCAATCTTGATTTAAATCATAACTCCTTTTTTATCCCATATATTTCTCCATGAAAACTAGATAAAACAAATTTAAATATTTACTTATCTCTGGCTTTATCTTGTCGATGAAAATAATGATAACAACTAGTTAAGTCTATTTTTAGCTCTGCCAGCTAAGTATTTTGTCATTTTTGAACTTCAGTTAACTTTGGTGTTTTAACTCTTTGATAGCTTCGGTCAACACTTTAGTTCTCCTCAAGCTTCTCTATCGATGTTGTCTGTCCATCGGGGTTGTCTGTCCTTCGGGCTTCACTAAAAAGTTCTAATCATCAATTTTCACTATAATTCTGGCCATTGGTAATGCTTTTTATTATGCTCATCGACACTTCTCATCAGTTTCTTTTCTCAGGCATCACTGTGACTTAACTTTCGGTTATCTCTGTCTATCGGGTTCCTGATGTAAGAGTTCCAATGGGTTTGCTTGCACAGTCCACTAAGAAGATTTTCTCTATCTTCTTCAAGGATCCTAACCTCCTCTAGGTCCTTATTAGGCTTAGATCATTAACTAAGTCCTAACCCTACTCTTCTCTGAGATTCTACACTTGTGCTTCACCCTTTGAAAGACTAACATCCTATGATTACTACACTTCTCCACTTCTCCTACTCACACTTAGAAGAGTCTAAATGCCAATTTTTACTCTAACATTCTTCATTCATTTTTAGGGGTGTCCATCAACATGTAGAAATCACATTTTATTAGTTTGGAATCCATCTTGAGGGGCCTTTTCACTCTTTGAGATCAATTTCACATTTTTGGCTTAAGGAGGCCTAATTCTGTGTAGCCCTTTCTAGAGTGTTTTTCCCAATTAACTTCAAAATTTACCAAATAAATTAAAAATATAAGACCATATCCAGATACCCTTTATCACCTTACAAGAAATTTTTAATTTTTTAAGTTTAGTAGCCCTCTGTACATAGGGTTCCTAAAAACTAGGTCTTATAGGGCTAATATGCCTAAAAACTAGGACAGTCTGCAACACTATGCTAAACTTGTCCAAAACTTGTCTCCACTGATTGGTATGAACTTGACCAACTCAGTATGTCAAGGTATCACAAAAACCTAACTTATCATGTACTTAGACCGTATAGTTCTATCTTTCCCTGCATATGAATATTCACTGTTTCTTCACCAAGCCACTAACCGGACAGTGCTTGCTCGCCTAGGGCTTGGTTCTAAAAATAGCTACTTGCCTTTCCCTGACTCCTAACTCTACAAATATGTACACTATTGACTCCCCTAACATTTTTATATATCCTTGGAAGTTTCCCAAGGTTAGATTTCATGGGGCAGTCATAGCTAGACTGACTGGTCAGGACAGGACCAGTGAACTACCTAAAAAACAAAACAATTTAAACTAGACCTTAAACTACCTCAAAGAAACTTGGTCACTGAATGAGAAATGTTCAAAAAAATCCTAAGAACACAAAAAAAACATTACTTTGAAGCTTTAAATCCATAAAGTATGACTATCAGAAGGAAGTGCTCGGGATTTCTGAAAATGCCAAATTGCAGACTGTATTGCTCTTCTCAAAATGTTACAATAAATAAACCCTCTTCATGATTCAAGTCTCTCATACACTAGATGTCTTCTTCCACCATTGTAGGGACTTTTTGGTCAATTCCCAATTCCTAGTTTCAAGGAGAATCTGATGTAACCATATTGCATGCAACATTTACAATTATTGCAAATTTTGTCATGACAACAAAATAACAACTTTTGGCATCTTTTCAATTATGCCTCCTCCCTAAATTTTAGCACCTCTATCCTCTCTATTTTGAGGATCCAAGAGAATTAAAGACCCTATGGAATCTATATGTCCTCATTTATGAGATTAAGACACATTCAAGACTCTAACCCATCAACTAACAACTAAGCCTAAGAATTTGAAAACTACAAACAATGGCTATTGGTGTGACCTTAGTCATAATGACTAACTCACTTGACCTACATTTCTATGACCTCCAAAGGTAGAAATAAAACTAACTTATCTTGACTTGGCTAATGTCAAGTACAAGCCAAAATGAACAAACATGGAGGCTAGCCTAGGTGCTCCTGCACCAGTTCCACTAGCCATCGATGTTTGAAGTTACTTAGTGAATGCTTGTCTTTTATGCATTATTGAAAGCATAATCTTTCTCTCTCTAATTCTCTAAAGTGTTTGACACTTTGATTATAAATGATTATATTATATCAAGTTGAGATCAATGACAATACAATCCATTAACTGATTTAATGTCTTATTATCTATCTGCATTTTGGTGATCAACTTAACATCTTCAAACATTCAATCAGTTACATTTCATCAATCTCTCCCTTTGGCATTGATGGAAACACACTACATTATCACACTATATTATTACTAATACAATATGAAATATAGCAGTTGAATTTCATCAATATTTCATATTGTAACTATTACAAATGTCTGACTCTCGGTAAGCTCAAATTTCTTAGATTTGTTTCTTGTAGAGTGTGTTCTTCAATTCCTTCACTAGATAGATGTATCAGCTTCTGTCTTTGTTTCTGATATGTGTTCTTCCTTGACTTTTTGTCTTCTTGATAATCTCTTTTTTTTTTTTTTTAAATCTTTTCCTTAGATGTATTCTCTCCCTTAGATGGATATTTCATATGTAATCAATCTCTCCCTTTGGATATTGATTAACTCTTCCTTTTGATTCTTAGGAAGTTCTCTTCATGGATAATGATATAATATCTTCCTGATAATGAGATCATCTCTCCCTTATAATAATGATAATCTATCTCTCCCTTATGATAATGAGAATCTCTCTCCCTTTGAAAACAATGCCAAACAATTCTTCTATATCATATTTCATCCTATTTTATAATATACTCCTTGAATTTCCCTATCCATCAACAATACATTATCTTTGGTGTTCGGTGTATTTTTGTAACTTGTTGTGTAGAGATGTATCTATTGTTGTTCATCTCGGTGCTTGCATCAACATGAATTCTATTCTGATTTGTGTATAGGCTGATGCAACCTCCTAGTCAACTTATTGATCGATAGACAAGGGTTGTACCCCTAGTCTCTGTCTTAGGTACTCAAATGTATCTTTTAGTAATGGCTTGGTGAATATATCAGCTAACTGTTCCTTTGATTGAACATATTCTAGTATCACCTCTTTTGCTTGCACTTGTTCTCTTAAATAGTGATACTTGATAGCAATATACTTAGTCTTAGAATGCATGACTAGATTCTTAGAAATGTTAATTGCACTGGTATTATCACAATAGATAATCACATATTCTACTTCTGTAGTAGACTGAGAGATGCATCCTTGCTTCTTGCTGATCCATGTGACAAGTTTGTCACCCATGAAGAATGCTCCTCCATTTGTTCTTTTTTGGTCATCAATGTTTCCAGCCCAATCAACATTTGTATAGACTTGTAGCTCAAATTTTCCTTCTCTTTTATACCATAAGCCATCGTCCTCGGTGTTCTTCAGATATCTTAGAATTCTCTTGACAGTAGTCATATGTGATTCTTTGGGATTAGCAGAGAATCTTGCAACTATTCCAACTGAATGTGCTATATCTGGTGTGGTATGAACAACATACATTAGTTTTCCAATCATTGATCTATACAAGGTCTAATTTACCTCATTTGATTTGTCTTCTTTTTTCATCTTACATCTGGTAGCCATAGGTGCTCCAACTAGCTTGGAATCTTTCATCTTGAATATCTTCAACACTTCCTTGATGTATTTGGACTGAGTGATATATATCCCTACATCTTATTGATGAATCTGTAGACCAAGAAAGAATTTGATCTCCCCAAACATAGACATTTCAAATTATTTTCTCATTTCATTAGCAAAGGATTTGCATAACATTTCATTTCCCTAAAAAATGATATCATCAAAAAATATTTCAGCAGTCAGAATATTACCATCGGTATCTTCTTTTAAGTACATATTGCTATTTTCACTTGTTCTTACAAATTCAATGTTAATGAGATAGGAGTGAAGTCTTTCATACTAGGCTCTAGGTTCTTGTGTCAATCCATACAAGGATTTATGTAGTCTACATACCATGTTCCTCTTGTCTGGATCAACAAACCCTTCTGGTTGTTCAATGTATACCTCTTCTTCCAGTATTCCATTTACGAATGTAGATTTGACATCCATCTAGTATACCTTGAATCCTTTGAATGCAACATAAGAAAGTAAGATTCTTACTCCTTATAGTCTAGCAATGGGTGCAAAGGTTTCACTATAATCAATACCTTCTTCTTATGCCTACCCCTTTCTTACTAACCTTTCTTTGTTTCTTGTGAATTCTCCATTCTCATTCAGCTTGTTTCTAAATATCCATATGGTACCGATGATGTTCTTGTCATCTAGTCTCGATACTAGTGTCCATGTACTATTCTTCTCAATCTGTTCTATTTCTTCATTTATAACACTGACCCATTCCTCATTTTCAAGTGCAGTATTAACATATTTAGGCTCAAAATCACAAAGTAAACATCTAGTGTTTAGTGACTTACTTCTTGTTCTCGTTCCAGCCTTCTTATCTCCTATAATCTAATTCTATGGATGATGTCTTCTGACATACTTGGAAATTTTTGGTTCAGCTCTTTTTCCATCATTCTTCTTATCTTCTTGACCTTCATTCTGATCTCCATCGCTTGGTACATCATCTTGAGTATTATCTTGATTTTTAGTAATTGCACCCTAATGCTTGGTTGTAATGTTCTATTAATTGGGAGTGATACACAATTTCTCGGGTAGAGTGTCAGGTTCTTCGGTGTAAACAAACTTGTTGTAGTCTTCTGGTTCTTTTCTTCTTTCTTTATTTTTCTTTTCTACAAGTTTATCTATTCTTACATTTTCACTTTCAATGATCTTGTTAGATGACTTGTTAAGACATTTATAAGCCTTGATTTTGGTGGAATACCCTAGAAAGATACCTTCATCACTTTTGGAGTCAATTTTTCCATTTCTATCATCTTTCAAAATATAACATTGACTACCAAAGATTTTGAAGTAACTTACATTGGGTGTGTAACCATACCAAAGCTCATAGGGTGTCTTCTTTGTGTCCTTCTTCAATTGTACTATGTTTAACATTTAGATAGAAATACTGACAACTTCCCTCTAGAATTTTTGAGTGATGGTTTTCTCAATCATCAATGTTCTTGCACAGTCAACAATTAATTTGTTTCTCCTCTCAGCAATTCCATTTTTTTGTGGTGTTCTCAATGTAGAAATCTATCTTTTAATTCCATGCTCATTACTGAAATTAGTGAATTCATCTAAAATAAATTCCCCTCCTCTATCTGACCTTAATAATTTCAATTTCTTATCACTTTTTTTTCTACAATATCCTTATACCATTTAAACATCTTGAATGCTTATAATTTTTCTTTTAAGAGCATAATTGTCATCATTCTAGAATAATCATCAACAAAGAGAATGAAATACCTATCTCCATAGTAACTCTTTGTCCTCATGGGTCCACATAGATCAGTATGGACTAATTCTATAATTTCATTAGATGTATGGGCTTTAGTCTTGAAACTAGACTTTGTCATCTTACCTTTTTGACAGTTCTTGCACATGATATGCTTGGGATTTGACATGCTTAGTAAGCCTATCACTTTTCTTTTATTGTTTATCTTTATCATGTTGTCAAAAATTCACATGACACAATCTTTTGTCCCACAACCATATGTCCTCATTTCTATCCATTAAACAAGTGGTGTTAACGTCATCCAGATAGAAAAGGTTACCTTTTTCTGCTCACCAGTTCTGATCAACCTTCCTGATTCATTGAAGATCTTTACCTTCTTATTTTCAAATGCTACTCAGTGACCTATATTTTTCAGTTGTGAAGCACTTAACAAATTATAATTCAGTCCTTTTACCCAATAAGCATTTTCACATTTGATTAGGTTATTCAACATTATGGTTCCTTTACCTTCAACTTGACAAGGTGTGTCATTACCCATTCTTACTAAACCACCATTATAGTATTCAAAAGTTTCAAACTTTTTCTTATCACTATCTATAATCTAGACATCATTCTTACTAACCTTGGATATGAGTTCAGTTTCTACATACCTTTCTTCTTCTTCGTCTGAATCATCCTTCATGGCTACAAATACCATCTCAATGTCTTCTTCAGATTCGGTGTCAATATCATCAACTTTTTTCTCAGCTAGGTAACAAGATTTCTTTTCTTTGTCCTTGTAGTCTTGGGTATCTCTTCTTTCAGATTTTTGGTTGCTTCGGTAATCTCTATTATCACTTCGGTAAAACTTCTTTTCATAAGTTCTGTCATTACTTTTGTCATCTTTTCTTCTTTTAGGACATCTTGCAGCAAAGTGTCCAACCTCTTTATAATTAAAACATACAAGTGGTCATTTACCTTTGTATCTACCTTTGCCTCTTTGCAATCTTCTTGCCATTACTGCTTCAATCTCATCAAGTCCTTGATCCTCATTATCACTTTCACTATCATTCTTAATAGTGTGTCTATGACTTGACTTACTTATTTTCAAAGAAGATTTGAATGTAGATTCTATAGATGGTAAGACACTATTATCAAATTTATTCATTTCAAATTAAATTAGTCTACCAATCAGACTATCTAGAGTAACTGCATTGTTTGCAACTTCTCTCATTTCTTGTATAGCAGAAACTCTAATAGCATGTATAGATAGTAAGGTTCTTAAGATTTTACTTACCACTGTCTCCTCTTCAATTACACCTCCAACTCCTCAGATAGCATTGACTACCTCTTTGATTCTGCAGCTATATTGAGTGATATTTTCTCCTTCTTTCATCCTTAGGTCATCAAACCTTCCTCTTAGGATTTCTTCTTTTGCTCTTAGTACTTTAGTATCTCCTCCATGTACTAGCTTCAATTTATCTCACATTTTCTTTATAGAGGTGCAGGTTTTGACATCTTCAAGCTTAGCATCGGAGAGTGAGGAAGAAAGTTCTATCATCATGCAATTATGCTCATGCTTTTCTCTCAATTCCTCAAGAGTATGAGGTCCTGTAGGCAAAACATATTCAGTATCAAGGTGTTGAGTAATATCATTACCAATACCTGATAGGTGGATTCTTATCCTGCTTT
This sequence comes from Thuja plicata, assembly GCA_018584345.1. Lineage (NCBI taxonomy): Eukaryota > Viridiplantae > Streptophyta > Pinopsida > Cupressales > Cupressaceae > Thuja > Thuja plicata. The sequence continues at coordinate 347,521 of MU223891.1, forward strand.
TCCATGATGCAAAGTTGTCTTTATTCAACTTGGGCACATCTTGTTTGTTCATCTTGTGATATTTTTCTTGAGTTGTTAAACTCCCTTTCTAAGCACACAAGCTCTGATACCAATTGTCAGAAATAACTGAGAGGGGGGGGGGCTGAATTAGTGGCCTCAAAATAATCCAATAAATCAACCCAAAAACTTAGTACCACAATATTAAGCCTCTAGTTATCTTTAGTGCTACAAGATCTATGTCTTCAAATAATCATATCAAATAACTACTACTCAGAGTTATCTTTTAAACCTTACACTTTATGTTTACCAAATAGTAGTCTTTCATTTACTAAAAACCAGTAAATTGCTTAGTGTATACCGATCAATCCAGATTAGTTATATGTAATGAAAAACACTAAAGTAATGACTCATAAACACATTGAAATGTGGATTTTTAACATGGAAACCATGTTAAGGGAAAAACCACTTGGGTCTGATAACCCAAAATATTCACTCTGTTGAAGTGAGCTTGGTGAAGAGCCAACCCTATTAAAGGTTACAAACACACTGCTAGGTGTGACCTTGTTAGAGGATTTAATAGATTAGTTTGTCACTTGATATCGGGCATCTCTATGCTATCTTCTATGACCAAACCATGGTTTGTCAAATGGTATCTGGCATCTCATGCTATATTCATGATAAAAAAAATTTATACTCCTTGGGATGTATCTCAATATAGAAATGATCTTTAAATCCTTCTCATTTAAGAAACTTTCCTAAACAATGTTTAAATTGAAGCAATAAATGATCCGTTCATACATACAACTTAGACTTGTAGATTTTCAGATCTATTGTAATGATAGAAGTAACCCCAAGGTGTGCTTCACAATTCAGTAGATAGGACCTTGCTTGTCCTACTCCAATTAGGATCCTAATCTTCACTATAGGACCACCCTAGTCAATAGACACTGATTCCAAGACTTATCTTAACTCTTCTCTAAGAGTCACAACAATTTTGGTTCACCTCGAAGGACAACTATCTCAGTTTTGTCTCAATGCTTTCATTGGCTTTGAAGAATCCCAAAGCTAAAATATTCATACCAACACCTCCCATGCTACAAGGGTCTTGTACACACTTAGAATGTTCATTCTTCATCGAATCAAATAAAATCCCATAATTCTTCAACCCCCAAGTTATTCAAGTTTCAAATTCATACCCAATTTGTCCTATTAGGCCTAAGACACCAATTAGCCCTATCTAGTGAGTTTTTCAAGATTTTCTTTGAAAAATTCCACACAACCCCTAAAACAAGTTTAGGATTCATATACCATTTTGGGAGACCTATAATATTTCTAAGGTATAGGGTTCCCAATCTGCTTGTACACCTTAGTCTTGAAATGTAGGGCTATTAGACCTATTTTGGCGCCTCACTAGCTCTCTACTAATTTATATGCAAAACTCTATCCATATGGATTGGTTGGAGTCTAATATTGACACTAGGGACCTATGAGACCCTAAAAAAATTGAGACCACACTTGGTTCAGTTCTCCCATTCACACCCTTGTCTCTACATATAGGTTTTTACCTGTCACTCTCCTAGTCAGGCTGTCCTAACTTGCGTAGGGTGTGACTTTATAAATAGAAAAACATTTCTCCTAACCTCATACTTGTATATACACTATGTACAGAGGCTCCCCTAATAAATTCATTCAACATTTTATATTTCCCATGGTTGAATTTCATGGGGGAGCCATAAAACCAAAATTACCCTGATTTACACTAGCAGACTACCTAGTTTGAAGATATTTTCCTAAAGTTAACAAATAAAATCCAAATTACTAAAAATATAAATGAAAAGATCTTAGAAATATTCCTACTACATGAATCCATATCTTGATCTTATGTTTCAATCCATTAAAACACCATAAACTTGCAAAGTAGTCGACTGTGCACTATTTTCAGAAAAACTTGCTTTCTTGCTCTCCAAAAATTGCACACATTCACACTACCTTGGGAAATGAGCCATAGAGTGTCTAAATATACCTTCTACACCATTTTAGGTCATGTTCATTCATTTACCACTCCTAGAAAAGAGGGGATCCAATGTTGTCGAGTTGCATGCAACATTTGAAAAAAGTTGCAAATGTTGTCATGACAACTTTTGGCATCTCTTACATTTATGATGAAAAATACAAACTATGGCCTCTAACCCATTTATTTCAATGAAATAACCTAATTAATGACTCATGAAGCATATTTTTCACCCAACATGGGTCTAGGACACAATTAGAACCCATTTCCCAACTTTAGACCAAACTAGGACTAAACTACTAAAAGCAACTAACAAAGACTAAAAGTGAACTTAGCACTAATAGTAATTCACCTAGTCACACAACATGACCTTATAAGGCCTTAAGAAAACACACACACACTGACTTGGCTAAGGTCAGTTACAAGAAAAAACACTAGGGCTTTGAGGATTTCCTAGGTGCTCCTGCACCATGTAATCTCATTATACCTTTCTAATCAATATGTCTTTTCAATACCTTTGCTCCACTTCTTTCTGCTCAGTGATGCTATGCTCTGTTGCTCAATGTCCACAATAATATTTAGATCTTTCTTTATCTTGATTGATCAGGACTGTATGAAGTTTTTCTTAATCACTTTCTCTTCATAATCTTATTTTTCATTCACTCCCCTTAATTCACAATGAATTAAGTTGTCTCTTTATAGACATGATATCACCATTTCTCTCTTCTTGATTTTCTTGTTCTTGGAGTGACCTGAAATCTTAACCAATCTTGATTTAAATAATAACTCTTGTTTATCCCATAGATTTATCCATGACAACTAGATAAAACAGCTTTAAATCTTTTACTTATCTCTGGCTTTATCTTGTCAATGAAAACAACGATAATAACCAATTGAGTCTATTTTCAGCTCTGCCAGCTAAGTATTTTGTCATTTCTAAACTTTAGTTAACTTCGGTGTTTTAAATCTTTGATAGCTTCGGTCAACACTTCAGTTCTCCTCGGGCTTCTCTGTCGATGTTGTCTATCTATCGCGGTTGTCTATCCTTTAGGCTTCACTGCAAAGTTCTACTTGTCAATTTTCACTATAATTCTGGCCATCAATAATGCTTTTGATTCTTCTCATTGGTTTCTTTTCTTGGGCATCACTGTGACTTAACTTTCGGTTATCTCTGTCTGTTGGGTTCCACTAGCCATCGATGTTTGAATTTACTTAGTGAATTCTTGTCTTTTATGCATTACTGAAAGCATAATATTTCTCTCTCTGGTTCTCTGAAGTCTTTGACACTTTGATTATAACCGATTAGATTATATCAAGTTTACATCAATGACAATACAATCCATTAACTTATTTAATGTCTTGCATTATCTTTCTGCATTTTGGTGATTAACTTAACATCTTCAAACACTCAATTAGTTACATGTCATCACAATGGTGTAATTATATAAAGGGAATAGGTAATGCAGGTAAGTCTATGGTTTCTACATATTTTTGGTTAATACATGAATCTAACATTGAAAATTATTTAGATTTTTGTACACTTACATGATCAAGTGACATGCATTCATTTAGAAGTTCAAATGCAACATCATTATCTATTTATACTAGACATATTACATGTTTTTTCTCTTCGTGTATGCATTTTGTGTTGGATGAATGTGAATCAAAAGAGTAGGTCAACCAATGGTCATTTAGACCTTTGCAAACCCTAGATACATATCAACCTCCTAGATCACTACAACTAAACCAGATGGAATCATTAGTGGATTTTGACCATGTATCTGACCTAGTTGAACCAGGTAATTTCTCAATTTATTACTTAGTGAATGCTTTTGCTCTTGTTGTACATTCATTTTAAGGTCAATTTATTAGTTCTTTATGTTGATTTTGGTATTAACTTATTGCCTTCTACTACATGTAGGTCATGTATATGCAGTCCTTGTAGATTAGAACAATGAGGAAGGAACATATAACTTTTTATGTCATTGTATTGAGGCCAAAAATAAATTAACAACTATAATCACTGATGGAGAGGGTTTTGAGCACCCAATAGGATCGATTGTTGTGATAGGAACATAGTTTAGAAGGTACCGTTGTTGTGTTGAGTTGTATTGAGACCTCTTAAAATCAATTTATTACACTTTGTATTGATATTAGCATTAACTTATCTTTATAATAAAATACAGGTACCCTATCAAGAATAATAATGTAGGGTTGTTTGAGGACTTTGAGACACATAGAAATATTCTTCATTACTCTAACCTTGTTGTTGCAACAAATATTAAATTGATTAAATATCATGGTAGACCTCTTAACATGAATTTGTGGAAAGTTTGTGAATCTGGCCATGAGGCAATAATTGACACAATAAGGGTTAGAGTTGATCCATAAGGTTCACTTGAGTGATTTTGGGCCATATAGATGAACGATTCTACAATATAGTAGAATGATTTTGACAATTTTGTATATTTCATTTGTGAAATGTTGTAACTTCTCTAAATTTTGTATGTAAAAATAACAACCAACTATAATGTGCATATTTAGATGTTGAATTTTGTATATAAAAAAACAACCATCTGTAATGTACATATTTAGATGCTCAATTTTTTATATAAAAACAACAATCAACTGTAATGTGAATATTTAGATGTTGAATTCTATATATATAAATAATAATGACCTTGATCATGCATATTAGATGCGAAATTTGAGATATAAAAGTGCCCATGGGCTGATTTGAAAATATTGAGAGCCTGCGTATTGTATATCCTAATTTGTACCATTTGATTATAAATACATATTGAATTTTGTTTCCTTACATTTGTATTGTCTTAATGTCATGTTTCTATGGAATGTTAAGGTAGATGGTGAATAGTTCCACTACTCCACATGGTACACTATCCACTTAGGATAATTGAAACATTTGGTGTGATAAGATATTATAGACATACCTTAACTCGGGGTCTTCTACTGTGGGTATTCTCCTTCCTCTTCCATCACATTGTGCTTTAGTTAGCTCGGTGAGCTTACCCTTATCAATTTTCTTAGTGGCCTTGGGCTTATCTCTAATGGGAAATCTAGTAATAATGTGCAATATGTCCTTAGTGATCTTGATAGGTTTATCCAACCACATGAATTGATCATGTACTCAGTTAAGTACCATTCTTATCCATTCTATCTTAAAAACCCTCGGTAAGTGAATAGCGTGTGTCAAACCTTTTGCTTATAATGAATACATGTGCGGAAATCTTCAATTAATATTACTCTCAGTGGTATCAAAGATAGGGCTCCCATCATATCTATTTTGGCAACTATAGCTGGGGGTAACTTATATTTTAGATTTTCTGGTTCTCCTCCCTTCACAACTATAAGTTTTTGTACCTTTGGTGCCATGAACAACTTCATATACTTTTCTTAAAAAAACTAGGGAATGCTTCGATAAAACATGACTTTACAAACTCAACTCGGAATGAAATAAATGTCACAAATGTTACTCAATACTCTTGCAAATATTCATAAATACCTTGAATTTGCTTTGGTGGATCGATGAGATAATTGCTCTGCAATGTGCTTAGGTGCTCTTTGAAAAATTTAGGTTCAAATGATTAGAAAAATGACCTATTTATACCTTTCACATGATTAGGGTTTCCAATAGCTTTATCAATGTACATTAAATGTGCTTACTGAGTCCCTTTTTACCTTTATACAGACTGCATAGTTACTTTTCTTGAGTGAGTTAAAAAAAATAACTATATATAACAATATTAATCCAAAAAACTACACAACTTACCCAAATAGATCTTATTATGTTGATATGGACCTCAACTCTAATTCTAGGAACTGAAGTAGGATTTATTATAAGCAAGTAGTTCCTACATACCTCTCACCAATTAGGTGGAGCTTGGTGTAACCAACTCAGTAGAGATGGTGTTGTCTTTGGTTTTGGATGATGTTCCTTCATCCTCAGTCTTTCTCCTCTAGGTTTTGGTCATTTGTTTTCATGTTTCATCAAGAGTAGTTGGGTCTTTCACTTTAGATTCATCTTCATTCGGTGCATCACCTCGGTATCTACAATTTCTCGCTAGGTGTCCTACCTTATGACAATTAAAACATGTCATGCCAGGGTTTCTCCATTCTCTTTGATTGTTTCTTCCATGCATCAACATGCAATTTGGAGCAATGGGTCCATACCTTCCATTGGATAAACATGAAATTCTTGTATTATAGTCCCAAGGTATAGATGTTCCTGCTTGGTTAGTATTAGCATTCTCTCAGTTAGGCTTCCATTTGTCATTTATTTTCTTTGCTTTGCACTCTTCATCTTTGTGTCTAAACTTATTACAATTCTTGCAGTAACTATCAAACTTTGGTTTCCTTGTGTTGTTAGCAAGATTATTTTTGCATTCAAACACTTGATGTCCATACCTATTGCATCTAAAACAATAACCATCAAATTTTGGTGTACTCGGTGCTTTACCTTTCCTACTCCTACAGACATTACAAATGTGTCTAGTCTTCCCACAATAATTGCAACTTGGCATCTTTTCTTTTGGTGGGGGTGAAATACTTTCATCTTTATGTGCATTTGATGATTCTCCTTTCTCGACAGTGCAATTCTACAATTCATGTTTTTTCATTCCTTTGCTTCCGATTCTTGAATTGTTGATCAAGAGGTTTTAGTGCTTCTAAATTTATTCTTAGTATTTCATTTGCATCTTTCTTAGCTTTCAGTCTTTGATCCATTATCTCAATTTCATCTTTCAATGCTTGGTTCTCAAATTATTTTCTTGTCTTATCTTGATTTGCACTCAGAAGTTGGTTGGTCATATCATAGTGAACTTGTGTCATTCTCATGATCTCATTATCTTTCTCTAATAACCTGATTTCAACTTGTCTTTTATCATCTTCTGTCATTTTATTTTTTGTCTTCAACAATCCTTTTTTGTTCAATCAATTTAGTCATTCTTATCATGTTGGTTTCAAGATCTATCTTCATTAGGTCCAACTGCTCGATAAGTGTATCATTCTTTTCTAGTAGTTCTTATATAGCTGATTTTGGATCATCAATAACACTCCCTTCAGATGTTGTCTCAAGTGTATCAACTTGTTCTTGTGTAACCTTTAGATCATCATATATTTTCAATCTAATCCTTAGAGACTTCTCAAGTTTCTTCTTCAGATCAATGATTAACTCTCTTGCACTCTCCAACTTAGATTCAAGACCATCAATTCTTTTGAATTTCCTAAAACTTTCCATGACTAAGATCTTTAACTCTCAGGTGGTCAAACCTTATAACTCAAGAGTAGTAGCTCTGATACCAATTGTTGGAATGACTATGGAAAGTTGGGACTGACAGGTGAGGGGTGAATCAATACCACAAAAACTTTTATAACTAAAACTGCCTATAACCATATACTGTTGATGATGTTTACCAAATTCAGTAACTTGAATTGAAAATAATATAAAACTCATAAAACATATCATCAAAACATTCAAGCAATAGAACTCATAACTCCATAATTTTGTTTATGCATAAATCCTTGGTTAGAGGAAAAAACTGCGGTAGGGATGATACCCACAACCTTCACTAACTATAGTATAAGGGGTGCTCGGTTAGAGATTACAATGTTTATCCATTTTGATAGCTTACTCAGTTAAGATTATACAAATACTTGTTAGGTTTACTTGGTTAGAGGATTTTGCAATCTCTACACTTAGAGATGTACCCTGTTAAAGGTTTTCAAATATAAGATAGGTTAAGATCTACCCAATATTGGGATTTATAGCTCTCAATACAATAGTATTAACAAATCAACAATGTCTGCTATATTACATCAAAAACAAATTTTGATCAGACTCTATGTGCTCTGCAATTGTGTTACCTCAATCTCAAACTGTAACACTTTCTTGGATCTGCTCTATTGTAGCTAAATATCTACTCGATGGTCTCTTCTTTGCTCTTTGTCCTTCAAATAATTCCTTTAACTTTCACTAAAAATATTAGTCTTTTCTCTATATCATAATTCTAATCTCTCATATGCTCTGTAAATCATCCTTTAACTATAAGAGTTATTGCCTCTTAATCTTATGCATTAGGTTGTTGTGAATTGTTTTTAACCATTACATCTTCTTTTCCACTTGGTGATTGTATCACTTTTACCTCAGTACTTGGTGTTTTTATTGGAAATAAAAAAAATCATTAACCTCTTAATCTTCTCCTCAGATCTTCTCTTTGAATTATCACGATCGTTGATCTTGTAAAAAATTGTTCTCCGTCCATTATGTAATCACAATTAATGATGTGTTAATTCATTAAATGTGTCCTTATCACATTTTAGATCAATTAAGTAACTTGGTAGAGTAACTTCTCTTTGCTTAGTTAAATAATCTTTAGTACTTGGTAACTGTGAACTTAGTTTACTTCATATGCACTCAGTGTTTGGAAACTGTAGAGTCTTGGTGTAGTGTCTTTAGCTCTATTGTGTGCTTTACCAACTTCACTAACTTTCTCGGTGTACATTACCGACTAGTAAAATATTTAGCTTTCTCTTTTTCACCAATTTATTCTTCTGACTCATATGACTTTGAATTAACTAATGATGACAAAATATCTTATAGAGATAACAGGTAGATTAAGTTGGTTTTTGAGTGGAAAATAATATGGTCGATACTTGCTGATAGGATCAAACAAAGTGCATATTTGAAAATATTTACATGGCAAGTGGAAGGTTTCAAGATGATGGCATTTGATGGATAAGATCGGTAGGCTTTAAGAGATATATTTGAAGTGAAAGTACCACTAGAGGGGTTGATTTCAAATCAAGATGAAGTAGGGTGGTAGCTCAGTTGGTTGATGAGAACATAGGCTTCATAACTTTCTGAGAACGGGGGAGCAGGATCAACTTTTTTGATTTGGTTGGACAGGGAGGAGGATATTTTTAGAAATCATATTTTAAGGATGAACATGTGTCAATAATAGATACAATTGAGAATTCTCTCATTATATATATATATATATATATATATATATATATATATATATATATATATGNTTATATATATATATATATATATATATATATATATATATATATATATATAAGGGTTCTGATTCAAAGTTGAGAACATAATTCTAAATTTTATGGTTCCAGTAGTAAGACTAGCTGAGAATGAGAAGCATTGTAATTTCTTTTCATAGAGCAATGTAGATGAATTTGTGTGAAGTCTTTTTCAAGTTTTGATTCTATAGGTTGTATTAATATTGTATGTTAGAGATAGAAAAGGGTTTTGTTTAAATATAACTATGATTCAGATCTCTCTAGTGTGCAAAATTAGTCACATTTTAAATGGAATAAAACAAAGATTTATTCTCATTTAGTGTCTTGTTGTGAGATATGTGATTCTTTTTCATGCTTTGATCTCAGGGGTCAATTAAATTCTTGATAGAAGTTGCAGATTTGCTAGGGTTGTATAGGGATTTTGATAAGTAGGATGGGTTAGGATTTTTATTGAAGAATATTGTAATGCAATATTCTTAGATCATATGTTATGGATGAAACTCTATTATGTGATGTTGTATTTATGATGAGTCAAATGATCAATGAGATGAGGCATTGATCTTTGTTGTTGTGGTTTTTACAAGTGTGTTGTTGTTCAAACTCATGTTGTTTCTTATTGCAACAAAAATAATTAAACTCAAGAATATCTTTACTTTTTAGTATGTTTTTGTTGTTGTCTTGTTCCAATCTCATGCTCCATGCAAGGTTGACGTTCAAAGGATAATTAGCCATTATCTAGTATCTTCATATTATGTTGAGCCCTTATATGAGATTTTTTCTTAAGTAATTCCAATCATGGGTTTGGTGTGTGTATTCAAGGGCATTAAAGGTCTACCCGCCTTGGTTTTGAAGAACCTAAAGTGTAGACGGAATCAGTATCCCTGTCAGTTTGTCCAGTCCTCTTAGGTATTTAATAATTGGAGTTGTCTTCTTTATAGAATTTTTTGAAAAGTGTACTGGCAACTTCTTATAGCGTAAAATATTTTTGGGAACCAACATTCTCCAACCCTAAGGTAGACTCACTATCTTACAAACGCAAATCAGACTAGAATTTATTGAATTTTTGAACTGTGTCATAGCATCTAATTATGCCTTGTTGAGTTCCATTGAAGTACAATCAGATCTCTATTGCAATTATCTCTAAATTATTTAGATGAAAAATTCAACCTTCACTAGATGTACATAATTTATTCACAAGCAATCCCTATTTTTTGCGATCAATTCTTCTAGATTGTGCAACCACACTCTTTTCCCTAATTCATCAATCCTTTTTTATCAAGAATAAGTCAGCAAAAACCTAACTTTCAATTTTCATCTTACCATGCCAAAACCAATGATCCTAATAAAATAGTGTTGGCCAAACATAGGTTATATCTTTCATAACCACCTCGAGATCATAATGCTTCCAAAAAACATTTTACCGATCGCCCATAAAATGTTTTACTCATCAAGTTGACAAATAACATAAGAAAACTTATCACCAAATTGAAATTCCCTTTAAATATGATCACCTTGAGAAATGCAGACCACCAAATCATTAGGTGTATAATCTAAGAATGTCCTTAGGTATCATGTAGTTCAAACAAATAATCAAATCCATCCCATCTAACGGTTTTGTAATGATTTTATGCTATACCCCCAAGAACATTGTCACCTTCCTCTGTAGCACTTGAAAATGCCTTGCAAACCTTCAAAATCACAAAAACTTTGAATAGAAGACACATAACCATGTCTTAAACATATTACCAACTACACAACCAAAGATCTCAACCTATGTATATGTGTGTAGCCAATCTCAGCAACTCTGTTACACTAGCTGATAGTCAACTAGTCAGTCACCATCTATGATCTCATAACTTACAAAAATCATCATGTCATTACCTGAAAAATTGACATGGGCCTAGTAAAGAACCTCTACATCATCCCATGAGGTGCATAATTCCTCATCCTCAGTTACCATTTCTCACCATGCCTCTGAACACACTGTTCCTCTAGAAAAACTACTTAACAGACATGTTGACATCAACGACAACACATCCAAACTTTCCAACAATCTTCCTCTTTGGCATTGATGGAATCATGTGATGAGAAAAATAAGTAATTTAATTAGAAACCAACAATCTCCATCCTAGAAATATAATTAATAGTACTATCAATAATATCCACAATTATCTTTCAGAGTCTCTCTAACTCATCTTCCTTTAGGATCTCTCTGTCTCTTCTCCCATGGAAGAAAGATTCCCTTGGTTCCAATATAATTACATACTCTTCTCTGCATTAGGTACTCCCCCTTTGATATGCAATCTTCTTCTTAACTAAGGTTCTTTCTTATGTGCAAGTATATAACTTTTTTTTATATGCTCTTCTCCCCCTTTGACATCAATGACAAAGGTATTTCTCTTCTCTGATCTACTTTGATTAATCATGCTCTTCTCTTCCTTACCTTCAACCATATGTTACCATGCTTAATATTCCTCAGTAGTAGCCTCCAAAAAATCAATCCAACTTGAAAATATCTCCCTGAAGTGCATTGGATTGACATGCAACCTTCTACATTTTAGTTCTGATCAGGAGGGATGATTATCCCTAACTTGCCTCCAAGGCTTGACTCTTTTTCAACATTATCATTACTCTTCTTTCTCTTTGACTTTTTCCTATGCTTTCGCTTTATATTTGTATTTATCTTCTCTTTTCCTTTGTTAGATTTATGTGTTCCTTTGAAATTCTAACCTTTCCTCTCCACTTTCTAAATCTTACCCTCACCATTCTTCTGCACATTCTCTCCCATTCCTACTAGACCATATTTGTTCACTTTTATGTTTCTACAATATTTGGGAATCTGTGTAGATATCTTGCATCTGAAATATATAAAAATCTTCCAACTACTTTATTCACCCTTCATTATAGTACATGGATATCTTTCTTTTTCCCTTTTGAAAGCATCATTCATATTTTTCACACCACTACATATGCTTGAGGCATGATTATGCCTTTTACATCTAGGGAAATGATTTTTATTTCTATAATTCACAACTTTATGACCAAACTTTCCATGGGAAAAACACTTACCATTGAATTTATGAGGCTTAGATAGTCTAGCCAAAGTATTCTTAGTCTTGTTCTTCTTCCCTTTAGTTTTAGGTTTGTCTTGGCTATATTTAGAACTTTATCCATTCTCAAGTCTAAGATCATTGTTGTTCACTAATTTTCTCTGAATTTCAAGAAATGAAACAAGTTTGGCTACCTTGATCCAGAGCTTCTCCCTATGGTCATTTGTAATAAAAATTTCTTCTTCAGTAGCTTTATTCCAATCATCATAAATTGGATCAACCTTTGATACTAAGAAAATATGATCTTGATAAATCCTTCTCCTAGTGTGAATACCCTTTTTCTTGTCACCAATAATATTATTTTATGCATGATTATGTCTCACATACCTTGGTGTCTTCATCTTTATCATAGGCTTTTTTGCTTCCTCTTCTCCACTTGTGTATGTATCATCATTAGTATTCACTATGATACTAGAAGATTGGGTCTAGAATTTTTGTATTTGTCTTTGATTACTACTATCATTCTGATCATCAAAATAAATTCCACTATACTTGGATAGATTCTCAAGGATTTCATCCACCTTCACACTGGCACTCTCTACTAGCTTCATAAACCTCTTTTTGTAACATATATATGCCTTAATTTTGATAGAGTATCCAAGGAATATACCTTCATTCCTCCTTGCATCAAAATTTCCTATGTCCTCATCTCTTTTGATGTAATATTTACTACCCAAAATTCTAAAGTACTTGATAGTAGGAACACTTCCACACCAAATTTTGTAAGGTGTCTTACATGTTCCTCCTTTGATTTCCACTCTATTAAGAGTGTATATTGTAGTGTTGACTGATTCTCTCCAAAAAAACTATGAAACATTCCTCTCAAGTATAATAGTCCTAGAAGTGTCTAGAAAAGATCTATTCTTCCTCTCCACCACTTCATTCTACTGTGGGGTCTATGGAGCATAAAATTGTCTCCTTATTCCATGCATCTCACAAAAGTATTAAACTCACATCACCTGATATGAATTCACCTCCTCTATCAGATCTCAAACATTTCAACTTCAAACCTGTCTCATTCTTAACCATAAACTTGAAGATATTAAAAATTTTAAAGGCTTCATACTTCTTTTTCAATAAGGTCACCCATACCATCCTTGAGTAATCATCAATGAGAAACATAAAGTATCTTTCACCTTGCAAGATTCTTTTCTTATCAGAACCACACAATTCAATATCAACAAGATCTAACAATCCATTAGAATTTTCAGATTTGGAATGGAAAATAACTCTTTCCTACCTACCCAACTGAAATCCCTTAGAAATAATATTAGCAAGCTTCTTCACCATAGGAAAATATCTAACAGTAGAAGTAGAACTTATAGAAACAATGTTATCAAATTTCACATGACATAACTGTTGGTTGTATTTCCTGTTTCTGCTATTTTGCCCTGTTCCTTGCCTTGTTCTCTGAAAACTTGCAGGTTTTCATGCTTATTCCTTGTCAAAATCCTGATAAACCCTGCTAAAACCCTAAGGCATAATGTTAAACGATGCATTTTGAAACCCTTTGGCCATGTCTTCTTTTCCTTCATTACCTTTTTTAAGTTACTTAAGGCATGTGCTTTTAAGACAGGTCGCTTGATCGCGTTACCAAAACCAAATATGCCAAAACGTCTCCCGACTTCGCTTTTGCCTTGTGTCGGGTAGTCTTGATAAAAAATAGAATATTCCATCTATGACTCGAGACTTAGCGATTTCCTTGTAGTCGGGTTGTCTCTTAATATCATGTTATAAAGCTTTGAAAGAAATGGGACCCGCTTCAGTCGGGTGATCGCTTGATAAATGGGCAAGTCAAAGAATTGTCATCCGAATTTGCGATTCACTTCATGTCGCACAGTCACAGGATCAGCTCAGTCAAACAGTTAGGCCTTTTCTTTAGTTGCGTGGTCTGGTGATAAAAAGACAGTTAAGAGATAACATTCACGACCATGCGACTAACTGTTAGATGTTAAGTAAAGTTACTCAGTCGGGTTATCGCTAGAAAGGGGCAATGACTCAGTTATTCAAT
>MU223891.1:380166-391359 GCA_018584345.1 Thuja plicata
GATGGCCAAGGGATGTATGTCATTTTTCTTCTCTTGTGAGGAAGATAGAATGAATATTCTATGCAGCGGGCCATGGTTGATTGGGAAAAACACTCTTATTCTCCAAAAATGGAGTCTGAATCTTATTTTCAAGGAGGACGTCGTGTGACAGGTCCCTGTTTGGATTAAGCTACATGGTCTGCCTCTTGAATATTGGCTGGAAGACATATTTTTTGGGATAGCTAGCTCATTTGGAGAACTTTTGTCAATAGATAATGTGACCGCGGTGAGACGGAGGCTTACCTATGCTCGAATCTGTGTCGGGATAATGCAGGATACGGACATGCCAGAAAAAATAAGTCTCAAATCTAAGCTGGGCATGTGGGAACAAACTATTGAATATGAAACCATACCTTTTGCGTGTTTCCATTGCAAAAAGGTGGGTCATTGGGAAAACAAATGCCCGGAGAAAGTTATCCAGAAACAGACTAAGAAATAGATTCCTATAGGGAGAAAAACTAAAGAAGTCAGCAGTAAATCTAGGGAAGGACAGTGAATAGAGCAAGAGGAATAGGAAATTAGTGTCAATACAAATTGTATGAAGCCAATGGTAGGTTTAGCTACTGAGGATCCTGAGAAATGGGGAAAAAAAGAAACGAATGGGAAAGAAAATGAAGCCCAAATGGAAGAAGGGGAGATAAAAGAAAATGAAGTCCAAATGGAAGAAGGGGAGATAAAGGAAGATGATTCTAAGGGAAATGAAAATGAAGTAAGGGAAGAAACAGAAGAAGAGAAAAATTATTATCACAAGGAAGGAAATCTTCAGATCGAAACCAAAAGTAAAGCTGAGAGAACTAAGGAGAACTAGAAAAAATTTGATTTGGAGCTGAAAGATAGCCTAGAAAATTTAGAAGTGACCCCAAAGGGGGGAGGAAGAGATCTAGAGACTGCAACACCTAAGTGGGGGGATATAACGGAGGAAAACCAGATCCTTGCAAGTACAGTTCTACCAAAAATGGGGGGACACTATAGAGATCACTCAAATCCTTGAAGGAGAGCAAAGTGATAGAGAAGATGAGAAAGACACTAAAGGAGAGAAAAAAAAAGGGAAGAAAGATAAAGAGGTGCTAAATAGAAAGGTTTCAACAAGCAGTAAAAATGGAGATGTTGGAGCTGGATTAGCTTCACCAGGGAGACCATCCAGCCAAAAGGTTAGAATCAAAGAGACCAAAAGGAACATTGCGGATGGTAGCCAGCGGATTCTGGAGGTAGGATCCTTTTTTAAAACATGAAGATAATTTCTTGGAATATAAGGGGTTTGAATAATCCCCATAAGCAGGATATAGTTAGGAACATGATTAGGGATAATAGGCCTGATATTTTACTGATTCAAGAAACTAAGATGCTCAAGGAGAAAGTTGAAAATCCTAGATTTTTTAAGAAGGGGATCATTTGTGGGGGTGATTCTAATGGTGCGTCGGGGGGTATTGCTACAATATGGAATGAAGAAATTATAAAAGGTGACATAATTTATCAAGGTGATAATGTGGTTTGTATTAGGTTTAGGCAGCTACAGGATAACACCTCTTGGGTCTTAACCAACATTTATGCTCCTAACACTAAAAAAGG
Organism: Thuja plicata; assembly: GCA_018584345.1. NCBI lineage: Eukaryota > Viridiplantae > Streptophyta > Pinopsida > Cupressales > Cupressaceae > Thuja > Thuja plicata. The sequence goes on from MU223891.1 coordinate 381,775, forward strand.
GAGAGAAGTCTTCTGGCAGAATCTTTCATCATTAAGAAATTATTTTTCTAATGATGAGTGGATTGTTATGGGGGATTTTAACACTCCTTTGAGAGAAAAGGAGAAATCTGGAGGCAGCCAATCTAATCTGGACAGCAGGATGGACCTTATGAACTTTGTTGATAATAATTATCTTCATGATATTGATTTACAAGGCATTGACTATACATGGAGCAATAGAAGAGCGGGAAAGGATCTCATACAAGTTAGGTTGGATAGGGCTCTTGTATCCAATGGTTGGTTTAACCATTACTATTGTTCATTAACAGCTTATATTAGGGTAGGATCGGATCATAATCTGATTTCCTTTCTCGCTGATCCTATTGTTAAAAAAATAAATTCTCCTTTCAGATTTGAGAAAATGTGGATTCTTCATCCTCAACTTCAATAGAGGATTGAGGAATGGTGGAATATTAATATAAAGGGGACTGCTATGTTCATTCTTGCTAAAAAACTTAAAAATGTTAAAGAAAATATCAAAGATTGGAATAAGAAAAATTTTGGTAAAATTTTTTCTTCAAAAGCTAGTGTCAGTTTAGAGATTAAGGAAATCCAGGAAAGTATTCAAAAAGATGGATATAAGTTTGTCTCTAGAGATTAGGAGAATGGGAAACTGGTTGAGATGCATACTATAATAGCTAAGGAAGAAGCCTTTTGGAGGCAAAGATCAAGAAATATTTTTCTGAAGGAGGGGGATAGAAAGACTAAGTATTTCTTTATGACTACCCTAAAACATAGAATGAATAATCAGATCTCTAAGCTTATCATTAATGGAGACACATCTAGTGATGAGGAGGCTATCAGAACTGAGGCTAAAGATTTTTTCTTCAACTTATTACAAAAAGATAGTGAGCTTGATAAGAATGAACAAAGGGAGTTCCTCAGGTGTATCCCTAGGATTTTGGATGAAAATCAAAACAGAAGGCTCATTGCTATTCCTTCTAATTCTGAGATTAAAAAGGCTATCTTCTCTTTTTAAGGTGAAAAATCCCCGGGGCTTGATGGCTTCCCTATGTTTTTTTTCCAGTCTTTCTGGGGTATTATTGAAAAAGAAGTAACCAATGCAGTTAAGGAATGTTTTGGGTCCAAAAAACTTCTTAAGGAGCTGAATGGTACCTTTATTGTCCTTGTTCCTAAAAAGGAGGGTGCTGATAAGATGGACCAGTTCAGACCTATCAGTCTATGCAATTCGGCTTATAAGATAATTTCTAAATTTTTAACTACCGGGATTCTAGGGATCCTTCCCTTTCTTATATCATGGCAGAAAAATGGTTTTGTGCCTGGAAGACAAATCCTTGATTCTATAATTACTATCCATGAAAATGTTCACTCTCTTATGATGGCTAGAAAGGAGGGCCTTATTCTAAAGTTGGATATGTCTAAAGCTTATGACCGGGTGGATTGGGAGTTTCTGATGCAAGTTTTGGAGGCCTTTGGGTTTAAAATAAAATGTACTGACCTCATTTTCCAACTTATTTCCTCGGCCACGTTTTCTATCCTAGTCAATGGATCTCCTACTTCATTCTTTAAATCTTCTCGGGGCTTAAGAAAAGGAGACCCCCTGTCTCCTGTCCTTTTTGTCCTCATGGCGGAATGCCTTGGCAGGTACATGGAGTTTTAGGTAAGGAATGGAGACATCAAAGGGCTTAACCCTTCATCAGACAATCAGGTTTGCTCTCACCAGTAGTTTGTTGATGATTCGGTGATCATGGGGGAAGCTTCGATTAAAAATGCTAGAAGTATAAAGAAAGCTCTGAACAACTATGGGAAAGCTTCTGGTCAGATAATTAATTGGGGGAAGAGTTCAGTGTTTCTTTTCAATGTTCCTGAGAGAAGATAAATGAGAATTTTAAGGATTTTAGGCTGTGATCAGGGGATTATGCCGGGAACCTATTTAGGTCTCCCTCTTTGTTTGGAGCCTCCTGAAACCTTTTGGAGTGCCCTTGTGGATAAATTTCATAGAAAATTGGTTGGATGGAAAGGGATGCTTCTCAGTCAAGCTGGAAAAATTTAGATTCTCAGAGCTACTCTTCAAGGTCTCCCCCTCTACGCTCTAAGAATATTTAAAATTCCTAGAAAGTATAGTGAAGCTATTGAAAAAATTAAAAAAAAGTTCTTATGGACAGGGATGGAGAAGAAGAAAAGGATAGCTTTAATTGCTTGGGACAAATTTTGTTGTCCGATCAAGAAAGGTGGCCTTGGATTAAGAAAAATAAAGAATCTGAATGAGAATCTCCTAACCAAACTCATCTGGAGATACTACAATTCTATAGGCGAATGGACTTTGATATGGGATAAAAAGTACAATAAGGAAAGACCTAATTTTGAGGTTTTCTTAAATGAGGACAATGAAGGGATTGGCTCCTTTATTTGGAAAAATGTTATGAAAAATAAGTACAGAATCAAAAATGGTATCAAGTGGAAAGTGGGAAATGGTAAAAAGGTTCTCTTCTGGGAGGATAAGTGGCTTCTTCACTCTCCCCTTAAAGATAGCCCGGATTGGTGTATCTATGAGAATCAGTGTAAAGCAATTTTAGGCAGGAAAGTTGAAGATTATTGGGAGAAAGATCACTGGAAGGATTTAACAACTATTTATAAGAGATTGGGGTATCTTAATACTATTCTCAATTCAATAAATCTGATTGAGGAAGAGGACACTATTGTTTGGAAACACAGTCTGGATGGGAAACTAATTGTCTCTTCTCTGTATCAGATGGAGTATGATGAAATTATTGAGCCTTTTTGGGCTAAAGTGTGGGATAAAAATCTTATCCCTAAAATCAATGTTTTTTTTTGGATTATAATGCAGAATAAAATTTTAACCACTGATAATCTTAGGAAAAGAGGCATGGCTATTGTTAACAGATGTTATCTATGCAAGCAAGAGGAAGAGAGTGTTGAGCATATCTTCATCCACTGCTCCTTTGTCAAAAAAATTTGGGGTCTCTTTTTTCAGATCTTTAATATTGAGTGGGTTTTCCCTAACAGTTTAGAGTCTTTTTAAATCTTGGATATATCCCTCTAAGCATAAAACTATCATTCAGATTTGGAAGTTTGTCCTTCCACATGTCTGCTGGGGGGTTTGGAGGGAAAGAAATGATAGATTTTTTAGGGACAAAAGTACTAAGGAGAAGGAAGTCTTCTATAAGATTAAAAGAGGTATAAGAGAGAATGTTATGCTTTAGGACAAAGTTGCAGAACCCAAACAAGAGAATGATTTATCTTTGCTTAAAAATTGGAATTTTTGTGGCAAACCTAACAATAAGATTGATAAAGGCAAAAGAGAGGAAGCTAGGTGGGACTGTCCCCCTAAGGATTGGAAAAAAGTTAATTTTGATGGGGCCTCTAAGGGAAACCCAGGGGTAGCCTGTTGTGGTATTGTCATCAGAAATGAAAATGGTGTGTGTATTGGCATGAAAGCTATTCCTATTGGTCATAAAACTAATCATATTGCTGAAGCCTGTGCGGCTCTCCAAGACATTATTTTTGCTAAAGAGAAAGGTTGTACTAAATTTTGGGTTGAAGGGGACTCTCTCAATATTATCAACTGCTTAAATAATGATATTCCCGCATCATGGACTATATACAACATAGTTCAAAAATCCAGGGAGATAATTAAATCTTTTGAGTTATGTATTATAACTCATAATTATCATGAAGCTAATGGCGTTGCTAACTGGGTGGCAAATCATGCTTGAAAAAGTGATGAGTTGGATCAGTGGAATGATGGATATGACCTGCCAATTGAAGTGAAATTAATGCTCGAGGATGAGCGTCTGAGGAGTTGTCAGAAAATAATCATTAATGGTAAGCTATTTTAATATCATTTATAATCAGGTGATGTGTCATAATGGCCTTCAGAGGTGGAAGTATAATGCAATTATTATGAGTTGGATGCGGTACGCTTTCTGGGTCTATTTTGGCTCTCAAAAAGCTCATTTTGGCATTATCTATAGCGCTAAGAAAAAAACTTACAGAAATTACAGAGAAGAGATGGGAGGCAATAAGAAGAGAATTGAACCAGTTAGTTGCAGTCACTGGAAAAAATGTAATGAGGTGTGGAAGATTGTGAAGGAGGGAGGCCTTGCTGTTTATCTGGAGCGGCTTCATGGTGGGAATCCTAATATTACCAGGATTTTTGAGAAAACTTGGAAGGAGGGCAAGATCTTAGTTGGTGATGAGTATATGGAAGTAATGGAGGAAGTCGTTGCTAAAGCTATGGGTATGGGGATGGAGGGAATTAAGTTTTATCATGAAAGGCTAATTTCAGACAAATCCTGGGAGTCCTTTCCGAATAACGAGAAAGAGAGGAACAGATTGGTCAAGATTGATACTACTTACCATAACCCTAAGCGTATATCTAGACCATGGAGGTATGTTCTTTATGTTATCATCAGCTATATTACTCTGGATGGTAGGTTTACTAGAGCGACTGGGCACCATTTTATGTTGTTAAACCATTTTAGACACAAGGTTAAAATTAGTTTACCCTACTATTTGCTTAGTTCATTAGATGCCACAATTACTAGTTATCAGAAAGACCCTAAGGGGGACCATGCCTCTCATCAAGGGCTTATGTTGCTTGTTTTTGAGGTTCTAAAATCTAAGAAAATGGAAAGGTCTGTGGAGAAGAAGAATTTGAAGGATGCTGAAGATACTGAAGGTGATGAGGAGTATAGTATGTATGAAGATAACACTGAAAGTGAAGAGGAGGCTAGAGGTCTCGTTACTCCTAAAAATAACAAAAAGGGTACTTATAAAAAGAAGAAGAAACCTAGCATTGAAGGGTCGGAGACTAAGAATAGTGATGAGGAATGTGAGGAGGGTAGCAGAAAGAAAAAAGGCAAAATGAAAATTAAGAAGAAAACCCAGATTGGGGATTCAGAGACCGAGACTGAAATTGAAGTTGTTAGAAAGAAGAAGAACAAGAAAAAAACCTAGATTGGGGATTCAGACACTGAGACTGACATCGAGGCTATCAAAAAGGAGGGCAAAAAAAGGAAAAGGGTTGAGGGCAAGGGTAATATTACTCATAGAAATAACAATTCCAGCAAGAAAATAATTTTTCTCACCTCAGATGAGGAAGATTTAAACCCTGAGTATAAGCGGGAGACTAAGGAAAAAGATGAAAAAGATAGTGAAAAATATGATACTTTTAATAATACCAGGGATTTGAAGATTGATACTCAGCAGGGGGATGGCAATTTGGATCAGAATACTAAAAATGATGATGATTCTGGGTTCATTCGCTATCAGGACAATCTGGAAATAGGGGACCATAATAGTAATGACAACAAAGGTATTATCGAGGGTTTCTCTGGGCTGGTTAATAACATGTTTAATGACCAGATTATTCTGAAAAACCAAGTTGATAAAATACAGGCAGATATTAAAATTCTCAACAGAATGGGGATTGGGGAAAAACCTATGGCCGATTGTTTGAAGGAAATGAAAGAAGTTGTTGGTAATTCTGAAGCTCAGGCTGAGTATGCTAATAAGGTGGGAATTATGGAGAGATAAATTAAAGACATTAAAGACAGAGCGGAAAAGGATAATAGTGTGGAACAACTTAAGATTCTGAAGAATAAAGTGAAAAGACTGGAGGCCTCGGTTAAAAAAATAGGGGAACAATACCTCATCAGCCTCAAAGCATATTGTGGTCATGCACAAATTTTAATGGATAAACTGGACAGGATTAACAAGGAAAAGGATAGCAGTATAGTGGAGACTATGGGCCCGGGATCGCGCACTAGAGAAAGTTCCAAGAAAAAGAGTCCTAAGGAGGATAAAGAAATGGAGGAGCTCAAGACATCGGTCAACAATATGCAAATTATGGTCCTTGAAGCTGAGGAACTGGTGAAGCAGATGTAGCTATTTCTTCTGCTATCTTGGTCGGGTTCTTTTTGCTGTCCCTGCTGTCTTTTGCTATATCTTTGGGACTTTTTTTGTTCGGGGTGTTGCTTTGTTGTTCCTTTTTTCTCTGGTGCTTTGGCATAGATGTTTCTGATTTTTATTGTATATCTCTCTTTTAACTCTAGGTTGCAGGTCCTTGTAAAACCTGTTGAAATCTTTTTTTTGTAAAGGTTTCGGGTCCTTGTAAAACCTTCTTTTACTTAATCAGAACAATTTAATATCAGGTTGCCTTTTATTTGATCAATAATAAAGGCTAATGCAAGATCCCATCCTGGTTCTAGTAACATGCCACTAGCCTTAACCAATTTTATAGCATCTTTAGGTGTCATATCTTTTGTCTCTGGATCATAATCCTGCAGGGCTTGTAAGGCTTCATTGGATGGTGGATTACCTTCAGTAATTTGTAGTTGTGATGCAACCTGTTGCAGTTTGTTCCAAATCAAAAATTTTTTAAACTCCTCTATTTTTATAAATTCATCATCACTTAAGAATTTCTCTTGATGCAACAATCTTTCATCTTGGCATAATTGAAGATGCAATTCAGTTTCATCTTCATCATCTTTTTAGACCTTATTCCCTTCTCTAATATTTTTCCTTAACTGCTGGTCATAGGGTCTATCACCAGTGATCAAAGCACCTATTTGATCTTTTTTCTTTCCTTGTCTTCTCACATAAAATTTTCCCCTAATTGTACTTTCTATTTTTTGAATGGGGGATCATCAGTAACTTCAATATCTAGTTCCTTTGTAAGATCCACTATCACATTTTCTTATGTTTCTTGTTCTGTGGCATGTGGTTACTTCATGGTGTTTGGGATAGGAATTGAGTACTCTTCATCACTATCATCTTTATATTCTAATGAAGAGTGGTTCTTATGCCATCTATCCTTATCTTTAATCAGATCCTCAAGTTGTTTACACAATGTGTGATATGACTCTATCATCTTGTCTAGCCTTTGTAAGTGTAAAGGAGAAAAATGATGTTGATGGAATAAGAGTGTTTTGACACTCAAATAACTTATCACCTTTACATTTAATGTTTTGAGTGGAGGGAAAGATAATATATTCCCCCTTTTATTCTCAGATGCACAAAGGAAGGATCCAAATTGATCAACCCAAAAAGGATCAATGCATAAATGAATCAATCTATTGGAATAAGAATAAAGAAGGAGATCTTAGGTTTCACTCTTAAAATGTGTGGGTGTGTGAATGTAAATGTAAATGTGTGATAGATTTAGAATGATTAAGGATTCAAATTGAAATGAATGATAGAAAAGTACTAACTTTAAAATATTATAGATCAAAGAATGCTGTTTTTTGGGGTCTGTACTCAGTTTTTGGAAAATCCAAAGTATGATCTGGAAAGGAAACACAGAGACAAAAAAAACCCAGAAATATTTTTCTGATCTAATGTTGTCTTATGAAAAAGGTCGACCCTATACCACAAATACCAACCCTGTCCTGCACAGATCTGAAAGTGTCCCTGTTTGTGGATCCCGAAAGTTTGCTGAAAAGGGTATCCAAATCTAGTCTCAAATCTACAGCCCTGAACCTATACCTACAAGAAAAAGAGGATTGTTTGTTGGGGGGGAGGGGTTTGTCTTAGTCAAACCCTGATTTAGGAATTAACCTTGCAATCAATAATTAAAATAAGAATGCTAGCAAGTAGTAGAATTGAATCTAACAATGAAGCTGAGATATTGAATAGATATGCAATTGTAATTCAAATGTAAGCAAGTATGTAAATATGAAAGCATGAACTTTAGAAACCATAAACCTCCATAATTGTATGCTTGGAATCCACCTTGAAGAGATGATGAAAGAGTCTTGAAGATGCACAAAGGATCTTGAAGGAAGAGCACACCATCATGATGGCTAGATCTAGGGCTTGAATGATAAATCTTGAATGTTTGAACCAAATCCCTTCAAAGGCATGAAAGCTTGAATCCTTGATCTTCAATGGAGGAATTTAATTCTTGAGAGGAAGACTTGAACACCTTGAGAGCTTGAAAACATGTAGAACAATGGATGCTTGAACAAAATCTTGGTTAGATCTTTTTTCACTTGGAAGACTTAGAGAAAATGGGAGAGAAAGGCTTCCTTTTATATGAAACTAGGGAACAATCTTCTAAGGAGGCCTACATAGGATAATTCAACCACCATTAAAGCCTTTACCCCTAAGAGAGGACCTATATTAAATACAATTTAGGAATCCACGCTTTGGAACCTGAAACAGCCGACCCGGAAGCAGGAGGAAACTTTTTGTGAGGACCGACATCTAGGAAACCAAAAGTTCCCAGGATTTGGACCCTAGGACAGGGTCGAGGTCAGCCCTGTCCTAGGATAGGGCTGAGGTCAAACCTATCCTAGGTCAGGGCCGAGGTTGACCCTGTCCTAGGAGGTCGACCCTATCCTTGAATCCCAAAAACACAGGTCTGTATCCTAGAATGCAGAAATCAGGTCAGAAAATGGTAGACAGAAAGGTAGATTAGGGGGGATGATGCAGAAACAAGAGGATGATGTGATGGAGGTCAAATAAATTCCCTAAGGAGGGATAAACACTCTTAACATGGAAGTGCTTCCATTTTAAGATGATACATTAAGCCCCCACTTTAGCAGGAGTACAGAAATCGAACGTGCTCATGGTAAAGTTAGAGACAAGATCCCGGTGGATTGCAACAAAGTAGAATATCACTAAGTCAAAGACATGAGTCCTTAGACAAAGGAATCTAACTCAACATTCATACATAAATATATGGAAGATAAAGAGCATTCAATCATAGAGAACATACATGACTACCTCAGTAAGACAAGAACAACACTATCGATAACATAGCTTCATGATCTAATCCTACTAGCATGAAAGTGAAAGAGAGAAAAGAGATAGTGATTACCTCACCTAGTAAGATGCCCAACTTACTATGAATCACCAATGAGGGAGATCCCCCAATAGGTTCACCCATAAACTGTGCTTGTAATTGTAAATGCATTTTCTTATGGCTTTTTTGAAAATACCCATAGATCCACATTCTTGTATCACTATAGAATATAAAATGTGTGTCCATTCAGGATTTAGCACTTATGTGCATTACCTTTTGAGGATTTAGCATATTGCAAAATAAAAAGGGTGCTTATCTCTTCAGGATTTAGCAACTTGTGTGTTTTACCTTCTGAGGATTTATCATATTGCAAAATAAAAAGGGTGTGTATCTCTTTAGGATTTAGCAACTTGTGTGCGTTACCTTCTGAGGATTTAGCAAAAGTAAAAAAAGTAAAAAAGTGTGTCCCTTCGGGATTTAGCAACTCATGTGCTTTACCTTCCAAGGATTTAGCATGCTGTAAAATGTAAATAAATGTAAACTATAGTACAAGGGATACCCTATATATGCCCTCCTTATCATGGCTACCCACTAGGCAGGATAAGGAAGAGAAAGAGGATACCTACTTCACAAGGTAAGGAGATATCTAGCTTAACAAAAATGTATACCATATTCTTAGCGAAGAGCTTTGACCCTTACATCCAAGAACATAGATAATCATGAAATGGATATGTCACTTATGGAAAAAGGATCCTCAAAGAGGAAGAGATCTTATCAACAAGAGCCCTACCATAGAGGAGTGCTTAGGATAAAAT
>MU223891.1:398193-408823 GCA_018584345.1 Thuja plicata
GAATAGGTTTATTTGGTGAGAGTGATGTGAGGTAGGGTAGGATCTAGGTTCAAATTAGCTTAATCCAAATTAATTTAGATTAGTTGTGGTTTAGTAGAATTTAAGTCATGTGAAGGAATAAATAAATAAAAAATTTATTTAAAGGGAATCAATGAGGGATAATGTATTAAATAGGATTTAATACAACAAAAGGGGTAGTATTTAAATTAAATTTAAATACTAAGGGGAATGAATCATATTTAATTAAATAGATAGAAGAATATAACAAATATAATTAATTAAAATTAACTATAATGTTATGGGAATATTAATTAAATTAATATAAGGATGATTTTGGACGTCTACATTTTGCCCCTCTTTGATGCATTATCGGAAGTGACATTGCATCAAAGAAAAGAAAATAAGATGCCCCAGAGGGTTCAGAAAACCTATGGTAGCGAGAGCGGAGGAGGATGCCCCCTCGAGAAAATAATAGGAAAAAATATAATTTTTTAATAAATTTTTTTCGAAAAGGCAAGAAAATGGGGAAAGTAGACCAAGTGCATGGCGTGTCTAGGAAAAAAGGAGGGGAAACAGGGACCAAAATGGAAAAAAGGGAAGACCGACGGAAGAAATGGGTCCCAAGGGGCTATAAATAGTCCACCGGGGCCCGTGGACAAGTCACTTTCACTCACAAAGAGCAAAAAGAGAGAAGAATAAGAGAGCCATGACAGCGCAACAAGAGCGATCACAGCTGGGGGAGCGCATCCAGGTACACCAGTGGCTACCAGATGCAGGACCACCAATGAGTAGTCGAGCGCCTACCTTGTCTTTAATGTTTTTAATGTTTTTCAAAGGTAGATAGCCATAATAAATGCCCCAAAATAGGCGCACAGCACAGACGGCGATCGCCTGTCTGCCGCCTGCACAGACGGTGATCAACAGAATGCCATCTACGCAGACTACCAATAGGTGATGGTCATCTACGCAGATGAAGATTCACCCAATCTCTATTTGTGAAGGCGGGGAGAGAAGAAATGTGTGGTGGAGATGGTGATTTTCAACACCGCCATCTGCATGGCAAGAAAGGCGGTGGCCTAAACCACCGTCTCCACAGACTGGCGTCTGTGAAGATTCACCGTATCCGTAGACTTGTGACTATGAAAGTTTTCCATCTGTGAGAGTCAACCGCCGGCTGCACGGATTGACCCAAAAATAGAAGAAAAGAGAGGAGGAAGAGGAAAGATATGGGTCCGGGAACATTTTTCGATGCCCCGAACAGGCCTGGGACATGTTTTGATGCCCCAGCATGATATCTGAGTGCTGACATGTGTTGGATGACTGCAGGAGGAGACAATCACATTCTGAGCTAGGGAGTGTTATCTGGTGACGATGGAGCTGGAGCAGCATCTGACGGCGGTCGAGTGGGAAGTGGTGACGCTGTGTGGCTTAGAGCATGTGCGACATTGGCTGCATCTTCGAGTGCATAATGCGCTTATGTCTACATTGATAGAGAGGTGGCACAGCACCACTTCCAGCTTCCACTTCCCTACAGGGGAAGCCACTATCACCCTCCATGATGTATGGAGGGTTTATAGAGTGCCCATTCGGGGGGTCATACCCGAGTACTGCGTGGAGGGATCAGAGCCCTACATGGAGATGGCTCTGAGACAGAGGTACACCGATCTGCCAATTATACGGTAGTGGATGTCATGGACTGGAGTGATGGCGATGGAGCCACGACCATGGCAACTAGAACTTTATCTGGCAGGGTTGATAGGGGGACATCTCATGCCTGATCATGCAGGCAAGGGATTCCCAATTGGCTGGGCACGAGTGCTAAGCAGCATGGTTGAGGACGGCGACCAGTACTGATGGGGGTACGTCATCCTGGGGTAGTTGTACTATGATTTACATATGTGTGCCTACCGCAGGGGTAGAGCACTAGGGCAAGGATGCACACTGTTACTGGTATGGGCCTGGGAGCATATAGCGGTCACACGACCAATCAAACACCAGGAGACCTGGGCGGCGTATGAGCCTTTTGTCTGTCGGTATAGGCCACTGATTAGTTATGAGGCCATAGACTCAGTGGGATACTGGAGGCGGCGGTTGGACGAGATGGGAGCTATCATATGGGCTTCATATGCAGGATGTGAGGCCTGGGGCCATGAGGCCCCACAGCAGGGGGTGTATGCAGAGGATAGGTTTTATGACTCATATTACATGAGGTTTGTACAGACGAACTGCTGGCTATTTGGGAGGACAACGTACATGATTTTGTGATATATGCCATCCAGAGTACGGAGGCAAATGGGACAGGTTCATGAGGCAGTACCGGACAGGTTTCCACATCCATTGGTTACTCGTGAGGTAGGCAGCGTATGGGGATGGGCGCAGATCCTCGGATAGCCTGAGCATCATTCATGGGCATGATTGAGGTGCCCTGGATCAGAGCATGAGAGTCTCTTCTAGATGCAGGGGTAGTGCCACTATATGCATAGTGGTGGGCAGCACATAGGCCCATCAGACTGACAGTACCAGGAGTTGTGCAGCCAAATGAGTAGCCAGGGGCTGGAGGAGATGGACAAGGATAGGGAGAAGGGGATGATGATGATAGGAGAGATGGAGGGGCCGAGAGGAGAGTCTGGCCCAGGGTGGCAGCACCACGGTAGAGGGGACAGGTGCAGGTACCAGCAGGTGGACAGCCACCCATTATACCTGGTGCACAAGGATAGGATCCAAGATAGGGGGCACCACCACAGGGGCCACCATAGGGTCCACCACCACAGGGACCGCCACCAGGACAGGGACCACCACCGAGCTTTGTAGCCTAGGAGACATATGACACTATTGTGGCAGAGCGAGATAGCCTACAGACAGAGCTAGGGAGAGTTCAGGGTTTATTGGCTACAACACAGGCTACATCTAGCAGCCTGTAGGAAAAGGTGACCCGGATTCAGGGAGAGCTAGCATTAGTGATAGTGTGAGGGGACAGTGCCCAGCGGGCACTGGACATATTATAGGCTTGGGTGGACAGTGGTGAGTTTTCCATCATTAAGGAGCATGGGGATTGGGATGAGGAGCGGGCGGGGATGGTAGCACAGATAGCAGCTCTGACAACAGAGTGAGATCTAGCACGTAGACATGCTAAGGATTACAGGGTAGACCGTGATATAGCGCGGCTGGTAGGCACTACGACAGGGGTGGGTCAGATGATGGCCGATGCTATGGCCGCGCAGAGAGAGGCAGGATGCAGAGGCTGAGAGGCCGGATATTATATGGGACTGTATTATGGAGCAATGCCAGAGGGGGCACGAGCACCTGCATACTCTGAGAGGACACAATCAGCTAGCACTGGGTGAGCATCACAGGGATCAATGGGGTTACTTCCATGTCCCAGTAGTGGATTAGGACCATCATAGCCACCGCCATGACTCGTCTCAGATTTTTGAATACACATTTTTGACATATTTTTGACATATGATGTATGATATGACATTTTTGAGATATATACATGGACTTTATTTTGCACTATGGGACTCTATGTTTATGCATCTTTGATGATTTTATATGTTTATATGATGTGATGTATATGCAAATGTATGGATGTACTTATGATGTTTACTTGTACCATATATGATGCTTATGACTGACATGCAGGATGAGATGAATATATGTATGTATGATGAGGCTGAAAAATTTGTGATGCAGAGATGATATGCAGATTTATGTATGATGTGTTAATGCTTATATGTTATTATGTATGGATGTTTTGTATAATGTTATGGATGCAACTATTGGAATGCAATGCAAATGGTTATAAATGTATAATGTTAATGAAAATGATAAGGCAACAATAAATGTGTGAACAATGAGCAATGCAAATGATTTAATAATGAACACTAAATGAATGAATTTGTAATATATAATGGGTAATGAATGACAATGCAATGTTGTAATGACTAATGATTAATGAACGGAATGGATGGAATGTGAGACAAATGTATAATGATTAATGATTAATGTACTAATAATGAGTGCAAATGATTAATGATAAATGAACAATGCTATGAAGAATGACTAAGGGAACTAATGAATAACGACTAATGAAGTGATCAAGGCATAATGTAATGATTAATGAACATAATGTAATATGAAACAAATGTATAACAATGCAAATGATTAATGACTAATGATCAATGCGATGAACAATGACGAATGGAACTAATGAATAATGACTAATGAAATGATCAATGCAAAAGATAATGATTAATGACTAATGAATGCAATGGATGCAAGACTAATGAGGACACTATTTTTGTGTGTATCGCAATAAATCTGATAAAATCACTTAGGTGACTAGATAGGGGAATAAATAGAAACATTTGCCAAAAGAAAAACCATAATGCAATATGACCTAAATATGTATGCAAAGACTAACTACATGATAGTGGGATTAATACTGTGTTAATATTGGAGAGCACACCCTAGTTTGATATTGCAAAAGGAGTTATGCACCATGTGCTAAAAAACACAAGTGACATGGTTCATTTGCGTGGACTAGACTCTCAAACAAATAGATTGTTAGGAACAAGAATGTGAGATATCATGTATGATGAGAGCTATGAAATGTTACTCATGAGGAGACGTAGTACACCCAGATCTTTTTAAGGGATTTGGGATGCATGAATCCTGCCCCCAGTGAGGCATACATAGTCATAACTAAATATCAAAACATAAATGCACTAGAAAACTATGAAAAGAAGATCATACCACAAAAGACACGTATTTCACTAGATACTCACCATAACAAACCAAGATATAAGAGATCGAGGTTGTCGCGATAAGGACATAGTAAAATAAAAGATAAAATCAACAAAAAGGCATCCTGACCAAGTGGTCATTCAGTCCAAAAGTTCTTTCCATGAACAATTTGATGTGAAGATTGATAGAACAACTGACACCAGAAGGATTCATCCTGATGGGCTAAAGATTGATTGATAGAAAATGAAAATTCGCTGGCAATTGCTCGTGAATAGAATGATCATTAGGAAAGTCAATCTGTTTTCTTATTTGATGTAAAACATTTGCGGTCACTGTGTCTAGAACAAAGCTCAATTTCATGATTTGGTGAGCTCAGTCGTGCGGGAATCATTATTGCGAAAGCAAGAGGATGGTCAAAGGACTACCTGCACAAATATGGGTAGCGACACTTATTATGAAAAGGTGATGCAAGCAGTATAAACAACTGATGGTGGATCTGACTACGCATGGTGCCTAAAAGAGGTTTTCACCATGGTACTTATCCATTGCGCCACTGAAGTGGTTTTCACATATGGACAGATTTTTCTCTTTCTCTTTTTGATGTTTTTTTGTTTCTTTTCAAGCTTTTGTATTTTTTATGCTTTTTTTGATTTTTTTGATTTTTTTGCTTTTTTGAATATTCTGAATGTTTTTGGAATTTGCTGCTTTTCTAATTTTTTTTGGATTTTTCTGCTTTTCTGATGTTTTTGGATTTTTCTAAAAATTTCTGTTGTACAACAAACTATTGACTGATCAAGAATAGAAGCGCTTGAGATGTACAATATTTATAGGATCAGGGAGTGGATCTCCCTCTAGAGACGCAATCTGATAGGTGCCTAAACCATACTTTGTTGTAACAATGAAGGGACCCAACCAATTAGGTTCAAACTTCCCTTTCTTCTCTGGAGGTTCTTCATGTTATGCTGCAGGACAAGATCACCAACCTCAAACTAACGAGGTTTGATCCTTTTGTTGAACTGAAGGCAAAGGCAATTTTGATACACACGGAGGTGGTCTAAGGCATTGAGGCATCTCTCATCAAGAAGTTCCAGCTCTTGCAAGTGGGCAACTCTATATTCTTCTTTGGACAACAGATTCTTCAGAGAGATTCTGAGGGAAGGGAGCTCAATTTTGATGGGTAGAATAGCCTTAGTACCATAAACAAGGGCAAAGGGAGTGGCTCCCGTGGGGGTTCGAATGGAGGTGTGGTAAGCCCAAAGGGCAAGATTGAGGCATATGGTGGGTAATGTTGAACTTTCTACATAGCTCTGTGACATCCTTGTTCTTGAAAGGTCCTCCATTATCAGTAACAATGTCCCGAGGAATGCCATAGTGACAGATAAGATAGTTTAGAATAAACTTTGAAATATATTTTCTAGTAGTGTAGGTGAGAGGAGCAGATTCAACCCACTTGGTAAAGTACTCTATAGCAGCCAGGATGTATTTATGGCCATTGGATGAATTAGGGAAAATTTGGCCAACAAGGTCGAGACCCCAGCGTGAAAAGGGCCAAGGGGTGATGGTGGGTTAGAGTGATTGGGAGGGAGCATGTATCAAATCGCCATACTACTGACAAGGTACACACTTCTTCACATAGTTGTAGGCATCTTACTCCATAGTAGGCCAGTAATATCTAGTGCGTAACAACTTCTTGGCCAATGTAAGTCCACTAGAATGAGCCCCGTAGATTCCTTGATGTACCTCCTCCAGGGATGTTTGTGCTTCATTAGAATTCAGACACTGTAAAAGAGTTCCATCGAAATGCTTTTGGTAAAGGGTATCAGCAAGGATTGTATATCAAGAAGTTCAGCGAATGAAGGTTTTACGTTGATTGGGGGTAAAAGTAAGTGGGGTATGTCCATCATGCAAGTAGGAATATACTTCTTGGTACCATGGGGAATTGGGATCAACAATTTTACACACCATTTCAAAATTTGGCTTGTCATAGGCAGGGACCGTAAGATTCTCAACAAGAAACTCACACCGTGCGCTGTGTTCTGGCATAGTGATCAGAGACCCAATTGTTGCCATGGCATCTGCTACTTTGTTGTTTGTGCGAGGAATTTGTTGAAATGTTAGTTCAGTAAAATGTGTCTTGAGATCTTCAACTGTACGACGGTAGGGAAGCAGCTTGTCATCCTTTGTTTGATATTCATCCATAACTTGTTTGATAACAAATTGTGAATCACCAAGCACCAATAGAGTGAGAATCTGCCATTGTATGGCTTGTCAAAGTCCAAGTACAAGGGCTTCATAATCTGCAATATTATTGGTACAAGAAAATTATAACTTGAAAGATTTAGGGATGAGATCCCCTTTTGGTGTAACAAACAAGATTCCTGCCCCTGATCCTTTCTAAGTGAAGGATCCATCAAAATACAGCTTCCATGGTGGACTTGGGGCAAGATTTAAGACTGATTCATCTGGAAAATCTATGATCAGAGGGTGTTTACCATCAATAGGTGCTTCAGCTAACTGATCTGCAATCACTTTTCCTTTAATGGCCTTTCGATCCACATAAACAATGTCAAACTCACTAAGAATCAAAACCCATTTTTTTGTACGTCCAGTAAGAGCAGCGCGTGCTAAGAGATACTTGAGTAGATCAATTTTAGCAACAAGATGAATTTTATGATTAAGCATGTAATTTCGTAGCTTCTGTATATAGAAAACAATGACCAAACATGCTTTTTCAATTAGGGAATAATTCAACTCATAGCCAATAAGAGTTCTATTGAGATAGTAAATTGCTCGATCTTTGCTGGTGTCATCTAATTGTGTCAGGAGGGCTCCCAACATGACCTCTGTAGAAGATATGTACAAAATCAGAGGGTGAACAGTAACAGGTGGTACCAACACTGGTGGATTAGCCAAATAATCTTTCAGCTTCTCAAATGCATTTTGACACAAACAGTCCCACCGAAACTTGACATTCTTGCATAGAAGATGGGAGAACAGATGCACTTTGTCAGCCAGCTATGACATGAATCTTTTGATTGATTGTAGTTTTCCTTGTAAACTACGTAATTACTTCAATGTTTTGGGTGGTGGCATTTCTAGGATTGCTTTCACTTTCTTTGGATCAACTTCTATTCCACAAAGTGATACAATGTATCCCAATAGCTTACCAGATTGTACCCCAAAGACACACTTTTTGGGATTTAGCCTAAGATTATATTTCTCCAGTCACTCAAAGATGGTGGTAAGGATAGGGATATGAGATTCCCTTGTTTTGGATTTGCCTAAAATATCGTCCACATAATCTTCCATGATAACATGCAAAAGGTCATGAAAGATGGTAGTCATTGCTCGTTGATAAGTAGCTTTGGCATTTTTAAGACCAAAAGGCATTACTTGATAACAAAAAGTGCCCCAAGGTGTTGTGAATGCAGTTTTGTGCTGGTCTTCTGGCGCTATCATTATCTGATTATAACCTTAGAATCTATCCATAAGTGATAACATTTCATGTCCTGCTGTCAAATCCACTATAATGTCAATATTAGGAAGTGGAAAATCATCCTTGGGACATGCAAGGTTGAGGTCTCTGAAATCAGTGTAGATACAAATGCCCCAAGAAGGCTTACCTATTGGTACAATATTAGAAACCCATTCAGGATAGTCAATTGGTCTGATTACCTCAGCATCTAGCATCTTCTGAAGTTCTACTTTGACTACTAATGCAACTTGAGGATGCATCTTGCGAAGCCTCTGTTTGACAGGTTTTGCATTTGGATCTACCGCAAGATGATGCATGAAAAGATCCGTATCAAGCCCGGGCATGTCTTTGTAAGTCCAGGAAAAATTGATTTTGTGCTTATGTAAAAATGTTGTCATGTCTTTCTTTTCTTGATCACCGAGAGAAGCTGCAATGTAAGTGATATGTGGATTTTCTTCTGTGCCGAGGTTGATTGGAATGGTATCTTCAATGATCATAGAGGACACTTCTAGTTCTGATGATATAAATGGAAAGTCAATCGCTCCCTCCTCTAGCACCTTAGAAAGGTTTTCACTAGAGGAATCATCCTTTATTTTGCCTTTTTCTTCATCCTTAGGTGCTTGCGAGAGGTTTTCACCAGAGGATGTATTTTCATTTTTTTTATTTTTACTTTCTTTTCCATTTTTTCAACTGAGAGAGTTTACTTGGCTACCAAAGTAGGCTTTTTCACTGTAGTGTATATGATGTTCGTATCCTCAGAGATTCTTAAGTCCAAAGAGGGCTAAAACTGCCTCATCCGAATCGCATATGTCTAAAGCTAGTGGTGAGTCTTGTTGATCCCAGTCAATTAATTCAGGGTTTGTGAGGGGAAAATGAGGGGATGAAAGGTCATCCTGGGTAATAGTGAGGACAGGGTGACTTTCAGTTAGGTCATCTTCAATGTATTGGAAAGGAATTTTGAAGAAATCTTCCTCAGTGTCGGATTCTGAGGCAGCTAAACAATATTCCTTAGCGAAGTTAGTCTTAGTTTCTACGGAACCCAATCCATGTCCTTTAGGATAACCATTAGCTGTTATGATCTTCTTCTTTCCTATTTCATTAGCTCCAAGACCGGTACCATGATATCCCATGTTTTCAAAAATGGGAGTAACTTTAGGATACTTTCCTTTGGGGAAAGTTACAGGTCATTCTTCTTCATCATTATAGAGCCAATCAAGGACACTATATTCCATGTGTTCATCTGATAAGGACCCCCAATGTTCAAAAATGGTTGACTTACAGTGCATAAGTGCTTTATCATTGGAAAGGGGTAATGGTGATGGTCTCCCATAAGACTTTGGAGACAAGGGGAGTTGCCCAATACATAAGGCACTTTCAAATTTATACTCTCCCATACCTTGGTCTGTAAATGTTTCCTTTGCTTCAGATGAGGAGGGTTTGTCTTCAGTAGCTTTATCCTCAGTGAATTTTTCTTTTCCTTTGGGTTCCTTAGTTGATGTTTCTGATGTCCTTTCTAAACCAGGGGTTTCTTGATTGGAGTGTCGGCCAAATTCATTCAACGGACAGTGTTTACCTTCCAATCTTTTGCAATATTGAAAGGGCTCAGGATCTCCAGGAATTGTGATTTCTCTACCATGATGTGGGAACTTCAGACACTGATGATAGGTAGAGGGTACACCTTTGATAGAATGTATCCAGGGACATCCTAGCAAGATGTTATAAGGTAGATCTAGATCCAGTACATGGAAAATAGTTTCAATTAGGGCTGGGCCCACTTGCAAGGGTAATGTGATCAAACCCTTGCTTTCTCGTTCTCTATCATCATAAGCTTTTATTGTGATTCTCTTGTCTTTATCAATGAGATCCTTAGAAAGACCAATATTATGAATCATTTTCAATGTGCACAAATTTAGGCCAAATCCACCATCTATAAGGACTCTTTTGACTCTTGTGGAGTGGATTTTGCCTTCTATATGGAGGGATTTATTATGATGAGGATCGGGACCACTAAAGTCCTTATCAGTGAAAACTAGATGTTCTTGTGCGGCTAAATTCCCTATCATGGCTTTGAATTGTGCAGCATTAATGTTCTTAGGAACACGGGATTTTTTTAGAGCTTTATCAAGGAATTCTCTATGGATTGGCGATGTTGTCAAGAGCTCTAGAATGGATATCTGTGCAGGTGTCTTTCATAATTGGGCCAACAAGTCAAAGTGCAAGGCAGGTCGAGCAGCAGTAGATGGTTCAGCTGGTGGATTTGTAGATGTAGAAGGTTTATCAGTAGCTTGAACAGTGACTCTGGGTCTTCGTGTAGTAGCATTACAATCAGCAGCTTTGAGTTTTATGGTATTAACATGCGTGTCAACTTCTTCAATGTGGCCACAAAGAGAATCAAACCCAAAGATATCA
>MU223891.1:415331-449480 GCA_018584345.1 Thuja plicata
CCATACAAGGCTTTGTGAAGTATACATACCATGTTTCTCTTGTCTGGATCGACAAACCCTTCTAGTTGCTCAATGTATACCTCTTCTTCAAGTATTCCATTTAGGAATGCTGACTTGACATCCATCTAGTATATCTTGAATCCTTTATAAGAAAGATAAGAAAGTAGTATTATTACACCTTCTAGCCTAGAAATGGGTGCAAAGGTTTCTCCATAGTCTATACCTTCCTCTTGTGCATACCCTTTGCATACTAGTCTTTCTTTGTTTCTTGTGACTTCTCCATTCTCATTCAGATTATTCCTGAATATCCATTTTGTACCAATGACATTCTTGTCATCTGGTCTTGGCACAAGTGACCATGTTTTTTTCTTTTCAATCTTCTCAACCTCATCATTCATAGAACTTATCCATTCTTCATTATCAAGTGTAGAATTGATAGATTTTGGCTCAAACTCACAAATTAAACAATTTGAGTTTAAAGACTTACTTCTTGTTCTTGTACCATCTTTCTTATCTCCTACGATCTAGATCTATGGATGGTTCCTTCTTACATATCTTGAAAGTAGAGGTTCAGCTCTTTGTCTATTAGCTTGATCATCATTTTGTCCTTCATTCTATTCTTCATCACCTTGCACATTATTTTGATCATTATCATGACCGTTGATAACTGCAGCCTAACTGTCAGTTGCAACATTCTGTTGTTTTGGAATTAAGAACTATTGCTCAAGAAGAGTGTTGAGTTCTTCACAGTATACAAATTTGTTGTAGTCCTCTGGTTCTTTTGTACTTTCCAACTCATTCTTTTCTATAAATTCATCTATCTTAACATTTACACTTTCAATAATTTTGTTAGAAGCCTTGATAAGACATTTATAAAACTTGCTCTTGGTGGAATACCCTAGAAAGATACCTTCATCACTTTTGGTGTCAAGCTTTCCATTTATATTATCCTTTAAGATATAACATTGACTACCAAAGATTTTGAAGTAACTTACATTGGGTGTTTTACCATACCATAGCTCATAAGGTGTCTTCTTTGTGTCCTTCTTCAATTGTACTTTGTTTAGTGTGTAGACAGCAGTACTGACAGCTTCCCTCCAAAAGATTTGGGTGATGTCTTTCTCTATCATCAGTTTTCTAGCACAATCAACTATTGATCTATTCCTTCTCTCAGCAATCTCATTTTTTTGTGGTGTTCTGGGTGCATAAACCTATCTTTTTATACCATGCTCATTACAAAAATTAGTGAATTTATCTTATATAAATTCTCCTCCTCTATCTGACCTTAAGCATTTCAAATCTTTACCACTTTTTTTCTTTACCATAGTCTTATACCATTTAAACATCTTAAATGCTTCAGATTTATCTTTTAGAAATATAACTATCATCATTCTAGAGTAATCATCAACAAAGAGAATAAAATACCTATCTCCATAATAACTCTTTTTCCTCATTGGTCCACATAGATCAGTATGGACTAATTCTAGAATATCATCAAATATATGGGTTTTAATTTTGAAACTAGACTTTGTCATTTTACCTTTTTAACAGTTCTTACACATGATGTTGTCAGGCTTTGTCATTGCAAATAAGCCTCTTAAATTTATGCTTCTGCTTATTTTCATCATGTTTTCAAAATTCACATGACACAATCTTTTGTACCACAACCATATATCTTTGTTTATAGTCATTAAGAAAGTAGTGTTAGTATCATTCAGATAGAATAAGTTACCTTTTGTCTATTCACCGGTACCAATCAATCTTCCTAATTCATTGAAGATCTTTACCTTCTTGTTCTCAAATACTACTCTGTGACTTGAATTATTCAGCTGAGAAATACTTAACAGATTATAATTCAATCCTTTTACCCAATAAGCATTTTCACATTTAATTAGGTTATTTAACATTATAGTTCCTTTACCTTCAACTGGACAAGGTGTATCATTACCCATTCTTACTGTACCACCATTATAATACTCAAAAGTGTTAAATTTTTCTTTGTCACCGGTTATGTGGTGAGTGCAACCACTATCCATAATCTTGATGTCATTCTTACTAACATTAGATATTAGTGTAGATTCTACATACCTTTCATCTTCATATAAATCATCTTTCACAGCCACAAACACCATCTCGATGTCTTCATCTGGTTCCGTGTCAATATCTTCATCTTTGCAAGTAGCTATACAGCTGGCTTTCTTTCCTTTGTCCTTGTAGTCTCGGGTATCTCTTTTTTCTGATTGTTGGTAACTTCTATAATCTTTGTTATCATCTCTATCAGATTTCTTCTCAAAAGATCTGTCATTACTTCTGTCATCTTTTCTTTAATTAGGACATCTTGCAGCAAAGTGTCCAATCTCTCTAAAATTGAAGCATACAAGTGGTAACTTGCCTTTGAATTTACCTTTGCCTCTCTGCATTCTTCTAGCCATAAGTGCTTCTATCTCATCTAGATCTTCTTCTTCACTTTCACTTTCACTATCTCTTCTAGATGTGTATTTATAACTTGATTTTCTTATTCTCATAAAAGACTTAAATGCAGACTCTAAGTTTGGTAAGACACTATTATTAAAGTTATTCATCTCAAATAAAATTAGTCTACCAATAAAACTATCAAGAGTAACTGTATTGTTTTCTACTGCTCTCATTTCTTGAATGGCAGAAACTCTAATAGCATATACAGGCAGTAACGTTCTTAAGATTTTACTTACCATTGTCTCCTCTTCAAGTGTACCTCCAACTCCTCGTATAGCATTGATGACTTCTTTGATTCTTGTGTTGTATTGTGTGATGTTTTCTCCTTCTTTTATTTTGAGATCATCAAATTTTCCTCTAAGGCTTTCTACCTTGGCTCTCAGAACAATTGTATCACCTCCATGTACAAGCTTCAGTTTGTCCCACATCTTCTTTGCATTTTTTCAATCCTTGACATCTTCAAATTCAGCATCAGAGAGTGAGGAAGAAAGCTCTATAACCATGCAGTTGTGCTCATGCTTCTCTCTGAATTGATCTACTGTCAATACTCTTGTAGGCAATACATATTCAGTATCTAGGAATTGAGTAACATCCTTACCAATACCTGATAAGTGGAGTCTTATCCTGCTTTGCCATGAAGAAAAGTTTTCTTTGTTCAACTTGGGAACATCTCGTCTGTTCATCTTGTGATCTTGACTTAGGTCTTGAAACCTTACTTTCTAAGCACACAAGCTCTGATACCAATTGTTAGTAATAAATGAGAGGGGGGGTGAATCAGTGGCCTCAAAAATTTATCCTTCAAACTTAACCACCAATCAATAAACCTCAGATTATTATATCCCTACAAGATACATGCCATGAAATACTAATATTGATTAACTGTCTATCGGTGTTCTCTATCAATCCTTATTCTTTCTTGATTACCGATAAGCAGTATAACTATTTACCGAAACTCAGTAAACAAGCAGAGTATACCAATCAATCCATAGTTAGCTATGTAAGATGCAAGACAGTAATGAAATGAATAGTACACACATAACACATGAATTTTTAACATGGAAACCCTATTAAGGGAAAAACCACTGGGACCAGTACCCCAAATTTTTACTCTTCTGAAGTGAGCCCTATTAGGAGCCAACCTTGTTAAAGGTTACAAACACACTGTTAAGTGAGACCTTGTTAGAGGATTTTATACATAGAGGTTGTCACTTAGTATCAGGCATCTATTGCTACCATCCTTGAATCAACCTCCTTCTTACACTGTCAATAGGTATCGGGCAAATCCAATTCTACTTTCATGAATCAACCTTTTTGGCACTCCTTGCAATGTACCTCAATATATAGAAGATTGTTAAGTCCTGCTCGGTTAAGAGACTTGATGCTTCAATAGTTAAACTAAAACACTATGACATATTCATATTGCAACTTTGAATTGTAGATTTTTAGATCTATTTAAGTACATTACCTCTCTGATCAATATATCAATTCAACTCTTTGTGCTCCACACTTTCTTCTATGTGATGTTGTGCTCACTGTTCGTCAGTGTCTGCAGAATTCCTTAGCTCTCCTTCAGCTTGATTGATCAGGATTGTATAAATTTATTCTTCATCAGTGTTTCTCCAGCATCCTCTTTTTATTCACTCCCCTTAATCCCATTCATAAATGAATTAAGCTTGTCTCTTATATAGACATGATATTCATTGTTTCTTGATTCTTGATTCTTGGTGTGAAAAACAATCTAGCCAATTAGATTTAAATCATAACTCCTAACTTGTCTCATAATTATATTCTTGCCAGCTGTACAAATCATCTTTAAATTAATCACTTAACTCTGGTCAAAAAAAACAAAGAAAACAACTAGTTAAGTCTATCTTTAGCTCTTGCCAGCTAGATATTTTGTCATTTTCTAAAGTCTCTGTTCCGTCGGTCACCTCTGTAGTTAGTCATCGGTGACAACTGACATTTCCATTGGTGAGACTCTAGTTACCTTCGTGATCTCCATTCGTTGGGCATCATTGGAATTTTACTCATCAGGAAACCTTTTGACTTTTCTCGTTGGGCATCATTGTGGCTTTGCTTCATCGGGCAACACTATACTTCTGATCGTCAGGTATCACTATGACTGTTCTTCTTTGCCTTTATCGATGGTGTGCACTCCATCATTTTTGTTTGTCACAGAGTGAATACTTGACTTTTATGTATTGTTGAAAGCATAACCTTTGTTTTTTTGATTCTCTGAAGTCTTTGGCATTATGTACATGACTATACAAATGATATCAAGTTGATATCAATGAAAATACACTACATTAACTAATTTAATTCCTTGCATTATCTTCAACTTAACATTGTCAAACATTCAATTAGTTACATGTCATCAGAAAGTACCTTTTCTATGCAGAGCCAAGTGCTCCTTATTAGTTAACATCAACTGCCAGATGAGTTCCATGAAAACTATCCTTGGTGGCACATGAAATGGGAGAATATGTGGTGGGTGGGTGCATCCATAAACTCTTATCAGAGTAAAATTCCTTTCATAATAAAAATCCCCCCAATTATGGTCTCCTGGCCATTTATCTAAAAATTGACAAGGCCTCAGCAACTGTAATACTTAGGTTGGAAGCCTAGTCCTATTGACTCCTAAAAAACTGAGAATTGGATACACCATCTTATTTTGGAATGCACAAAATTCATTTTCCCTTGTTGTATAGTTCCATACTTTCAATCAGAATTTTACAGGGTTGCTCTAACTTTGGTGGAACCTTTTAGGTCTCAAATTATTCACATCCATGATATGGAAATTGTAATACAAAATTAGATGCATTAACAAAGAATAATGCATGAATTTATGGACTTTCTCCTTTTTCTAAATATCCACAAACCCTTGATGCATTGCATCTATAACATATTGGATGTAGTCATAGTCTATGTTGACATGCAAACTTTGCAAATCCAGGCCAATCATCAGAATATCTCAACCTATTCTCTCAGCACCTCCATCCACTCCTAATACTCTACACAATTCATAGGAAATGTATTCCATATAATAATTGAGATCTTTGTAGAAGTAGGAAGAAGTACCTGGTATGGATGCTATGTAATTCTTCATCCTTTTGGGTACATGACCCTAAATTAATCTAGACACAACAAATTATTCTCTTACATATCTGGCCTCTAATGCTTTCAATTTAATCTCTATTGAGCATGGGTAGTACAGATTTAAAGCCTTCATGAAGGATGATCTATCTAAGGTATCTAGGGAAGTTACATCATCTTTATTGATGGATTTAGATAGGGCATCATATCTACTGGCTAGCTCAAGTATCAAATCCACATCTATAAAGACATCTAGTACTACGAACTTGGCTAGCCCACAGGTCCATGGGTTTTAAATGGGAACAGATTGATCACTATTAATGTAGAAATAATCAAAAAGTGAATAACCAGAGGAACCGAGAGTTTTAGCATCTCTAATGAATGACATATCATCACCAAGGAAATCATCATTTACCTCTTTGTTTTTGCTGGAAGCGGACAATAAAGTCATAAATTCTTCTGAGTAATTTCTTTTCCCCTTCTGATCATCCTTGGCTTCCTTAGTTTCCCCACTAGTCAAAGCTCCACTCATAACTGATCTTCTCATCTTCTCTTTTTTTTTGAATTCTGATTGAAACAACTCTATTTTTCTGAAAGACAAGCTCTTTGATTGCAATTTTCTCTAAAATTCACACAAGTCTCTTTCTCTAAGGACTTCTAAAAACTATGCAACTCTTCACTTTGGATTATGAAATTTTGGTAATCTGAAATGAACACGACAACACTTACTAATTCATGGAAAATCAATGCACCATTTGATTCAAAATCATGAATATTCTAGTTAGTCACTTCTGCCATTACTCCTGTGTGCATTGAAATCCATTTTTTACCTAGCCGTGGCATCTGAGGTTGACAGGTGATCAATTTTGAATAAACCGTTAAATCTGATTGGATCAAATTATTACAACTCAACATACTTTAAAACACGTTGTCAAAACCCTTTTGTTTTAATTAGATGGCCATTATACATCATGGTGCGGAAGAAAACCTTACCTCTTTACCATATTCTTACTCTAGTTTCTTTGGCGACTACGTGACTAACTTGTCTCCTTGTCACTGAGAGTTAATCCAAACTCAGGTTTCTTTCTGAGACTCAACGCACACCATGATATCTACTTTTCCATCAATGGTCAAGATCATGTCAAATTATCCATGCCTTTATCTTGATTTAACCCTTTTTCCTTTGAGAGACTACGCGACTGTAGGAAATCAAAGTCATTGAAAGATTTGGTCTTTTGTGAATTTGTTTAGAGACTACGCGACCAACATTAGATCAGACTTAATCTGACGGTTTTTGCTAAGTCTCATGATCTTTAACTTAACCCTCAATATATTATGAGACTTTGTGACCACATCTTGTCTCTTTGTCGCCAAATAAATTGCTCAAGCTTGAGTTTTCTCATAGACTTTACGACTACCATAGGATTTTTGCGTGAATTAAAGATTTGTCTCAATCTTATGCTTTGTCTCTTAGTCACTAGGAAATTTATTACTTTTCAAATTCTTTCAGCAACTTAACGCCAACCCTCTTATCTTTACTTGATCTATGATTGAGATTCATTCATTTGAACTTTACAACTCCAACTTAACCTTAACCATGATTCTGTTTAGAGACTTGGCGACTGAGTAAAATGAAATTCGCTGAAAGATTTCCTTAACTGTGGTTCCTTTAAGATATTAAATGTGAGCCACTAGATCTTCTTTTAAATTGACCATCAGTATTTAATCTCATAATCTTTATTTACTTTGGAAAATTCTTCTGAGACTTCTCGACCACCTTTATATTTGCTTTTAATTGGATGGTCTACATTAAGTCTCGATAATTTTCACTCATCTGTTCTTTCATTCCGCGATTAAACATTGTCCACTAGATTTCTTCTCTTTGAATATGATGGTCGTCGCTAAGTCTCATGATATTTAAATTAACCCTTGATATCTTATGAGATCTCACAACTAATGATATATTGTAACCATGTCTTAACTTTGGTGAACTTTGTGAGACTTCACAACCAAAGGATTTCAAAGTTGCGAAAAGGTTTCTTAACTATTTCATTTATATGGAGACTTCCCGACCACCGTAGGATCAATCTAAAGATCAACTATCAGTGTTAAATCTCCCATTTTGATGAAACATATTCTTTCCTTCTCAAGAATATTCGACTACCCTTAGATTTCTGAATCAATTGGACACGTGTCTGTATCTGAATCACCACTGCTAAATCACTAAACCTTTCTTGACTTTTTGACTTTTATTAGTGACTTCACACTGGCCACAAGATCAATCTGGAATCAGATTGTAGTCACTTCATCTCACATCTTTTGAATTAACTCTCATTTCCTTTAGAAATCACACGACTGCATGAAGACTTCCACCCATCTTTAACTCTGATTTTCTTTAGAGACTGCGCGACTGAGTGATCTCAAAGTTTTCAAAGGATTTCATTAACTCTGGGGTTCTTTCTGAGACTTTCTGCACACCATAAGATAAATATCTTTATCAACAGCTCACGTGAAATCTCCTTAACACTGAGGGCATGTTATTTTATCTTCATGATAACGTGACCAAAGAATTTCACCAAGTCTCGAAAGAAAATGGAATATTCTTAATGCTTAAAGAGACTTTGCAACTATGACTAAAACATGAAAATAGACACATGACATGAAAATTTAAAACTTTCCCTATGGGAAGATAGAATAACTAACAAGAAAGATATAGGAAAATCTCCTTTTGAACTGGTATATGGTGTTCAGTCAAGAATGCTTGTTAATAATTTACTTCTAGTTTATAAATTCATCCAAGATGAAGAGATTGAGGTTTCTGAACCTATGTAAGAGAAAATGGTGCAACTAGTAGAATTGGATGAAGTGAGGAGAGATATTCAGAAGGAGAATATCAAACTAAAACAAAGGATGAAATACCTTTTTGACAAGAGGGCCAATGAAAGAAAATTCCAACCTAGTGACTTGGTATTGCAATGGAATGCCAGGGCTGAAGACAAAGGCAAACATAATAAATTTGAATCATTATGGTTAAGGCCTTCTTTTAGCTGTCAAATTTTTGGAAAGGATTCATATTTCCTCAAGAATATGAATGATGAAGAATAGGACTTGCTAGTGCATGGACAATTCCTAAAAAATTTCTTCAATTGAATCTTTTTCCATGCACAGTAGTTGTATCTTATGTACAGGTGTGTTTCCTTTGTCATGTGTTTCATTCCCAACTATGTGTTTATTTTTAGTAGTAGGTTAGTGCATTTGTGGTATTCTTTCCCAGAGATCTATTATTCTTGATACGAACTTGTGTTCAAGCATCCTCAGAGAGAGCCACTATTGGTAGTATTTCTGATTTTGAGGTCTTACCCTAAAATTTTTGTTTCCCAGTGGTTTTTCTTGCCTGAAAATGTCAAAACCTATCTAGTGCATTACTAAAATTCCCTACAAATTGTCATCTCCATTATGTAAAGTGATAAAAATCAAGAAAAACCTAAATTTTCTTGGTTGTGTTCTATTTTGAAGTTACTTTATCAGGTACCTTAAGTCTTTTATGCCATGTGTCTATTTTCATGTTTCAGTCATAGTCGCAAAGTCTCTTTAAGCATTAAGAATATTCTATTTTCTTTTGAGACTTGGAAAAATGCTTTGGTCACTGTTACCACCTATTCTTTCTCATCATTTATTGGCTTCCATGTTTTGATTTCTTTTAAGTTATGTGAAGTAAGCGACATGTGTTGCAAAGTTGGTCCTCCCGTTGAACTACAAATCTTAACTATTTTAGTTCAAAGTTCAAGGTTCAACCGTCAGGTGTAAATTGTAACAAACCTTGGGTGGTAGCTAGTCCATGCCTTTTTATGATGTTTAATTCATTTTAAATTTACTAAAGGTAAATGCTTCAATTTCAAGCATTCAAAATGATTCAAGTTGAAGTTCAGAGCTCAAAAGTTGCAGAAGTTTGGCAATCCAATTTACTGAAAGGAATAGACGCATGCTTTTTAATAAAAACACATGATTTGATGATTTTGAATCATCCAAAGAGGTTACTACAGATATAAGGATCTTATTAATGATTATTTTAATGGATAATTCAATTCCATTTATGCTCAGCATTGATAGATAAGCCAAATGAAAGAATGCAAGAGAAAATGAGGAAATCAGATTTTTTTCAGTTTTATATATCTGTACTCATAGATGCGTAACTTCTAGCTTCGACATAATTTTCTCAATCTCTTCAGTGAAGTTGTAGAACACTAGGATTTTGAAAATATATCTTAAATTGAGCTCGATTCAATGGTAGAATAAAATGTTATGCCCCCCCCATGGAGACACATTTTTTCTGTCGGAGATATTTTTAGTCCGCCCAGCATAACAAATATTTGTATACTTGATTAACATATTCAAATGCCACTTGTCCAAATTTCATTTGATATGTTAAGTTATATCCTTATAAAATTTAAAATCAGTAGTTTATAATGATATCAAATTATCAAAAATAAAAACATTAGAAATGAAGGGAAAATTAAAATCAAGAATCAGTTATTGGATAAAAGCTAAAAAGTTACGGGAAGTGAAAGAACAAGGTGAAAGTATCCAAGAATCAGTTAACTGGGAAAGGGGTTGAAGATTATTTATTGCGAAGATTTTTTTGAAGAGGGGGTTCTTGTTCTTTCCAGCAGTCAGTTGGCTATAGGAGGGGATTTTCTACTTTGTGAAGTTTCTGTAATTTTGGCAGAGGGATGAAAGGGAATGATATTTTTCTTTTACAAACTTGTGAATGTGGCAGGGATATAATTGATCTGTTGGTCACTTTATCAAATTTTTAAGAATAAAGGGGAAATGTATATTTTGATCAGTAGATTTTAGTATATGTTTTTTCCCGATTGAAATAAATCTTTTGGTGGTTCCAATCATTTTTAAACATTGTCCTGTCTTATTTTGTCAAGTTCAAGTATGTGTTATGGAGTCTATAGGCTTTATGCCTCATATGTTCGTAAAATAAGATGTTAACTTTTCTTTTATTTCTCTGTGCTAGGAAAGTTAGATCAATGGTTTTTTGGTCTTTATTCATTTCTTTCTCCATCTTTAATCTGAAAATTGCATTTACATCATGTTTATGAGTAGATGTTAGTGTGCCTTATGTGCCTTCTGGTTAATATATAATCTTTATTTCATTCATTGTAAGTCATAAGAGGGAGTTGTACCTCTCAATTCGGAGGAGATTTATCAATCCAATGATAACTCATTCAACTTTTGGTGGCATTTGTTCTTCTATTTGGGCATTTTGGGTCTTTCTTTGTATATCTTTTCAAAGGACAAATCTATTTACTAACATATTTTTGGTGACTCTACTAGGGATTGAAACTGAAGATTGGTGCTTTTAATTATTTCTCCAGTTTTAAAATTATCTCAATGTAAAAGAGATTGGCGAATCTGTGTTATAATTTTTAGAATATTTTGGTTAAAAAGAGTCCAGTGTATTATGGCGTTGGTTGCAGCCCAGCCATGTAGACCCTAGTTTGGGCCTCTTTCTCTATCATTACATTCAGTCCTACCTAAAAGGCCAAAAGAGTATGTTCCTACATTTGCTGGAGATATAAATAAATGTCCATAATATCACATTAAATTATTCAGTGTTGCCTGTAGTATTCTTGGTGTACAAGAAGAAAATGTCTATGTGAGATTGTATGTTGGAAGCCTGATTGGTAAAGCTGCAGATTGGTTCTAGAATTTATGAAGTGGATGCATTACCTGTTGGAACGACCTAGAGGTAAAAATTCTTAATAGATTTAGATCTGTAGTTGATATAGTTGAATTACTAGTAAATTTTGTTCAAATCAAGATGGAGAAAAATGAATCTATGAGAAGTTTCATTGAAAGATTTGATAGATGTGTTGGTAAAATGCCACAAGTGAGTCAACCAACTAAAAATAATCAGTTATCTATTTTTATTGCTGCATTGCAAACTGAGATCAATTTTTTGTTAAGGTGAAAGAAATTACAAAATCTAGAAGATGCTCAAAGGGAAGCCATGAAAATAGATGATTGTATGACTTTGAGTGGAATAAAGCGTGTGGATACATATGCTACAAATATATCTCAATCTAAAATTTATCTTTGTGACCAAAATGTGTATACAAAGAAAATCCCTTTACAAAGGAAACCTGTCATGAAAATAGTGCAACCAACACAATCTATTTCTTGTTTCCAGAACTTGACAATGATCAAGACTTCCAATCACCTCTTGTGATTGAAAATAGTCCTTCTTGCATTGCTGGAATATGTCATTTACATGTTGATCATGATGATGTATTAAAAGATATATATGATCATACCACACTAGCAGAAAACTCATTTATATATCCACATGCATCGTCCATTGAACAAAGATCCAATGATGAAATATTGAATGCAAGCTTACCTGAAAGTATTTCCTTTTCATATTTTGAGCCTTTTAAATTTGATGTTACTAATGCTTTTCCAACAAGCAATGATGATCAAATTGATATGATGGAGCAACAAAAGCAAGTAATTGGAAATTAAAATTTAGACGAAAAAATTATGAAAAATGTTTCTTTTTTCTAAATTTGATTCTTTTTCATTTGAAGTATCTAATGTAGTTCCAATGAGTGGTCTTGATCAGATAGATACAAAAAACCAGCATGATAAAGAAAAGTGTAGTGGTGAAAAACTGAATGATTTTTCTTATCCTAATATGCAAATGGATTATGAGTCTTTCCAATTTGATCACATGAAAGATAATGATGGATATTTTCAGCCCGAATCATTAGAAGAGAATGGTATTAAGGATAACTTGTTTACCTCTGATTTAATATCACATACACAAGCTATATTAGAGGTATTCAAATTTGATTGTGAAAATGAGCTATTTGATACTCATCCCATGCTGGAATCTTTTGGTCTTGAAGATAATGATAGTGATGCATCTTCTGAAAGTAAAATTCTTGTAGATCCAAATACAAATTTAAATGTGAAATTTGTTACTAATCATACTCACAATTTGGAAGAAGGTTTCACTACCAAGGCTCCTATTTATTTTTCAAAGAGTCACATGGAAGATACTAGTATTCCTTATGCTGATCGATTTATTCAACATGGTGTTAACACATTGCAGCCAAATGTTTACAATGTGGAGTGGCCTTTTGGGCCTGACATTCATTTAAGAGGCTTGCACATTTTATTGTTGGGAATTTCCTCATAGTGGTTGCAGTATGGATGTTAGGAATGGTACTTCTTACATTTCAGCCATTTTTCTGGGCCGGCAAGTACTTCTCTCAACCGATAAATGGCTTCACTTGAGAAACACATGCATCTCCGAAGGTATGGGCTGCTTGCGTATCCCTTGTAAATAATTTTTGTTGTGCTTTATTTTTAGGTGTCTTGGTGTGTTTTCTTTTTTTTCTGCTTTGGTTTTGGCTTGTGTTTTTCCCTGATCCTCTCCACCCTCTGCAAGCAGCTCTCTGTTACCGGCTTTGACTCCATTGCCCAATGGCTAGGCACTACTCTTTCTTAACCAGAGATGCTAGATTCTTCATGTCCTTTTTAGTCCACATCCCCAGTCAGAGCCATTGTTACCACCTATTCTTTCTCATCATTTATTGGCTTCCATGTTTTGATTTTTTTTGAGTTATGTGAAGTAAGCGACATGTGTTGCAAAGTTGGTCCTCCCGTTGAACTACAAATCTTAACTATTTTAGTTCAAAGTTCAAGGTTCAACCGTCGAGTGTATATTGTAACAAGCCTTGGGTGGTAGCCAGTCCATTCCTTTTTATGATGTTTAATTTCATTGTAAATTTACTAAGGGGAAGTGCTTCAATTTCAATCATTCAAAATGATTCAAGTTGAAGTTCAGAGTTCAAAAGTTGCAAAAGTTTGGCAATCCAGTTTACTAAAGGAATAGACACATGATTTTTAATGAAAACACATGATTTGATTATTGTGAATCATCCAAAGAGGTTCCTACAGATATAAGGACCTTATTAATGATTATTTTAATGGATAAATCAATTCCATTTATGCTCAACATTGACAGATAAGCCAAATGAAAGAATGCAAGAGAAAATGAAGAAATCAGATTTTGTGCAGTTTTATATACCTATACTCAGAGATGCGTAACTTAAAGCTTTGACATAATTTTCTCAATCACTTCAGTGAAGTTGTAGAACATTAGAATTTTAAAAACATATCCAAAACCGAGATCGATCCAACGGTGGAATCAAATGTTATGCCCCCCGCATGGAGACATAGTTTTTCTGTAGACATAGTTTTTCTGTCAAAGATATTTTCAGTCCACCCAACATAACAAATATTTTTATTCTTGATTAACATATTCAAATGCCACTTGTCCAAATTTCATTTGATATGTTAATTTATATCCTTATAAACTTTAAAATCAATAGTTTATAATGATATCAAATTATCAAAAAGAAAAACATTAGAAATGAAGGAAAAATTAAAATCAAGAATCAGTTATTGGATAAAAGATGAAAAGTTACGGGAAGTGAAAGAACAAGGTGAAAGTGTCCAAGAATTGGTTAACTAGGAAAGGGGATGAAGATTATTTATTGGGAATATTTTTATGAAGAGGGTGTTCTTCTTTCCAGCAGCTAGTTGGCTATAGGAGAGGATTTGCCACTTTGTGAAGTTTCTGTAATTTTGGTAGAGGGATGAAAGGGAATGATATTTTTTTTTTACAAACTTGTGAATGTGGTAGGGATATAATTGATATGTTTCTCACTTTATCAAATGTTTAAAAATAAAGGGGAAATGTATATTTTGATCAGTAGGTTTTAGTATATGTTTTTCCCGATTGAAATAAATCTTTTGGTGATTCCAATCATTTTTAAACATTGTCCTGACTCATTTTGTCAAGTTCAAGTATGTTTTATGGATTCTGTAGGATTTATACCTCGTATGTTCATAAAATAATATGTTAAATTTTCTTTTATTTCTCTGTGCTGGGAAAGTTAGATCAATGGTATATTGGTCTTTATTGATTTCTTTCTCCATCTTTAATCTGAAAATCAAATTTACATCATGTTTATGAGTAGATGTTAGTGTGCCTTCTATAACTTCTGGTTAAAGGTATAATCTTTATTTCATTCATTGTAAATCATAAGAGGGAGTTGTACCTCTCAATTTAGAGGAGAGTTAACAAATCCAATGATAACTCATCCAACTATTGGTAGCATTTGTTCTTCTATTTGGGCATTTTGGGTCTTTCTTTGTATATCTTTTCGAAGGAAAAATCTATTTACTAACAATCACATTACCATGAAGAGAAAAGAATATGCCCTCACTATTAAGGAGATTTAACACGAACCGTTGATAAAGATCTTGATGTTACAATGTGCGAAAAGTCTCAGAAAGAACCCCAGAGTTAATGAAACCCTTTGGCGACTTTGAGATCACTCAGTCACGTAGTCTCTAAAGAAAATCAGAGTTAAAGATGAGTGGAAGTCTTCATGCAGTTGCATGATCACTAAAGGAAATGAGAGTTAAGTCAAAATATGTGAGATAAAGCCACTAGAGTTTGATTCCAGATTGATCCTTTGGCCAACATGAAGTCACTGATGAAAGTCAAAAATTCAAGAAAGGTTTAGCAATTCAGTGGTGGTGATTCAGATACAGACACGTGTCCAAGTTATTCATAAATCTAAGGGTAGTCATGTAGTCTCAAAAAGGAAAGAATATGTTTCATCAAAATGAGAGATTTAACACTGGCAGTTGATCTTCAGATTGATGCTATGGTGGTCAGGAAGTCTCCATATAAATGGAAGAGTTAAGAAACCTTTCCGCGACTTTGAAATCCTTTGGTCGTGAAGTCTCACAAAGTTAACTAGAGTTAAGACATGGTTACCATATATCATTAGTCACGAGATCTCATAAGATATCAAGGGTTAAGTTAAAGATCATGAGACTTAGCGACAACTATCAAATTCAAAGAGAAGAAATCTAGTGGACAACGTTTAATCATGGAATGAAAGAACATATAAGTGAAAAGTATCGAGACTTAATGCAGACCATCTGATTAAAAGAAAATATAAAGGTGGTCATGAAGTCTTTGAAGAATTTTCCAAAGTACATAAAGATTATAAGATTAAACGCTAATGGTCAATTTAAAAGATCTAGCGGCTCGCATTTAATCTTTTGAAGGAACCACAATTAAGGAAATTTTTCAGTGACTTCGATTTCACTCAGTTGCCAAGTCACTAAATAGAATCATGGTTAATTCAAGGATAAGTTGGAGTTGTAAAGTTCAAATGAATGAATCTCGGTCGTAGATCAAGTTAAAGATCAGAGGGTTGGCGCTAAGTCATTGAAATAAGTTAAAAAGTAAGCAATTTCCTAGCGACTAAGAGACAAAGCATAAGATTGAGACACATGTTTAATTCATGTGGAAATCCTATGGTATTCCCGAAGTCTTTGAGAAAAATCCAGCTTGAGAAATTTATTTGGTGACAAAGAGACAAGCTATGGTCGCGAAGTCTCATAACATATTGAGGGTTAAGTTAAAGATCATGAGACTTAGAGACAACCATCAGATTAAGTCTGATCTAACGTTGGCTGCGTAATCTCTATAAAAATTCACAAAAGGACAAATCTTTCAGCTAATTTGATTTCATACAGTCGCATAGTCTCTCAAAGGAAAAAGGGTTAAATTGAGATAAAGGCATGTATAATTTGATGTGATCTTGATCGTTGATGGAAAAGTAGATCTCGTGGTGTGTGTTAAGTCTTAGAAAGAAACCTGAGTTAGGATTAATTCTCAGGGACAAGGAGACAAGTCAGTCGCGTAGTCACCAAAGAAACTAGAGTAAGAGTAGGGTAATGATGTAAGGTTTTCTTCTGTTCCATGATGTATAATGGCTAGGCAATTAAAAGAAAAGGGTTATGATAGCGTGTTTTAAAGTATGCTGAGTTGTAATAATTCGAGCCAGTTAGATTTAATGGTTTATTCAAAATTGATCACCTGTCAACCTCAGATGCCACGGCTAGGTAAAACATTTGTTTGAATGCACGCAGGAGTAATGGCGGAAGTGACTAACTCAAATTTTGATGATTTCAAATCAACTGGTGCATTGATTTCCCATGAATAAGTAAGTGTTGCCATGTTCATTTTGGATTACCAATTTTTTACAATCTAGAGTGAAGAGTAACATAGCTTTCAGAAGTCCTTAGAGAAAGGATTTCAGAGAAAATTGCAATGAAAGAGATTTTCTTTCAGAAAAATAGAGTTGTTTTAGTCAGAATTCAAAAATAGAGAAGATGAGCAGATCAGTTATGAGTGGAGCTTCGACCAGTGGGGAAAATAAAGAAGCCAAGGATGATCAAAAGGGGAAAATAAATTACTCAGAAGAATTTATGACTTTATTTCCCAGTTCTAGCCAAAACAAAAAGGTAAATGACAATTTCCTTGGTGATGACATGTCATTCATTAGAGATGCTAAAACTCCCAGTTCCTCTGGTTATTCACTTTTTAATTATTTCTACAATAATAGTGATCAATATGTTCCCATTTCAAACCCATGGAACTGTGGACTAGCCAAGTTGGTAGTACCAGAGGTGTTTATAGATGTAGATTTGATACTTGAGCTGGCCAGTAGATATGATGCCCTATCTAAAACGATCAAGAAAGATGATGGAACTACCCTAGTTACCTTAGATAGATAATCCTTCATGAAGGATTTCAATCTATACTACCCATGCTCAACAGAGATTAACTTTAAAGCATCAGAGGCCAAATATGTTAGAGAATCCTTTGTTGTGTCTAGATTAATTCAGGGTCATGTACCCAAAAGGATGAAGAATTACATAGCAACCATGCCAGGTACTTCTCCATACTTCTACAAAGATCTCAGTTATTATATGAAATACATTTCCTATGCATTGTGTAGAGTATTAGGAGTGGACAGGGTGCTAAGAGAATAGGTTTAGATATTCTGATGATTGTCCTGGATTTTCAAAGTCCGCATGTCGGCAAAGACTATGACTACATCCAGTATGTTATAGATGCAATGCATCAAGGGTTTGTGGATATTTAGAAAAAGGATAAAGTCCCTAAATTCATGCATTATTATTTTTTAATGCATCTAATTTTGTATTATAATTTCCCTATTATGGATGTGAATAATTTGAGACCTAAAAGGTTCCACCAAAGCCAGAGCAACCCTATACAATTCTGGTTGAAATTATGGAACTATACAACAAAGGAGAATGAATTCAGTGCATTCCAAAATTGGATGGTGTATCTAATTCTTAGGTGTTTAGGAGTCAACAGGACTAGGTTTCCAACCAAAGTATTATAGTTGCTCAGGCCTTGTCAATTTGTAGATAAATGGCCAGGAGACCATAATTGGGCAGATTTTTATTATTAAAGGAATTTTACTCTGATAATATTTTATGGATGCACCCACCAACCACATATTCTCCCATTTCATGTGCCACCAAGGATAGCTATCATGGAATTACTCTGGCAGTTGATGTTAACTGATAAGGAGCACTTGGCTCCGCATAGAAAAGGTACTTTCACTCCCTGACAATTTAAAGTTTATAAATTTACAATTGGTAAGAGGGATTTGAATTTAGTGAATAGTTGTGTAGGTTATTATAGGATGAATGTAGCCCTATATAGGTACATTGACACATAAGGTTTTATCATGAATGCAAAGAAGCTTCTAACACCAACTATTCCTAATACAAAAGAACATGAGCATTATATGGAGGAGGATCTCATAAGAAACATGTTGGATAATGAAGAGATTACAAGAAGAGAAGACAAGTTCAATGAATTGATGGATGTGGAACGACAAGTCAAGAGGAAAGGGATTCCTTTTGGGGGCTACTTCCTTGATGTGCCATACTTGCAAAGGTTAGACAAGATGATAGATTCATATCACACATTGTGTAAACAACTTGAGGGTCTGATTGAAGATAAGGATAGAGGGCATAAGAAGCACTCTTCATTAGAATATGAAGATGATAGTGATGAAGAGTATTCAGTTCCTAGCCCACCCCCCATGAATCAACCACATGCCACACAACAAGAAACAAAAGAAAATGTGATAGTGGATCTTACAAAGGAACTAGATACTGAAGTTACTAATGAGCCCCCATTCAAAAAACAAAAAGTACAATTAGGGGAGCAATTTTCTGTGAGAAGACAAGGAAATAAAAAAGATCAAATAGGTGCTTTGATCATTGGTGATAGACCCTATGACCATCAGTTAAGTAAAAGTATTAGAGAAGGGAAAAAGGTCCAAAAACATGATTAATATGAAA
Source organism: Thuja plicata (assembly GCA_018584345.1). Lineage (NCBI taxonomy): Eukaryota > Viridiplantae > Streptophyta > Pinopsida > Cupressales > Cupressaceae > Thuja > Thuja plicata. The sequence goes on from MU223891.1 coordinate 434,193, forward strand.
TTGAATTGCCTCTTCAATTATGCCAAGATGAAAGATTGTTGCATCAGGAGAAATTATTAAGTGATGATGACTTTATAAATATAGAGGAGTTAAAAAACTTTCTAATTTGGAGCAAACAGCAACAGGTTGCATCACAGCTACAAATTACTGAAGGTAATCCACCATCCAATGAAGACTTACAAGCCCTACAGGATTATGATCCAGAGACAAAAGATATGACACCTAAAGAGGCTAGAAAATTGGTTAAGGCCAGTGGCATGTTACTAGTACCAAGCTGGGATCTTGCATCAGCCTTTATTATTGATCAAATAAAAAGGCAACCTGATATTAAATTGTCATTTAAAACAGAGGTTGGTGATATGATTAGAGGATTTGGATATAGTCCAAAATCCAAAGCTTTAGCAATGTGGATTTTAGCTCCAAAGAATCAGAATCCTTCTTTGATTAACATATAAGAAAAAATGAATGGTGGCAAGACTATCTGGTCCATTCATAATACAAGAGATTTGGAGATAACTTAGGTTCTTACTCATTTTTCCCAATTGAATTAGGCCAAAGCTAAACAAATGTCACAAAGATATGAAAAATTGTTCAATGAATCAAGTGCTATATCAAAAGATAGGGAGTTAGGCTAGATAAAGATCAGTGCACTAGAGAAGCTTGTGGCTAACTTGTCTTAGAAGTTACAAGAAATGCCTATGGTAATTCTTGCCTCACCCAAGCAACTTGCTGATGTAGGAGCTTAGACTAAGGATGCATGGGATGTCACAGAAACAAAGCAAGCAACCCCAGAGCATAATAAGGTTATCTTGGAAGCCCTAATGTATATTTTACGGCATAGGATCATTGACCTGAAGGACAAAGTTGACTCAGTGCATAATGCATACAGAAATTTGCCTACCCTACAAGTTGAAGCAAATAATTGTGTGTTAACTTTAAATCCTTATTTTGTAACATGGTCAGTTAGGACCCATCTTTTTGAAAGGTTAGCATCTTTGCAGCCACTTAGGGAAGACCTCCTAGAGATTGTGTACCAAGTGGGAGAAGAAATAGATCAGATTAGTGTTACCCTGTCCTTCTTCAAAGGTAAGGTAAATCAGATGGAGGCCAGAATTAATATGTTTGGCCCAGAATATAATAGGCTCATTCCTCCAATAAAGGGAGATGATGATCAGATCAAGCCAGTAGAAGTATGGAAAGGTGAGTTTGACACCTTACTACCTAATAAACAGGCATTCATTTCAGATAATGGCACCTTGGACATGGAAAGATTCAACAAGATTTTGGATGAGGTCATCAAAGCTGAAAAAAAATTTAATAATTTTGTAATAGATGTCAAGACGATAACAGATGGTGGATAGGAATAAAAAAACAAAACAAATTCAAAGCACTCAGAGCTTCAATTGGCCTACAAAGGTAGAGGTAGCATCATGGGATATTCTCACCAAGCCCAAGAATAAGAAGGTTGTAGAAATTGACCTAGATATATTAGATGAACAGTAAAGAGGACACCTAACACTTGATCTTTGAGCACATGGATGATAATTATTTTAAATACTAGTGTAAGTTATCCTGAAATGGCGGTCACTAGGTCTTGTTACAACTACATGAAGTTATCCAGAATATCAACAAACAAAGGTGCCAGCTATTGAAGATTGAAGATCAAATTTGATCATGAAAAGGCTTGTCTTCCCACTATTCAAAAGTCTAACTATAATTTGTTTTCTTCTAATAACTTTAGGGTTAGCTTAGCCATCCAAAGCTTGTTGTATCCTTGATTCTTAAGGATTCCAAGATGGATAATGCTTCCTATATATAGAAAGTAGCAAGATATTGTATAGGATGGTAAAATAAAAACTACGAGGTAGGCTTTTCCATTATGTCTAGGCTTTAAAAGGGGTTTTCAGTCTATTTGAATGTATTGAATCAGAATATTATTAATAAAATATAGTGGAATTTCCTGTTTCAGATCTCTGATGTCTTTTAGCATTTATATTTCAACTCTTGTATTTTTAATATGTAAGACATTTTAAATGTACCAATTATAAGGTAATTGTGTTATTATTTGTGAGTTTCTTTCAATGAGAATTTAAACCTTGCAAATAGTTCCAGGGGTTAGGGTTTTGTGCAAGAATCTAATGCAGAGGTGTGAGAATGAGAGGATAGTTTGTAAGGCATTCTATGTGGGATTTTATTTGTGTTGTAATTAATTGTTTTCCTTGTGAATGTATGTTCCATTATGACTATTTTCCTAGGATTAGGAACTGGTCAAGTTTTTGACAAGTAGTTCTTATCATCAATCAATCAATTACAAAAAAAATCTTTTATTTTTGTTATTAAGAACATATGTGTCTAGTTAATTGTATTGAGAAATAAAATTCATCATGGTGATTCCTTGAAGAGAGAATCAATAGGTTATATTTCCTAAGTCTAGTACTATAAAAATAAGAAGGATGAATGTCCTTATTACACTAATAATAGATCTTGTTAAGCTTATTATTTGTCTTGTTAAGCTCTGCATAAGGCTAATGATGTTCATCAGCAGGATGTGTTGTCAACTATTGTAGTTCAAGACGGGAGTGAATCAGTTTTTTCTACTGTTAGGTTTACTGAGAATCTTTAATCTATGAAAGGTGCACCCGCTTGGGTTTTTGGAGCCTAAAGTGTAGAAGGATTATATCCTTGTTAATTAACCTTTTCCCTGTATGAATCTGGAATTGGGAGTCTGAGAGTCAAGCTTGATAAGCTATATAGTGATTCAACAAGAAAAAGTGCTAACATAGGTACTGTGTGATTGATTCAAAATGATCGAAGATGGTGATGTGTATAGGGATATGTGGTGATATTATTTCTAAGTATGCACAGATTAATATTTTCTTGTAAATGAGCTACAAATGTTTTAGTGAAGACTGGGTATTAGATGGTGATAATGATATTTGATAGAGTTAGTCTCTATGTTTTGAGTACAAATTATGAGCGATGTGGATTCAAGTTATGCAAGCTTAAGGAATGGTAAGAGACATGTTAAGGAATATTTTTATGTTTCGCAAGTCGTAGGACTCTTGGTGAAATCAGCTATGGCGTTTGTTCTAGAGGAGACCTATTTGAGGTTGACTTCAGAGATGTAGTGTGTATTATGGATTGAAAGCATGGATTATGAATCTTGGATTATATTTTATGAATTATAATTAATGTTTACTTGTTATAGGCACTGTGTGTATCTTAGCAAGAGGTTAAGTAACTATTTGTATATTGGGAAAGTGGAATTGGGCAACCTAATCAATTATTGTAATAGGGTATATATGAGAGATCTTTTCTTTTGAAAAGAGTATGTATGATGTGATTGAGATAGAGACAACAAAGTGTGGAAGCTATGAGCTTGTATGTCTACTGTATGTAGAGCATATGATGTGATTATGGTACTTCATTGTAACTGACCAAGCAAAGATAGTTGCTATCAGATAATTCACTAGATTGTATATTTCCCATATACACTTCCATTTCAGACTCTAAGTCTTGAGGGTGGATTTAACCTTCTTTAGGCAGTGTGCTCAGGCAGTGAGCCCACTATTACTCTTGACTCCTAATAGGGTATGTCCTTTAACATGGACTATGTACTATAATGTATCAATAAGCTCCTAATAGGGATAAATGTTTTAACAGGGATACTATACTCTCAGTACATTATTTTTGGGTGCTAATCCCCACTGGGGTTTTACCTATAATAGGGTTTCCTCAACAACAAAGGATTGTGTTATTGTGTTGGAATTTACTATACTATCATTTGGATTAAAGTTTTTTTATAAAGCTTAATGTTTAATAATCTATCTCACAACTGATTCACCCCCCTCTTAGTTGTATTGGTGGATTGTTATTCCTAACACAAAGGATAATTCATTTGGTTAGCAAGATTTGATCTTGTTTTGGTGAAGACTTTTACATGTTTCATTACACTTATTTGGGCCGATAGAGTTTGAGTTTTGAGCTTTTGATCTTGTATATAAGATCAAGTTTTGATTATGAAGAGATATAGATTATGATTAAGATTATAAGAAGACTATGATGAAAATATAGTAAGTAGAGATCAAGTACAATACTTGTTCAGAACTATATAGGCATTGTTGATGCTGCTAGTCAAATTGATATAGGATTGTAAGTATATTTTGATTATGTAATTGGGTATAAGCCTTGATGTTTTGGTTGTGTAAATGAGAAATGAGCTCTAGGTTGTAAGCCTAAATTAAAGTACATTCCCTTCATTGTACTTATACCTTTAATAGGGAACACATTATTGTAGTAGTGAGATATTTGTGGGTATCATCAACATCTGGGTTCTTCCCTTAACCGGTTTTTCCTTGATAACAAATTGTGGTGTTATGGTGTTCATGTTGTATATCTTGATTGGTTTACTTGAATTTAATTTCTATATTAAGTTTTGGTTTCAGAGGAAGAAATTTAATAATATTATTGCACTGATTCAACCCCCCTCTCGATGCTCTCTAATACTAACAATTGGTATCATAGCTTAGTTCCTTGGAAGAAGTTAAACAGTTTGAGGAGGATCCTAATGGAAACACCTAGCAATATTCAGATTCATCTTTTGAATTCAATTGAGAACCTAAAAAAATCCAATGCTCGCATTGTTGTTCTGGAAGAAAAATTGAAAGAAGCTAATGAATTCATTGACAATTTTAAAGAGAAATTAAGAAAATCCAGAGATAGGAGAAAAGGGCTTGTAGATCAATTATCAAAAAAATAAAGTAAATCTACAGCTAAAAATGATCAATCTAAAGAATATGAGAAGATTGTAAAAGAAAGAAACAATTTTAAAATGAAATGGAATCTATGGCAATCAAGATCAATGAAGAAATTGAAGCCAAGAAGACTCTTAAAGAATCCTTGAAAGCCAAAAATGAAGAATGATACAAGTTGAACAATGAAGTGGGATAGTTGCAAGTTATTCTTGAAGAATCTAAACGCAATGAGAAAGAACTGGAAAGAATAAATGAGATATTGAGAAGAGATCTTACTGATGCTAGATAAATTCAAGAAAAACTTTGATCTAGCTCTACAAAGCTCGATGAACAGATTGAAATTCAAAGACCTCGTGTAGATAAGAATGGATTAGGGAAAGAACAAGGAGAATTTTCTAAAAGTGTTGAAGAAAAGATAGATCACGGTGAGAAACCTAAGTAAACACCTTTATAGAAATTTAATAGTAGATGTTATTCATGCAATAGGCTTGGACATAGGGCAAAGGAATGCCAAAGAAATTAAACTACTACACCTTTTTCTGGATATTATTTCACATGTTGAAAATATGGACATAGATCTAAAGAATGTAGATCTATGGCTAGATCTAATACAAGTGGAGGAAACCCTACATTCTACAAATGCAACAACTTTGGTCATATAGCATGAAATTAAACATTGGGGACTAATCAAATAAATTAGAGGTATGTGAATCAAAATGTCATTTGTTACAAATCAAATAACTATGGAAATATAACTAATAATTGCATATATAATAATGATGAAATGAGAATAAATGGTTCGGTAGACAAGAACAGTACAAGAAATAACAAAAAAGGGAAAGAAATTGATGTAAATGAAGTGAGAAAGGAAATGAATAGGATTTGGGTAAGAAAGGAATAGATTGATGCTTCTGGAAAGTTCTTACCAACTTCTGGTGTGGATCTCTCTTCATCAGAAAATTAGGTCATAGGACCTAGAAGGGGAGTTTTATCAAAAAATCTTATGACACCCCATGAATTGAAGTAGTTTTGACTGTGATTAAAGTAGTTAGAAATTAGTCTTTGGAGGTTGTGTTTGGAATCACAAAATTCTTCATTATCATTTGAGGATCATAAAAATGTTACAGCTTACTAGGCACAACAACTTTTTGGAGAGTTAGGGCATGAATTATATTTATTGAAAAAATAATCAAATCACTCAATTTAAAGGTAATTGGAGGTCTCATTTGACCCCTTTCTATCCTTAGATATAGTGTGAACCTGGATTGAAAGAAATTAAGTATCATTTTGGGCTATCTACCAAATTTCATTACTAACCCTAGTTCAAAGTAAAAGGTAATTATCTTAACAGAATCTCATCAATTTCATCGGTATAATCATGAGTACTCCATAGATTGTTAATATGCTTGAGAATCCATGTTATGAATACAAATTGCACCCATATAAATCTATGGAAGATGATCCCAAAGGAACATTTTCTCATGTTCCCAATGTAGTATTACACGTTGAGGATGTGTGTGCACATATACATTGAAAGTTGGAAGAAATTGTTGATTATGAAATATTTGAGCACTATAGATCTTTGTGTACAAATGGAGTTTTGAAGGATGAGTTCCAGAAGGTTAATCAGGTTAACCTAGTTCACTAAAAAGATGTTGTCAATTTTAATGACCCAGAATCGATAAAAATTATTCTAAGAAGGATTCATGATGAGTTATTTTGGTTGGGAGAGAAACCGATGAAGATAACTAAGGAATTGATTCATAAGGTAACAAGTTTCAGTGCTACTAGAGAAGTACCAATGCTAAAGTTGAATAAGAAGAAGGTTGTGGAATAGTTGACACAATCATGAATGGAAAAAAGAGCTATAATTTTAAACAGCATCTTACAACCAGATGTAAAGTTTGCTTCAATTATATTGGGCTCCAAAGTTTATCACAACAGTAGAATGAATTCCATCTCTGCAATTATCATACATATTTCTTACAAGATGTTGATAGAATATGTACAATTTGAAATATGTGAAATCATGAGTAAGTAGCTACTGGAGAACCTGGAAAAAATAAAAAAGGATAAGTCGCAAATATTTAAGTATGGTTCCCTAATCATGCATATGTTTTTCTACTTGATGAGTTTATTTCTTGGAGCCATGAATGTAGCTTGGCAGAAAGATATTCCCATGGCATTACAAATTTCTAATTTATACCCGAGTCAAAAGAAAGATGATATTGATGCCTTAATCTCTAGACATTTTAAAAGTTTCAAAAGAAAATGCAGAAAAGAGAAATAGTTCCGAAGAGAATAGTGGAGAAGTACGCAGATTCAGTATGTTTCATGGTTAAAATTGATCAATGCTTCATGGTGGTATTCATTCCTAGACAAATGTGGATTCAAGCGATGGGCTATGAAGTTATACCAAAGTTGGTTATGTAGTATGTAGAATAAATTTTCAAGATTCCTATTGATTCTAATACAAAAAGGTTCAGTACGTGCACAAAAAGTATCAGGAGGTTCAGTTTCAGGTAAAAGAGAAAGCAAGGAACAAAAAGATCAAGAAAATTGATGATAATGCAACAAAAATGCTAGAATTACTAAACAAGAGATGGCGGGAATTAGAAACAAGTGAGAGGAATGACCTAATCCAATTGATTTTGAAGAGGAGGCTACTGCTTCTCTATTGATTCATATATCATCTAGTCAGAGGACTACTAGGAGTGCAACCAAATCTACATCTACACCTGTGAAATATAAATTTGAACCTGTAGTGAAGAAACCAAAGTAATAGAGTACCGATCCTATAAGGAAGAGAGGAAAGATAGATAGTTATAATTCATCCAATAAATCAAATCAGTCAAAGAAGGGAGTAAGATCTGAAGGCACTACTACAAGAAAATTGCAAAGGAGACACCTATGGGTGTAAGGAAAGGTGAGAATGTTGTTGATTTGATTTTGAAAAAAAATGTTAAGCATGGTATTTTGGTTGAATTAAAGAAGTACTATCAAGTATTTAATGAATTTGAAAGAGAGATTAGAAGAAGGTGTAATCACTTATTTGAAAAAATTTAGTAGAACACTGGTTGAGATAAAGGACCAGATACCTGATCATTTATATGAAAAATTGGAAGAGAGAAGATTAAAAACTTTCAATGAAGATAAAAAGATAAGGGAGATAGTAATAGCCAAGATGTGTCCAATAATCAATAATAGTGAAAGAAAAGATTTACTTGAAGAAGAGAAAAAGAGATTTTTGATAAAGAGAAGAGTATACATGATAATGGATGGAAAGATAGATGAAATTATTGTAGATACTGATGACATTATTAATAATATTCTCACAGAAGTCAAACATGATACACCTAAACAAAAAGATCCTAGAACTAAGAAGAAAGAGGATAAATTGTTTATTAAGGAACCTGATGTTTATATTAGTGGTGTGGCAATTACCATTGATGATGATGAACAATAACAAGAAGAGAAGTATCCCTAAAATGATCCTGCAAACATTATGTTTGAGGATGAATTAAGAGAAATCATGTTAGAAAAGGAAGTCACCAAAGATATACACGTTGAGACTGAGACAGATAAGGAGATTGATGAACATATTGATGTTATGGATACATAAGTTATGGAACGTGAAGAGGTAAGAATAGATAATGTACCTAAAATACCTATGACAGTAACAAAAAAGGAGAAGTCTGATAAGAATGAGGAAAAAAAATCTGAAATTATAAAGAAACCGAAGGAAACAAAGCATGAGTAGACAAAAATCGGTCCATCTTCTAGAAAAATTGAAGAATTGTTTGCAAAAGATTCACATGAATCACTAGAAACAATTAGTTTACAAATTTGTATTGATCTTGAGAGCATGGAAGAAGATGATATGAGAAAGATATAACTATTGGATCAAGCTAAGGCAATATAAAAATATTTGAGTAAGAAGGAGAAGGAAAGTAAACTTCTATTCAGAGAAGTTGACGATCTTTCAAGAACTTTACCACATGTTTAGATCAATTAAGGTAATACCATATTTGATCAATTAGAATATTTTTAAATAATTTTAATACACATTTTGAGTCCTTGGAGAAGGCATTAGAAGACAAAGCTCAGAATGAGTTTGTGAATAAAATATTTCATCATTTATGATAGTTGATCAATCGAGATAAGAAATATTTAGACACTGGAACAAATGAGATTAAAAGAGAAATCATAGAAGGAAGTGCGGTGTTGTAACTATGTATAAATCCTTGTAGTAATGTGTTTGATATGTATAAGATTTTGGAGGACAATGAAAAATTATTGGCAGATAAGGAAAAATCCTTTGATTCATCAAAGGATTTTTCATCTGATCATATGAAGGAAGTTGTCAAAATAAATGATAAGATCAAGGTCTTGGAAGTGGAGAGGTAGATAATGCTTGGGATATTTTATGATTTTAGGAATCTAATAGTTCCTAGGTTGGCCATTCTACAGAGAAGCTTAGAAGTTGCAGGATGGAGCACAAACGGAACCTTACCCACCAAACATCATACATGTTGAGGAATCATCTTATTTGATTTGTGGACATATTCAAATTCTGGACAGTTTGGGGAAATCATGGAGTACAAATTGGACATCTTTTAAGGACATTTTCTCATGCATACAAAATTTTGTAAGTAAACAATTATAACTTGTGTATACTCATGCAGACAGTATAGGATTTTGGTAGAGAGTTTTTTTTTTTAATTTTTTCCTTGACTTTTCTATTGATGTCAAAGGGGGAGAATAACTATGTGAAAAATGATGCATAATCTTTGGGGGAATTTAGTTTATGAGTTCAATTTTTGAGGAGCTTTGGACTTGGCATTTTTGGATGGACACTTAGTCATTTTTCTCTAAGTATTTCCATCAATGCCAAAGGGGGAGATTGTTGGAAAGAGTCACTTTATGATGCATGGTATGGTGTTATTGGTTGTAACTACTATAATTAATCTTTTCCTTGTTGTAGATAAGACAATTTACCAAAGGATTTGATGTTTGTATTTATCTAAGTACTAGAACTAGGATAGAGACCAGTCAAACAGATCAGTATGGTTCGGAAAAGTTTTTGATAGTTAGATTATGCAATCATAGGACATGAGTGAAGACATACTATTATGTCTAATCCTATCATCACATATTCTGAAGCTATCTTATGCATGAGATATTTACCAAGGACTATAAGATTGATAAAGTTTTGGGAGGAACATGACAGTTTGGAGAAAATGAGTTGGTACACTTGGTAAATCAACCTTGGTTGTTAGTTTGGTGATTGTTTATGATAGATTTGACATCAGAGGATAATTCATTTGGTTAGAAATATTTGATCTTGTTTTGGTGAAGACTTATACATGTTTCATTACTCTTATTTGGGCTTATAGAGTTTGAGTTTTGAGCTTGTGATATTATATTTAAGATCAAGTTTTGATTGCATATAGATATAGATTATGATTGCGATTAGAAGAAGATAATGATGAAAATATAGTAACTAGATATCAAGTGTAGTACTTCATTGAAACTATATAGGCATTGTTGATGCTACCAGTCAGTTCGGTATAGGACTATAAGTCCATTTTGATTATATAATTGGTTGTAAGCCTTGATGTTTTGGTTGTTTAAATGACAAGTTATCTTTAGGATGTAAGCCTGAATGCAAGTGCATTCCCGTAAATGTACTAATGGCTTTAACATGCACTTATTACTACAGTAGTGAGATATTTGTGGGTATCATCCCAACTAGGGTTTTTCCCTTAACCAGGTTTTTCTCGATAAAAAATTGTGGTGTTATGGTGTTCATGCTATATATCTTGATTTGTTTACTTGTATTTACTTTCTGTATTAAGTTTTGGTTTTAGAAGAAGAAATTTAATAATATTGTTGCATCGATTCATCCCCCCTCTCGGTGCTCCCTAATCCTAACAATAACCTCTTATGCCATAACCAAATTTCATCTAATTGAGAAATCAAGAAGATTCTTAGAATAGTTTTCAAATGAAATAAGTTACCTTTTTTCTTCACTCTTGTTTCTATCTCTATCCCAGAGGTGTTCAAGATCTTCCATGTTTCATTCTTGAAATGCTATTCATACCCTTTGTCCATCAACTTTCCAAAACTTTGACTCAGTCATGGTTGAATTTTCCCCAATGGAGATGGTCAAACCATGCAGGAAGAGTCAACATAGTGAAAAAATCCAACTCAATAACAAGAGTATATAATCAAGATGTTATAATGGATCTTCACATTATCATAAAATCATATACTTACATTATATTGGCCTGCAACATGCAGATTAAAATTTTTTGACATACATGCATGATTACAACATAAATTTATACCTAAACCCTAATGCCAACCTTCCAAGGTTATCTCTTGAGAACTGCCCCCAAACAAAGATCAAGAGCCTCAATGTATAGAGCCTTCACAACTCATAAGTTGACTAGACGAATTATATTTTCCAAGAATAAGAAAATGTATTACAAAAATATAGGTCAGGACCCAAACCATAAAGATCGCAATGCCAAGATGTAGAAATGATACTTGATCCAAGAGAGACATTGACCAAAGATCCAAGAAAATTGCAATATGAGTCACCAAGCTTCACTGATCGGGAAAATACTTCACGAGATCAAAAACCCTCAACAGACTGTTAGAACATGAAGAACATACATAACTAACCATAAATCATTAATATCTCCACCATGAAGTATCCAAATGAGGTGCAAACCTATACATAGGTAAAAAACAATGTCCAGAACAAACATGAAGTTCAGACATTTTTTTGGTCACGATGCAGCAACAAATGGTCTAAAACCAAGGAACACAAAAAGTAACACAGAAATGCTAACTGAAACAAAATGTCATGCCCAAAAATTTCGTGCCCAAAAATGCAACAACTTTTTTCTTGAAAGTAGAATTAAAATCAAGAGGGTCTAAGGGGAATCATGACTAAGTGTCAACCTCCCTTAACCCAAGGTCGTCCTCTGACGTTAAAGATGCACAAGGTGTCATTTAATTATAGATTTTCCCTAGCGTTAAATTTAGGCTAATGTTCAAAGACTATGCAAGGTGAGGTGATATGAATTTTTGTGTCATCCCCTTAATTTATTAATAAATTTTGATGATGTGGAGAGAGAAAGAGAGAGAGACTCCCTATACTCAGTTTCTAGGGACGTTCGGGAAATTTGGTATGTTGATAACTTAAAGATTCTTTGTTTAAAAATAACCCCCTAGGGCAAGGCACTTTCGTAATATTATTTTTATGATGACCAGTATACTGGCCACATAAAAATAACATTATAAGTCCCTAAGTTTAATTTTAAAAAAAAACTTCAATTAAATTTTCCCCTTTAATATATCTCAAAATTTATTTATTTAATTATCGTTTAGCTATTGACTGGTTGGATTTGATTTTGAAGAAAATTCTTCTAACTTAAATGTTAAGGCTAGGTAAACTGGTTAAAAGATTAAAAATAACAATTTACTGTCGAAACTATAATTGTTCAATAGGTCCATAATAATTTACTCTGCTAAACCTCACCAGTATTAATTTCATTAAATAATTTGTCGCAATTTAATCCCATAACTTTGCTATTAGTTATTATCCTATTGTTAAAGAGAAATTAAATTAATTCATTACATTTCCCCCCTTTAATATATATTTTCATCATTTATTCATTTTCCTCTTCATCCTTTCAACCATAAAAAATTATATTTTCAAAAACTTAAATGAGTCACCTAATATTAAAAGATATAATGGGATGTAAACTTCCCAATAAGAGATATTTTAGGACAAAGAGAGAAAAATAATAACTTAAAAAAATAATGTTTCCCCTTCTTTTTCTTTCCCTCTCAATTTTGAAATCCTAACCCTAATTTGAAATTAGGGTTAGGGTTCAAAATGAAGATAACTAAAATACATTTCTATTGCCTCTATACCATTCTTTTCTTACCTCCTTCAAACCCTAAAATTTTTTAAATGCCTCTCTCCTCTCTATTTTTTTTCTCTAAGTTGCAGGTATGACAGCCATGGAAGAAATTCATTACATATATACATTTGAATATATGTATATATACTTATAGTATATACATATATTCAAACATATATATGTATTTATAAACTTATAAATTTGTGCAGGTTTATTAGGGCGACCAAAAGAAGAAAATCTTGTTTTTTTGTTAGCAAAGGGTTTATGGGGCAATGGATTTCTTTTCTCCCACCTCGCCTTGTGTTCTTTACTTCATACGTTGTGGCGGGCTGGGTCGCGCGGCTACCGGCTGCACCACAGTTTGCAGCCGCTAAGTCCACGGCTGTGGCCGGTGGTACCGCCGCCCAGCGCGGGGGTGGGCCAGGCCCCTTCCCCTCCGTCGCCTCCCTTTAAGGGAGAGCGGGCAGGATGGGGGTCGCGCCTCCTCCACCAGTGTCATCTTTTTTTAATATTTTTTTAAAAACGTGAAACAGTTTTATGAGTTCGATTTTGTTTATTAAATTTATATATATATATATATAGCAGTCATAAGCATAATTTTAAATATATATTTTTTTAAGGAAAACAGATTTATAATGAAAGTTAGTTTTATATATATATATATATATATATATATATATATATTTCAAAATTTCTTTTCCTACTAATTATTTTGAAACATAATAGCAATAGAAAATTATAGACATAAACATCATGGATCTAGATTTAGCTTGTGTTCCTATATAAGCACATTTCCTTCAATTTAACTATGTTGAAATACATAAGAATGAAATGGAAGGTAAGAAATATTTTAAAGACAAAGTTTTATCTAACTTTCAAATTTTCTATTTTAAGATTAAGGAAACAATCATTTGAAGGTTTTGCAGTTTTTTTTATATGCATAAACATTTCTAATGGAACTTCATGTCCAATAAATAAGTACTTAAGAAAGTATGAAAATTTTTGCAAGAAGACCATATTCACACTTCTGATTTTTATTATAGAAAGTTAAAATAGTATTAAGCTAAGGATTTCAAAATATATTTTTAAGAAGCTATCTAAGATTCCTTTTTGTTACATTCTCAATAATGCATCTCTCATACATATTGGACTCCTACCAAGAAGGTGCAATGAAAATTCAAGCCTTAAAGGCTTATTACAATATCTTTTTTTTTTCTAGATACATGGCTAACATATGTCTTATGGCCTTTACAAAAATCACGATGTGATGAACATAAACTACTACATTTTCTTTTTTTCCATGTTCACTCAAAACTTCTATGTAACTCCAATCTTCACAAATCTGCAAATAAGAACAAAACAAGGGAAAAACTAGAAACCATGGGCTGCTCTCCACCCAACCTAGGCCTCTTATGAGGCCACCCCCGAGCTTGGGGAACCAAACAAAGGTGGGTGACATTCATTCAACAAACAACAACAAAAGAACATGAGATCTTACATTAAACTCCCATTCCCATAGGCTTTCACAATGGATCACTCAAAGATCCTACATGGGGTGAAGTGGACCAAGTACCCAAGGGAGAAGGCCATACCCAAAAACTTAAAAATCTCAGCCTTCACATGGCTGTCCAAATACTTTCTTACACATTTTCAACTAAAACAACATCATACCCTTATGACCCCCAAATGAAACAAAAACAAGGTAGGCTTCATGGAGCCCATACTCCATACTTTTTCCCTCTCCTCCTGGAGGAGAGACTCTACACCAAGGGCTGTCGAAAACTCCTCCACCCCCAAGGCTACTCTTCCCTCCTAAGGTTGAATGTGCCTTGTTACTCCCATTAACAACACATACAAAGAAAAACAAAATAAAAAATCATTACAACAACATCAAGCATAACAATAACAAAAAGATTCATGGCTCCAATAAGCCCATAAACAAAAACAACATCCATTTAGCAAGAGAACATAAGATAAAAAGAGAGAGTTTCACAAAGTCCACCAACCTAGAATCCAAGCTTAAGGCAAGATAGTTGTAGAAGAGCTCCCTTTTTAGCCAATTCCCTCCTTCCAAGATCACCAACTCTAGCTATGTCTCTAAGTTAGAGAGTGGGTGTTCAAACTCTCCAACATGGAGAGTTCCCACTAAAAAGCCACTAGAAAGCTCATGGAGAGAAGAAAAGTCCTCTAATTGGTCCATCTTCCCTAAACTCTTACACCTTACCAAAAATGGATCAAAAGAGGGAAACTTCTAAAAGGTGAATTATGTCTTAGCACAAATATGGAAGGGTGGTCTACCCAAAGTCAAGACTCACAAGAGTTGATTTTCGTCCAACTTGGGAAACTCACTTTTTGGAAGGGTCACATGGTCAACCAGAGGCTACCCTGGGGTTAAAATGTCCCTTAACTATTGGTATAACAAGTGGGCTACCTAAAAAAGACCCCAACACACCCCTAGACACTTCAAAACCCCTCCAAAAGTCCACTTTAAGAGTAATTTCGAAATTCCAATGAGATGACCACACTCCCATCTCCCAAACCAAGGTATGCATATGGGGATTCACTAATGTACTAATCTAGGTAGGTGGACAACC
>MU223891.1:479297-506281 GCA_018584345.1 Thuja plicata
TCTTAACAAAGCTTGGATAGAGAACCATGAGATGATATAGATTGTTTAGTTTCAATTCTTAGATTAACTTGTTTATCTTTCCATAGAATTGTTGCTTTCATTCTTAATTTCATGAAGGTGTATTTTCATACACACACATACAAATAAAAACAAAATGAAAAGCATTGCAACAACATCAAGCATAACAATAAAAACAAGATTCATGGCTCCAATAAGCCCATAAACACAAACAACATCCATTTAGCAAGAGCACATAAGATAACAAGAGAGAGTTGCACAAAGTCCACCAACCTAGAATCCAAGATTAAGGTAGGATAGCTGTAGAAGAGCTCCCTTTTTAGCCAATTCCCTCCTTCCAAGATCACCAACTCTAGCTATGTTTCTAAATTAGAGAGTGGGTGTTCAAACTCTCCAACATGGAGAGTTCCCACTAAAAAGTCACTAGAAAGCTCATAGGGAGAAGAAAAGTCCTCTAATTGGTCCCTCTTCCCTAAACTCTTACACCTTACCAAAAATGGATCTAAAGAGGGAAACTTCTAAAAGGTGAATTATGTCTTAGCACAAATATAGAAGGGTGGTCTACTTAAAGTCAAGACTCACAAGAGTTGATTTTCGTCCAACTTGGGAAACCAACTTTTTGGAAGGGTCACATGGTCAACCAGAGGCTACCCTAGGGTTAAAATGGCCCTTAACTATTGGTATAACAAGTGGGCTACCTAAAAAAGACCCCAACACACCCCTAGACACTTCAAAAGTCCACTTTAAGAGTAATTTCTAAATTCTAAAGAGATGACCACACTCCCATCTCCCAAACCAAGGTATGCATATGGGGATTCACTAATGTACTAATCTAGGTAGGTGGACAACCATTCCCAAGTTGACATGTCATGGCCTTAAGTACAAAGCACAAGTGTCAAATGACACACAATACATTTACAAATCACTAGGCCATGTCATATCCACTTAGGCAAAACTCACAAAGAATTAAGAAATACATTTAAGGATTACACTTCCACAATCAACCAAATACATTTACGAATAAAATTACGAAACAACGAGGTCTTGTCTTTCATTAGACGCAACCTTGGCTCAAACTGAGTTCACATATCCCTTTGTTTGGTTCCCTAGATAAAATACCATAGTTTCTTACCTGCACACTCAATTCAAATATCAATAGTCCGAGGAGATAAATATACATCATAAAGAAATAAGCAATATTCAAAATTTAAGGAAATCATCGACATACTAAGTTTATTACTAAAGATCAAAAGAATAAATCAATTTAATTTTAAGTATTTAACATAAGGTAAGATTCACATTGCAAGAAATCAAAATTATATATCTATTTCTAATAATTCCCAAATTTATCAGTTACCCATAACATAATCATAATGTATTACCAAATCAATTGTCTCAAAATAAGTGTCCATAATAGAAAACATAATATAGTCCATAAGGTGCATCATAAAGAATCATGTGTCCAAACATCCAAAATGATCGATCCATGACATAAATCATAAATTCCATAATGTCCATAGTGCATCAAATGTAAAGTATCATATGTTAAATCTATCATAAGCAAAAAAAATGGAAAACTACGATGGGGTTCAAGGTGAGGCCTCACATACAAAACTAAGAACAAATTGAAAGGGAAATATTTTTTTGGGTGATACAAGATTGAAAATGACCCAAGGATGATCCTACATCAGACACCCTTGGTGGAAGGAAAATGTTCCATAAGAGAAACTTATGAACATTTGACAGGATGAGGGACATAAATCCCATGCTCACTCTTGATCAAAATATCCTCCTTGTCTCCAACTCTCTTCCTCTGCACTTATTCTCCATATTATATTAGATCCATCCACTTATTCTCCTCTACACTTGCTCTGTTTATTCTCACGTCTACATCATAATTCTTAATTCTACTACAACCCTTCATTTTATCAACAACCAAAGTCTTTTGTTGCTTCAATTTACCCTTCTTATGGCATGTTATCAACTTGTTCTTGGGTCTCCCTTCAAGATCCTTCTTCTGATCCTTACCAACCTTTATATTCTACATCTCTAAACAATAAATGTTTACCATGCTCACATTCCTTGCACTTCTACCCTCTTCCTTTTTCAAGGGAACCAAAGTAAACTTATGTTCACCATTCTCTATTGTGACCAAATTTATTCTGCAATCATGAAAATATCCCCTATCAAATAGCTAAGGTTGGACCAATAGAACATGAAAAGTACTCATAGATACCATATCACTCAACACTTCATCATTGTATGGTCTAATGCTAAATTTGACCAAACTTTTCTCTTTCATCTCAACCCTATGATCATCTAAAAAATAACTTATCACATAAGGAAAAGGGTGTTTAAGCCTCTTCAATCCAAGCTTCTACACCATCTCTTCTGATACAAACTTATTAGTACTACCACTATCCAGAAAAAATTTGCAACATTTACCTCTTGATTTGCAAGCACTCCTAAAAAAATTCCTCATTGTAAAGGTTCAACCTATTTCTCATTCAACATGACTCTTCTAAGCATAAGACATTCTCCCATCTCAAGATCTACTTCATTTACCACAAGTTCATTAATAGTTGTTCCTCATGTGCCACAAGATTCCACCTACCCAAGTTCTTACTAGATCCTTCAGAACATTGAAAATATCTAGATCCTATGCCACCACATTTAAAACAAGTACCTTTGAATTCCTTGCTACTATTCCTTTTTCTAAGTTTCCTCTGATCAAATTCTACCTATATGGTTTGATTCTATTTTCCATTGCTAATTTCTTTCTTCTCCTTTCCTCTAGGGTTTCTGTTGATGAGACTTTGTGACTGGCTCAGCCAACAGAGGTTAAGTTGTCACCGAGTACTGGGGTATCAGCCAACTTTGCCTGAAGAAGTTTACCAGAGAATAAATCCTCCTAGCCTCCAAGAACCTGGTAGTCAGGTCTTGAGGGTATGGGTAGCTAATTTGGGCAAGTGACTGTTGTGTGAGGGGATAGCTATTTTTTACTCATCTTCTCACGGATTTCAAGTGGGATGGGGTTTCCTACAAGTATTTGGATTATCAAATAAACTTCAAAAGATCGATCAGGGTTAGATATTTGTTTCTACTTATAGTTATGCAATAAACATCCAAACATCAAACTAAGATCCAATGTAAGAAAACTACTCTAAATACTGAATAGATAAAGAACCAGCGATTCACATGCATTCAGTAGCAAGGGGAGGTAAGAACATTAATATGAACTATACCATAGGAGCAAAGGACATAAGAACACATACTACACAAAAGATGTTTGTTAACTCCAAAGATCAGAACAACACATGACTGGTAGCCATAAGAGGTCCTTCCTTCTTCATTAACTCAAACATTCCAGCATCAGTGGTGCATACAATCATGGATCCAAGGGAGAATTCTAAGCTATCGAGAACAATTGAGCATTGATCTCCTGCAACTACTGAAAATGAAAAATCTATTTTCTATTACTTGCTGGACTGCAAAATCATCAATTTTGTCGACCCTTTTATGAGGTCGGACTTCTTATTTATACACAAAGTTTGACCTAAAACTAACCTAAAATAATTATACACTCAATACATAAAATACATTATCTGGTGGGTGGTACTACCTGCACCACTTACAATCACCTGAAAAAGTGCAGAGGTCTGACAAGACATAGGAAGAAGACAAGACAAGAAAGCTGGAAGTATCAGCATAGAGAAGAGTGTCAGGGTATTAATAGAATAAAATTGATTGTCTCAGTATCCGAGGCAACATGCCTCATAAATGTAGATTGCGGCTCACTATATTCGATGTGCTCCAGGTAATTAATGTGGGAGCGAAACCTTAGGAGAATCATCTGTCAGAGCCATCCCTCCATTTGACATGCCTTATCAGAATCACCTACCTATTGACCCCTTATTAACTTCTTTGATAATGATTGGTTGGCTCTGAGGAACCTAGACGCGGATCACTAGTGAAAGAATACAAAACTTTGGACCCAGAACTCCAGAGTCTGGGAGCTTACACTCAAATAATAATAAATTTACAAGTTTGCACCCCACTGGTAAAAATATCTGAATTCCAGAGAACTCTATTGTTCCTTGTTTTACTTGAAGGCCTCCAAAATATGGCCAATTACATCTTCATCTACGTCCTTGACGCAGTCTCATCGGTCGTTGATGACCCCAAATTGCTTGTCAATTCTCCAGCCTTGTCCCTGAATTCATCAACTATTTTCACAATGTCATGAGCCCGAAGCATCATTTTGGATATTCTTGACATTTTCCCTCTATCAAAATCCCCAATGAACTGGTACCGGTCATCTCATTAAACTTGCTTAATACATAATCTTTTGGGGCACAAGTCCCAGTAGTGAAGGGATTGACTTGCAAAACCCTTGTTACAAATGTCACATATAAATTTACATAATCCTGGACCTCTAAAACTCTTTTCTTTAGGGCCTCTACTAGTTTCTTGCTCACCTCAATTTTGAGGCCAAGTCTGGAGTACTGGGCCCAGAGGAATCCAAAGGGATCTTCTCACAAAAATTTTGTCTCTATAATGGCTTCCTCCCCGAAGTTCATTATCTCTTCCAATTTGGACCTCCACTCCTCGTACTTTTATATATCCTTTTCCCACAAGACAACAACGCTGCCCACTTGGCCCATGAGGTTGTTGGCTTGAAAAAGGTCTGAGAGTGTCACTGCTAGGAATTACCTTATGGCTATGATTTTCTCAGCGACCCACCCATCCACAGCTTGTGCCTTCTTTTTTATGTCTCTTAGAGCACCCAAGTCACCCTATGGGAGCATTGTCTGGAGGTGGAGGCTTCTGAATGGATCTTGGCTAGTGGTTGTGTAAGTTCTATGAGAATATGGAGGAGATTTTTGTTCTTTTCTCTTTCCTCGTTCAGCTTATGTGCCTTCTTTTCATACCAGGCTTCAATTGCCTGGGTAGATTCTTTCATCAAGTCCAATTCACCATTCTTGTCTCTCCTCCCCAGAGGAACTTTTGTATCTACATAATCTTCGGCCCTCATGGCTATCACATCTAAATCTAGGGGAGGTTTTGCAACCACTGCAACTATGCTTCCTCCCAGACCGGTCTAGAGGGTATGGATGATCCAGGCCTTCTTAGGCTTCTTAGCCTTTTGGTGTTGGGTCATCATTACGGCCAAGGAGAGGGGAACACTTGTTGCCACTAGGACCTTTCTCTTTTGGGATTCCACCAGCCATTGTAGCAGTTGGGGCGGTCATACTGCTATGATTTGGGCATTGTGGTCTTCATTGGGGCTCTGTGGTGTCTCTCAAGTATCGATAGTCGCATCAGACTCCTTTTTTTTCTCCATGGGTTTCTTGTATCTTCTACCTCGATGGCATCTTCCTTTGTATTACCAAGATTTTCCCTATCTTCAGAATTTGTGGTCTTGGTATCCCTATTTCTGGGGTTATCCCCCTCATCTTGTTGTTGTTGTTCTTCATCGACACCATCTGTCAGGACATTCTCCTCCAAGGGAACATCTTTTGGGGAATCCAGAGCTGTCTATCCAAGATCTTACTATTGGGTCACAGAGACTACCTCGCTGAATGTCATACTCTGGGGCCTTTGATCACCTGGAGTAACTAGAGGCACTTGGAGCGTGACGACTGGGGATATGGTTTCTCTCAAAGGTCTAGGTCCTCCATCCATTGTCAGCTTCTCATCTTGCATTGGCCTTAGTTCTGTCTTGGTCCCCTAGACTAATGTTTCCTTTATGTCTTGTGGATGTTCTCAGGCTTCTTGTTCCTGCTCTTGGAACTCTCTTTTCGAGACTACTTCTTCTTATGCATCTATCTCCTCCATGACCCTCACCACATCGGCCTATAAGTTCACTAGATCCTCCGTCTGGAAGAGATCATCGAAATCATCATGGGGAGGGGAGACTATTAGAGGATCCTCCAGTTCAGGAGAGGAGGGGATAAGTTCCACCTGGGGAACGTTAGACATCCCAAGACCTACATCTGTGTTCAAGGGATGGTCCACCCTTTTCTTTTTTATTATTAACTATAACTTGGCCCCGACATCCAGAATGTCTACTGACTTTGTCTCAGCCTCCATTTGCTGACTCATAAGTGTCGCTAATGAAGGGGATCCTACTGGGAGGGCAGATCCTATCGGAGTGACCAGAAGACTGGGGGAAAGATGGGGGCTTAACATTTGAATTAGTTGGAAGGACATCTTGAACTGAGTGTGAATCTGCTCCATGATGGGGACCGACTCTAGGGGTGGAACCTAGGCTGGGGTGGCCTCTTTTTCTTTCCCCTTATCTTTACTTGGCCCTGCATCCCCGGGGGCTGAAGTAGACCCCCACAAAACTGGACCCAACAGGCACTTTTCTTGCACACTTGTGCAAATTAATCATGAATATTCTGTAGGATGCCCTGGCTGACGTCCTCAATTGTTAGGATCTCCAGGTGTCCCAATTCACTAGAGGGAGATCCAACTTATTGATCTCTTGTGCCTTGTATGTTGGGTCCTCTAGAGGCCTGCTATCTGAAAAATATTTCAGAAAGGTCCGAAGGCCAAGGCTCTTCATCATCCCTTTGGACATCCTTGAGTGCTGTCGAGCCCGAAGGTCGAAGCCATCTTGGTGATCTACCCAGAAATCCTCAATGTGAATTGTTTGTGGTGTTGACACCCAGGGTAGTGCTACACTTATCTTTTTGACTAGATCAAAATAGTTTCTTTCTAAGTGGAACTCAACTAGTCCCAGACTCTTTAACTCATTATTGGCTTCCTTAGCCACTGCAAGACTGCAAGAATAGTTCCCACAAGTGATTGGGAATGGAATGGAGGTAACCTTCTTCAATGCAAAGAATGTGTGAAGTTCCAGGATTTACCTACAAAAATCCAAAAGAATAATCCTATCTCCACAGTTCTTGGGGAGTAGGTAGAGCTTTCTGGAGAACCTAGTCACCCGTATGTAAGAATGTTGCTGAAACTGAATGAAATAATTCCTGTAAGAACTCACCAAGATGATTTCTCCCTAGGATAGCCAGTACCCAGAATCTCAAGTAAGTGTCAAAATGTTGTGGTAAATGAACATGTAATTTAACTAGAAAAAATTGGGGAAGCTAGATTCCCATTGGATCTGGGGATAATGTTCCCATGGCACACTCTGGTCGGGCACATTCCCAAGAATGCCCATGTTCTTCAGTTGAAAGTCCACATGATTGGTGATAATAGTCACTTAGCTAAAGGTCTAACTATGAGTGGTGATGCAGTATAAGAAATAATACATCCATGTCAAAAAGTCCTTGGCAAGGGTTTCTCCAAAGAGCCTACACAAAAAGATGATCCCTGCCTATATGCATTCCTTGAAATCTCCACAGGAGATCTCTAGCTTCATTTTCTTATAGCCCTTCCTCGGGGACTTTAACTAGTGATAATTGAGATGTTGTCGGGCCAGCTGTGCAACCTTCTCAAAGTCATGCAATGATGCAGCCCGGGAGATGACAGTAGCATTTCTGAACTGTGGGATCCCTAGTCCCGAAGTGAAGGTGGAAACATCAAGAGTAACAATGGTCGTTGGGTAGTTCAATGGTAGGGAATTAGCAAGAAAGACAACCTAGGTAGGGTTGTTTTAGTGCTTTTCTATTTGGAGGATTAGCTTTGGTGCTTGCACCGAGCAGAGGAAACAAGCAGATTTGATAATGTTAGAGGCAACCACGTTCTTTGCCATATCATCTCCAGTAGATCTCTGTTGATACATTGTCTAGACAAGGCCTTGTAGTTATGCCCATAATCCAGCCTCTATGTTGATGATATCTTGAAGTTTGGAATCCACTTTGGATCCCACAAGGACACCATCCCTTGGGTATTTGGATGTCAATGGGAGCTTGGCCAGCATCTTTTTTGTCTTTTTCTTAGTAGTCACCCGCGTGGAGGTAGTCGGGAGTTCTGGACTTCCAGAGGAGTTGTTACTTCAGACATTATTTGTTGGATAATCTGCAACCTGGAACACCGAACAATCATTAATACATGTGATAAAGTATAAAGCAATTTTATGGACTCTGGAGAGTTCACCACCATTTAGCACCTATTGTCAAAATATGTTAGCCCACATCAAAATCTTGAAAATATAACAATCAATGGCTCAATTTTGATCGATACCTGGAGGTTCCAAGAGAATGTTTATGCGACAAAATGGGATGAAGGCCCGTGGATTTTTCAGCACCCGAAGTCTAGAGAAACTAGCTGTTATTGAAGTGACCGGGCAGTGAGTTGTATTAGGATGACATGAGTTGTCACGTGGTCACGCAATAAATGGTGTCATGGCACTAATGGTGATAGTTATGTTGACATGATTGAATTGAATACCAGATGGGATGCTTTTGAATTCTCACGCGTGGCGAGTTTAATCTTGCCATCAATGATGAGCTGATGGAGGAGAGAGAAAACCACCATAGCTCGAATAGATGAGGTGCCAAGTTTGAACTAGATGGACATCATGTGGGAGAGTTTTGAGACCTAGGTATATAACATGGAGAGCATGATGAGCTCGCCATAGGAATGGTCATCACAACAATGTATAGACCAAATTCACATGGGAAGTAGAAATAAATTATATCGACTTACAGAATCTATAGAAATGTGCACTATTTATAGGAAAGAAAAAAATGTGAGGAAGGTGGACAACCCTCCTGTGAAGCCATCCCACCAATGGGAGGTGATGAAAAACTAGCAAACCAAAATGAAAACAAGACCAGAAAAGGAAGAACAAAGCAAAAGAAAAACAAATAAAAATGAAGAGAACCAGAAGAAAGTTGAAGGACCTACCTTGGAACTAGGAAATGCGGGAGGAGGTTCTTTGCAAACCAGGAATCTTCCATAGACTATGAAATCCTACAACCTTGTAGAGAAGTTGAAAACACGCACAAACTCAAATACCAACTTCACCACAAAGCAATGTTAAACCTCCCAAAGCAATTTACACTTAACACAAATTTTATCTAATCGCTCTTAATCACTCTAGGTAATATTTTTTGTGGTAAATGTGAAAGCGACAACTGAAAATCCATTTATACCCCTAGGGTGAAAACACACTGTTTCCTTTCGCAAGTCCTGAGAAAAGGAGAAATTTTGGACTCCAGGTCTGGGGATCCCATGAAACCACACCCTCTAACAAAAGAGGAAGTAGTGATGGAGAATCCCAGATCCTGGAATCCAGACGACACAAAATAAAACAAAAACACTCTGGGACCAGGTCCCGGAGGAATAAAAACCAAAAGGAACATAAAACAATGACCCCTCAAAAGCAAAGGCCAGAAGAAAACAAAAGAAAAAGGAATAAGGAAAAAGTGAAAAAGGGGGACCCAACATATTGCCAACAAAATGTAGGGACGGGTATGCAGGGCATAATAGTTACCCTATCTTTTATTTGACGTATATTTTTCCATCAATGCATACTAATAATCATCCTCCACTATATAAATCCTCAACATAATCAACTCATCCTGAATATTAAATATTAGACCATTAATATTCCTAGCCACCTTATCCTTAGATACCACTCGGTGTCCAGATCTGATTTTCATCTTATAGAACTGTTCGGTGTATTCCTTCACACTCATGTCTTTCTATTTCAATTTCTGCACATTATTGAACAATTCTAATTCATAATACTCATGAACTAATTTTTCCTGTAATCTAGCAACCATCACCCTCCATCTAGTGATTTTAGTTTCACCATATTCTTCTCTATCCTTCTGCAATTATTTTAACCATAAGGAAACATGACCCTTCAGCTTAGTCTTTGCTAACCTAACCCTTTGTGGATCTCTAATATCTTCTAGCTCAAAGTAATCCTCTAGTTCACCAATCCAATCTATCAAATCCTTAGGATGAAAAGAACCAGTGAAAGTAGAAACATCCATCCTATGACTTTTACTTACTTGTGCCATAGCCCTCAACAATATTTCTTCATCTACATGGATCTCAACATCTACAGTCTCAAGATCTTCAACATCTTCCTAATATTCCTCTTTAGTCTTGTGATTCCTTCATAATCTAGTCAATACATTTATGATCTCAGTCCTCATCTCATTTCTAAAGTCTTCCACAATTTATTCTATCCTTCTAGGAGGCATCTTCCAACCCACAAGTGCAACTGCCTCAACTTCAACGATCTGATTACAAGGTGCTAATTGCCTCTCACTCAGTGATCTATTAGACACACTTGTAGCCTGCCTCCAACTTGAAAATCTATTCACCCCTAGTATTCCTTCAACAATGTAAACATGTTCTCAACTAGAAACAATCTCCTCAGTGATCCCCTTGCACAAGTCCTCTGCAATCATGGCATATCTACACTTTTCTACCCCACAAAAAACTCAACTAGGGCTTTGCAAACTCAAGAACTTGATCTGATAACATAGGAACATCAACCTTTCTCTAATACCATCTAATTTAGTCATGGACAAATTTTCCCCAATAAAGATGGTCCAATCATGTAGCAAGAGTCAACACAGTGGAAACAACAAACTCAAAAACAAGAGTAGATAATCAAGATGCTATAACATATCTTTGCATTATCATAGAATCAGATATTTACATCACATTGGCCTACAACATATATATTAAAAAATTTAAGAATACATGCCTAATTACAATATAAATCTATACCTAAACCCTAATGCTAACCTTCCAAGATTATCTCCTAAGAACTGCCCCCAAACAAGATCAAGAGCCTCAATATATAGAGCCTTCACAAGTGATAAGTTGGCCAGACCAATTACATTTTCCAAGAATAAGAAAACATAATACAACAATATAGGTTAGGATGCAAATCATAAATATCTCAATGCCAAGATGTAGAAGTGACACATGATCCAAGAGAGACGTTGGCCAAAGATCCAAGAAAATTGGGATATGAGTCACCAAGCTTTGCCAATTGGGAAAATACTTCATGAGATCGGAAAACCTCAAATGACCATTAGAACATGAACAACATAAAGAATTAACCATGAATCTTTAATATCTCCACCGCAAAGTATCCAAATGAGGTGTGAACCTAGACATAGGTAAAACATGATGTCTAGAACAAACCCTTAGGTTTGCAACAACAAATGATCTAAAACCAAGGAACACAACAAGAAACACATAACTGCTAGTTGAAACAAAACTAAGAACAAACTGAAAGGGAAATTTTTTTTTGGGTGATGCAAGATTGCCAATGACCCAAAGATTCTCTTTCATTAGACTTAGAAGATTATATTTCAAAATTTCAACATACAGTACATCATCAACATTATTCTTTCCACGTAGGGAAATACAACATCCTCATTTGATCATACCACCATAATTATCTCCCCATCTTACCATACCTCCATCATAATTATCAAGACTCACTAAATTTCTCTTATCACCAGTTATATGATGAGGGAATCCACTGTCTATCACCCAATCATCCTTTTTGACAACTTGAGCAGTTGGGGCTTTCTCTTCAACAACACAATTAGTAGAACTAGAAGGCATAGAATCTTAAAACATGGAATCATCTTCTTTAATATAAATGAAAGGAATAGTAGATTTGGGATCATTAGGCTCAATACCTTCTTCCATGAAAACAATGAATGAACTAGTAGGCATAGCATCTACAGGCTTAGTATCCTCATCTTTGACAATAAAGAAAGTGAATTCATCATCATCCTTATCAACAATAACAAAGTGTCTCTCTAGACCTCTAGAAGCAAAGTTTCCTATCTTATTGCATGAAAAAAATTTGAGAGGAAAATTTCCTTTGTACTCACCAATAGTATCTCTAGGTACTCTCTTTGTAAAAAGTACTTCCAACCTTTCAAGCTCTCTTGATTCTTATTATATTTCCTTCATCTCCTTCTCATATCTTTTCATCCAATTATTTGGGCATCTTTTACTTGGTTCTAATCTCTGCATGTCCTTCCTATGTCCACTAGCATTGAATGTAGTCTTTACATTAGGTAGTGCATCACCAAATGTACCCAACTCAAAGGTAGTAAGCTTACCAACTAGGTTTTCTCTTTTTACATCTATCAATATCCTAATCTCCTCAATGACTTCAACTTGTCCCTTATCTCATCAGTTGTCTCCAATTCCATGACATTAGTCATTTAAGTATCAGACAATGCACTCAATGAGGATTCCTTTTCTTTGATATTTGCTTTAGCATATGTGATCTCTTGTAGGGTAGTAAGTTTTACAGGAGGATTGTAATATTTCTTGGTAACCTTCCAACAATCTTCATCAATGCATCTGAGATGAACTATCATGTGGCTCTTCCACAAAGTATAGTTGGATCCTTCAAACCTTGGAATTTTCTTCTTATATGATGACATCTTGGAATCTCCCTCAAGAAACTAAACCTCCTTCAAGGGACCAGGCTCTGATACCAATTTTAGGAAAAAAGGCAACAAAAAAACATAGAAGGGGGAGGGTGAATCATTTTTTCCAAAAACTCTAAATCTTTTAAAACCCCTAAAACCTAAAAATTTGAAACCCTTATTCATACAACCCTTATCTCTAACTTAAAATGAAAGAAACATGTATGCACAAATCATAAAATATCCACAACACATAACACAAGGGTTTTTATTGTGGAAACCCAAATTAGGGTGAAAAATACGGTGGGGCTTGAACCCGCAATAAGACTAATACCTTGTTAGAAGAGTAAGCTTATTACAAATGAGGAATGCACATGCATTCAAGAACATTGCCTAGAGATCACTACTCAAAATGCCTTGGGATCCAACCCTGAGGAAGATTTACTATTTTTGATGTAGGAGCACCGTTGGGTTGTTGGTAATCTTTCATCACACAAAAATATTTCCCTTTAAGTTTATTTTTAGTTTTGTTTCAATTAGCAGTTCTATGTTTCCTACTGTGTTCCTTGGTTTTAGATTATTTACTGCTATGAACCTGAGGGTTTTCTTTGGACATCATGTTTTACCTATTTCTGGGTTCATCCCTCATTTTGATACTATTTTGTGGAGATATTAAGGATTTGTGGTCAATTCTGTATGTTCTTCATGTTCTAATGGTTAGTTGAGTTTTTCTAATCTTGTGAAGCAATTTATTGATTGACGAAGCTTGGTGAATCATACGCCAATGTTCTTAGGTCTATGGCCAATGTATCTCTTTAATAGCACATCATTTATACATATTGGTATTGGGATATTTATGATTTGGGTCTTGACCTATGTTTTTGTATT
Organism: Thuja plicata; assembly: GCA_018584345.1. NCBI lineage: Eukaryota > Viridiplantae > Streptophyta > Pinopsida > Cupressales > Cupressaceae > Thuja > Thuja plicata. The sequence continues at coordinate 492,539 of MU223891.1, forward strand.
ACTTTTTCTTATTCTTGGAAAATGTAATTGATCTGGCTGACTTGTGAGTTGCGAAGGCTCTATACATTGAGGCTCATGGTCTTTGTTTGGGATGGAGTTCTCAAGACATAACCTTGGAAGGTTAGCATTATATTTTAGATCTTGATTTCTATTTTAATCAGGCATGTATGCCAATTTTTTTAATCTACATGTTGTAGGCCAATGTGATGTAAATACCCAATTCTATGATAATACAAAGATCTATTATAGCATGTTGATTATCTATTCTTGTTTCTAAGTTGGTTGTTTCCACTGTGTTGACTCTTGCTACATGATTGGACTATATCCATTGGGGAAACTCCATACATGACTACCTCAGATGGTATCAGATAAAGCTTGATATTCTTTTGTTATCAGATAGATTTCCCTAGCTGGCAAAGCCCTAGTCAAGTTTTTTGTGGGGTGGCAGAGCATAGATATGGCCTGCAATTGAAGATGACTTGCAGAAGGGGGCCTCTAAGGATATTTTTTTGGTTGAGAAATTTTTTAGACTATTGAAGGCATATCAAGGGTGAAAATATTTCTAAGTTGTAGGTAGGCTACAAGTGTGTCTGATAGATTTTCGAGCGAGAGGAAATTAGAACCTTGTAATTAAATCACTGAAGCTGAGGAAGTTGCACTTGAGGATTGGAAAGATACCCTAGAAGGATGAATCCTATTAGGATAGAAAAAATGGTAGAGGAATTTATAAATGAGTTGAGGACTGATATCCAAAATGCATTGACTAGATTGCGGAGGAATATTGAGATTTAAAAGGAATATTAGAAAGTTGATGAATATATTGAGATTGTAGATACTGAGATCCCTGCAAATGAAGAAATATTATTGAGGGATATGGCACAAGTAAGTAAAATTCATAGGATGGATGTTTCTAATTTAACTGGTTCATTGCATTTTGAGGATTTGATAGATTGGATTTGTGAACTAGAGGATTACTTTGAGCTTGAAGATATCAGATATCTATAGAGGGTTAGGTTAGCATAGACTAAGTTGAAGGGTCATGCTTCCTTATGGTGGAAAGAGTTGTAGAAAGATAGAAAGGAACATGGTGAAATGAAAATTACAAGAAGGTGGGTGATGGTTGCTAGATTAAAGGATAAATTCATTCATGAGGATTATAAATTAGAATTGTTCAAGAAATTGGAGAACTTAAAGAAGAAAGAAATGAGTGTGAAGGAATATACTGAAGAGTTCTATAAGATGACTATCAGATCAAGACACCAAGAGGTATCTAAGGAGAAGGTGGCTAGGTATATTAATGGTCTTAGATTTAATATTCAGGATGAGCTGAGTATGTTGAGGATCTCTATAGTGGAGGATGCTTATTAGTATGCATTGAGTATAGAAGATAAGTTAAAGAGAATACATGGTAACCCTAGAGGGAAGGAGAAGCAAGAAAGAAGAAATGGCATAGAGAAGCAAACCATTGAGGTAGAACCTTATTAGAGGAAACTTAGGAGAGGGAATGGTAGAAAGGAATTCAAAGGTGCATGTTTTAAATGTGATGGCATATGACAAATATTTTCAATTTTATGAAGGATCTAGTAATAACATGGGTAGAAAAAATCTTGTGGCACGTGAGGAACATACTACTGATGAACTAGTGGTAAATGAAGTAGAACTTGAGATGGGAGAATCTCTTATGCTTAGGAGAATCATGTTGAGTAGGAAAGAAGATAAACCTTTACAAAGGAGGAATTTGTATAGGAATGTTTGAAAATCAAGAGGTAGATGTTATAAATTTTTCATGGATAGTGGTAGTACTAATAATTTGGTATTAGAAGAAATGCTGCAGAATATTGGCTTAAACATGTTTAAACATCCTTGTCCTTGTGGGATAAGCTAGTTTTTAGATGATCACAGGGTGGAGGTGAAAGAGAAGTGTTTGTTAAACTTTAGCATTAGACCATAAAATGATGAGGTGTTGTGTGATGTGGTATCTATCAGTACTTGTCATTTTCTATTAGGTAGACCTTGACAATTTGATAGGGGAGATAGTCATGATTGAAGAAGACATTTGGTCACAATAGAAAAGGATGGAAAAAAGTTTACTTTGGTACTCTTGAAGGAGTAAGAGGGGATAATTTCAAGAAATATGAGCATGGTGAAGAATTAATATTCAAAGAAGTAGAATACAAAGGTTGGTTAGGATCAAAATAAGGATCTTGAAAGTAGAACCAAGAACAAGTTGGTATGAGACTGTAAGAAGGGTAAAGTGAAGCAATAGAAGACTTTGGTTTCTGATCAAATGAAGGCTTGTAGAAGAGGTAATTTAGTTGTGGGAAGGAAAGCAGTTAGTGGTAATAAATCTTGTAAAAATGTGAGATATGACAGAGAAAGTGTGGAGCAGAGTAAGCTGATAGATCTGACAAAAATGGAGTAGAAGTGCAGAGGTAGAAATTTTTAGACAAAGAGGATATTTGGATCATTATTTGGATCAAGAATGAGCATGGGATTTATGTCTCTCATCTTGTCAAATGTTCATAAGTTTCTCTTATGGAACATTTTATTCTCACCAAGGGTGTCTAATGCAGGATCATCCTTGTGTCATTGACAATCTTGCATCACCCAAAAATATTTCCCTTTCAGTCTATTCTTAGTTTTGTTTCAGCAGTTTTGTGTTTCTTGATGTGTTACCTAGTTTAAGATCATTTGCTGCTGCAAACTTGAGGGTTTTTTATGGAAATAATTTGTAACCTATGTCTGGATTCATACCTCATTTGGATACTTCATTATTAATATATTTAGGATTCATGGTCATTTTTTTATGTTCTTCATGTTCTAACAGTCAGTTGAGGTTTTCCGATATCGTGAAGCAATTTCCCAATTGGTGAAGCTTGGTGACTGATATCCTAATGTTATTGGATCTTTGGCCAATGTATCTCTTGGATCATGTGTCATTTATACATATTTTTATGTAGATATTTATGATTTGGGTCCTGACCTATATTATTGTATTAGATTTTCTTATTCTTGAAAAATGTAATTGATCTAGACAACTTATGAGTTGTGAAGGCTCTATAGATTGAGGCTTGTGATGTTTTATTTTTTATTTTATTTTTTTGGGGGGGGTTCTTAGGAGATAACCTTGGAAGGTTAGAATTAGGGTTTAGATCTATATTTATATTGTAATCAGGCATGTATGCCAAAGTTTTTAATCTGCATGTTGCAGGCCAATGTGATGTAAATGCCTAATTCTATGATAATGTGAAAGATCTGTTATATCATGTTAATTTTCTATTCTTTTTCCTGAGTTTTTTGTTTCTAATGTTTTGAGTCTTGATGCATGGTTGGACCATCTCCATTGGGAAAAACTCCATCCATGACTCTGCCAGTCTTACAAATACAAATCAAACTATAATCTAATGAATTTTTGAATTGTACAGTAGCATCTAATTATGCCTTGGTCAGTTCCATTGAAGTACAATCAGATCTTTGTTGCAATTATCTCTAACTCCTTCAAATGATAAATTAAAACTTCACTAGATTTTCACAACTACTTCACAAGAAATCCTTGGTGTCTGTGATCAATTCTTCTCTTGTGCAACCACACTCTTTTCCCTAATTAATCAACCCTCTTATCAAGAATAAGTCAAAAAAAACCAAACTTTTAATTTTCATCTTACCGCACAAAAATCAGCAATACTTATCAAAGCATGTCAGCCAAACATATATTAGATTCTTCATATCCACCTTGAGATCATATCTCTTCCACATAACATTTTACCAATCACCCATAAAACGTTTTACTAATCATGTTGGCAAAGAACATAAGAAAACTTATCACCAACTTGAAATTCCCTTCAAATCTCATCACCTTGATCAATGTAGACCACCAACTCACCAAACACATAATTTAGGAATATCCTTAGGAATCATGAAGTTTAAAAAAAAAAAAAAATCCATCCCGGCTAACAGATTTCTTATCATTTTATGCTATACCCCCAAGAACACTGTCATCTTCCTCTGTAATACTTGAAAATGCCTTGCAAATCTTTGGACTCATGAACCCTTTGAATGGAAGAAACATCACCATGTGTTAAACATATTCCCAGCTATGAAACCAAAGATCTTAGCATGTGTACGTGTGCGAAGCCAATATCTACAACCTTGTTACACTCGTAGATAGTAAAGTAGCCAGACATCATTTGATATCTCATAACTTACTCAAATCATCATGTCAACACCCGAAACTTGACAGGGACCTACTAAACAACCTCTACATCATCCCATGAGGTGTAAAACTCCTCATTCTTAGTTACCATTTCTCACCATGCCTTTGAACATATTGATTATCTGGAAAAACTACTTAATAGACATGTTGACATCAATGACAACACATCTTAAGTTGCCAACATGTTCACTATGTTAAACAATTATAAAAATTTATTGTATTTATAATGCCATGGTGCTGTAAATTTCTTCAAGCTTGCAAATATTGAAATGACTTGTGATATGTGTGAGCATCTATCTTCCTAATTGGTACATAATATTTTTATTTCTTGATTGTAAATAAATATTGTACATAAATCTTTCATCCATATATTGTAAAATCCATCACCACCAATGGGAACACCTACAAATGATAACATACTAACTATGAACCCTATATAAATATGACTCTCATGACATACTCATTATCATAAATTTTAACCTCAAAGGGTATTTGTAAATTAGGTAAATGAAACAATGGAAAATTCCAAAAAAAATCTTTCAATACCTCTGATAGAAGTGCTCCAAGGTGTGCTCACACAAACTCTACTAAGGACTCCACTTGTCCTAGTCTTCTTAGGATCCAAACCTCACTTCTATGACCCAAATAGTCTCAAGTCTCCAAGCCTTAGACTATCCTAACTCAACTCCAATATTTAGTCTCCTTGTGCTTAACCTTGTAGGACAACTATCAATAATTGTGTCTCAATTCTTCACTCTAACTTGAATGATTCCAAGTACAAGTACTTCATATAAACTTCACCAACACTTCAAGGGTTGTGTCCACCATAAAAAAATTCCTTTTAAATCCTTCCAAATCCATTGGAATGGGTCTTCAAACTCCAATCAGTCAAGTTCAAGACTGACTCTCCATTTGGTCCTATTAGGTCTAATTGCACAATTATCCCTATCTAGAGGGTTTTGTGGATTCTTTCTTAAAAATTCCAAAAAACCCTTAAAAAAACTTAGGATATGGATACCCATTTCCTAGACCTAAAATATTTTTGTGGTCTTAGGTCCCTAGGTCATCTATACAGTAGTATCCTATAATATAGGGCAAATAGGGCTAATTTGGTTCAAAATACATAGTCCACTGATTGCTCCCTAGAAATATATCTAAATGGATTGGTAAAGACCTAAGCTATCTATTATGGTTCTACAAGACCTTAAATATTCTGAAACCACACTTGGTTTGTATCTCTCAAACATTCCCTTGCATATGCATTCAAATTTCTCCCTGTCATACACCTAACCAGACAGCCATTGCTCGCCTAGGGCATGACTTTAAAATTAGCAAACTGGCTCTCCAAACCTCCTACTCAAGTATTTACACTCTACATAGGCTCCCCTACCATATTCATCCACACCCTGAATATTTCCATGGTTGGATTCTATGGGGGAGCCATGAAACCAAAAATATGCTCTACTTACTCCAGTAACTACACTAAACTTACTCCAGTAACTACACTAATCACAAAACAATTTACAAAACCTATCTACTCTACTCAAATAAAATTTTCCACTAAATGAAAAAGTATTAAAAATACTTCTAAAACATGGATCTAACACTTGAACAATTTTTTCAATCCATCCAAATACTTCTACACTCAAAACAAGTTGACTGTTGCAGAAATCCAGTACATAGAGCTTCTATTCACTTCAAAATCTTACTACATCACACCATTACCTCGAGAAATGAGCCTCAAGGTATCTAAAGATTAATACTCCATGTTTTTAGGCCACTATCATTCATATCCCTTCCCTACTTTGAAGCAAATCAAAATTTGTCAATGTTGCATGCAACATTTGCAAATGTTGTCATGATAACATTGTAGCATCTTTTACATTAATGCCCCAAACTAACTTTCTCGACCTCTAACTCATTTAAAATGATGAAGAAACATCATTTAAGCCTTTTTAGGCACTTTTCATATCTTTCCTAAGTCTAGAACACTTTTAGACCACATTTTCTAATTTAGGCCTAAATAACACTAACTCCTAGAAAGCACTAAAAACTAGATTGTATTGAGTACTAACTACTAATCCATATAGTTACACACAAAGAAAGACCTTCTAAGGTTAAAATGAAAATCTACTGACTTTCCTAGATTCAATTACAAGCCAAAATTGTAACAAGATTGGAAGGTTTCCTAGGTGCTCCTAAACCATCCCCCTTTGAAAAAGCTTAAATCCACCCTTGGAGCAAGTAAGTTGGAATCCAATCCCAAATTGTTGAATTTAGTCTCCTTGACCCAAGTTGCATCTGCATCATTTTTTCCATGCCACTTCACCAAATTTTCTTTGTACTCTATCTTTCTAGTCTTTTTTTAGACTCTGGAATCCAGTATGAGTTCTGCCTTCTTGATTGGTGTAGATGGTAAGTTGAGTTCCTCCACCTCTTGTATGACCTCAATCAAACTTTGATCTAGATCTGGTATTGGTCCTTTGTACAAGACCAATTCTCCTACATTAAACACTAGAGATAGACCAACATCCTCTAGAATTTCCAGTTTGTATGCATTTGGGCTATATTTGGCCAGTATGGTGCATGGACCAATTCTTCTCATCTGAAGCTTATGTGGTACTCCTATCTATAACATTTCCTTGTTGAGATGGACCATAACTAGGTCCCCAACTTGGAATTGGACATCCCTCTTTCTTTCATCCACTTTTCTCTTAATGTTCTTTGTATTTTTAGTCAATGTCTTTCTGATTGTCTCATGCACTTCTTGCATAGAATGTACAAAATATTTCGCATATCCACTACCCTTGGCTCCATCCTTTAGATCTCTGAGCTCAAATATGCCTCTAGGGTGTAGGCCATAAACTATTTCAAAAGGACTCTTACTAGTAGTCCTATTCATAATTTCATTATAAGCATACTCTGCCTGCCCAATGAGTTGGTCCCAAACTTGACCATACTCCTTAGTTAAACACCTTAGGAGGTTACCAGGACTCATATTTACTACCTTAGTTTGGCCATCAGTTTGAGGGTAATATGCAAAACCAAAAGATAAATTGGTTCCCAAATTTTTCCATAGGGTCTTCCAAAAGTGACTCATGAAATTGGTATCTCTGTCTGACACTATGCTCAATGGTAATCCATGAATTCTAACTATCTCCTTGAAGAATAGGTGAGAAATCTAACTGGCATCATGGATTTTCTTGTAGGGTACAAAGTGTGTCATCTTACTGAATCTATCCACAATAACATAAATGCTATCCATTCCTTGTTTATTCTTTGGTAATCCCACTACAAAATCCATGCTCAAACATTCCCATGGTCTAGTTGGGATGGGAAGAGGTTGGTAAAGGCCTGCATTGGAAGATGTACCTTTTTCTTTCTAAAAAATAACACAACTCTCTACATACTTCCTAATGTCCAAATTCATCTTAGGCCAAAAGTAAAACCTTTGAAATAACTCTTGGGTCTTATTGATACCCAAATTCCCACTAAGTGCACCATTGTGCTTCTCTTGAATCACAATTTTTCTTATAGACCCTCTAGGAACACACAATTGACTTCCTTTAAACAAAAGATCACTCTACAAAGTATATTTAGAGAATTCACTATGAAACTGATTCTTGTATTCTTGACATACCTTGTAGATGTCTGCAAAGTCTCCATCTTCTACATTAAGGGTATTTGAAGCTCTCAATACCCATTCTCTATAGATGTATCTCTTGTAATGTCAGGGCTCTTCTACTTAAGTCATCTTCTACCTTATTCTGCAATCCCTTCTTGTGCTTAATGTTGAAGGTGTAGGCCTGCAAGTATTCTACGCACTTCATATATTTGTGACTAAGATTATCTTGTGAATTCAGGAAACTCAGTGCTTGGTTGTCTAAAATACTAAAAAATCCTTTGGAAGCAAGTAGTTCCTCCACTTTCTCAGTACTTGGACCAGAGCATACATCTTTAGGTCATAAGAAGAGTAATTCTTCTTGGCTTCACTTAGTTTTTTAGAGTGGAAAGCCACTGGTCTTCCCTCTTGTCTCAAGACAACACCAATATCTATATTGCTGGCATCGCATTCCACTGTGAATAGATTCTCAAATCTTGGTAAAATAAATATTGGTTGAGTAGCAATCTTCTTATTCAATAACTCAAATCCATGGTTAGCTTGTTCATTCCACACAAACTTAGTTTTCATCTCACCTTTGATAGTATCTAACATAGGAGCACAAATTGCACTGAATTGCTTTATAAAATTCCTATAATATTGTTCTAAGCTATGAATACTTCTTACCTTAGTTTTTGTTCTTGGAGTAGCCCAATTGAGAATGGCTTCCACTTTTCTTGGATCCATCTTTAGATTGCCTTGAGATAGTACAAACTCAAGGTACACTAGCTCTTGTTTCATGAATCACATTTCTCCAATTTGATCATCAACTTCTCTTCATGCAGCTTCTTGAAAACTCTTTGCAGATGTCTGAGGTATTCTTCTCTTGTCTTACTATAGATGAGTATATCATCTAAGTATACTACTACAAATTTTACTATGTAGTATTGTAGGACTTGATTCATGAGTCCCATGAATGTATATGGGGCATTGGATAACCCAAATGGAATTACAAGCCACTCAAATAGTCCTTCTATGGTCTTGAAGGATGTTTTCCATTCATCTCCCTCGTTGACTTTGATTTGGTGGTATCCACTCTTCAAGTCAATATTTGTGAAAAATTTGGCTTCTCCTAGACAGTCCATTAGGTCTTATATCCTAGGGATAGGGAGCCTATACCTAATGGTTATTCTATTTATTTCTCTTTAGTCAGTACATAGCCTCCAATTTCCTCCCTTTTTGGGTGCTAAGATAGTGGGTATGACACAAGGACTAATGTTTTTCCTAATGAGACCTTGGCTTAAGATTTCTTCGATTGCCCTAGCTATTTCCTCATTTTGTTTAGGAGTCATTTTATAAGCTTCCTTGTTAGGAAGGGTAGCTCCTGGGATAAATTCTATTTGGTGGCTTACATTCCTCTTAGGGGGTAGGGTTTATGGTTTTCCATCACTGACAATACCTTCATACCTCTGCAACATCTCCTGCACTTCTTTTTCCAATTTTGTCTTCTTGATTGTCTTGTCTACAACTTCTTCTTTTGGCTTCAATACAAGTGCAAAACCAAATCCCTCTCCTTCTTCTAAGGATTCTAAGAACTCTTTCTCACTTACCATGAGAACATTGGGGCTTGATAACTTTACTTCTGCATCCTCCAATAATGATTTTATTTTGAATGCACATTGTCTTTCTTGAAAGAATATGAATTCTTTGCTCCATCATGCATGTCCTTTCAATCAAATTTACATGGCCTTCCAAGGAGTAAGTGACATGCATCCATAGGTAGGATGTCACACAACACCTTGTCCTTGTATCTCCCAATGGATAATTCCACCCAAGTTTTCTCATCGACAAGGACATGTTATCCTTTGTTCAACCAAGTAACTTTATATGGACTGGTGTGAGGTATCCTTTTCATCTTCAACTTTTTGACTGCTTCCTCTGACACTATGTTGTCAATAGACCCTGAGTTTATGGTGACTCTGTAAACCTTACCCATAATCTTTCATTTAACTCTAAATAGTGATCTCCTTTGACTAGGATCCTCTTTCACTAGCTCCTTAATCAGGGTTCTCCTCATCATTAAGTTCTCTCCTTCCTCTACCTCTAAGGGAACCTCAGGGTGTTTACCTCCACCACTAGTGTCCTCTTGAACATAGTTTACCCTTTTATCACTTCCTTGGGAAGTAGTTCCTTTCTCTGGACATCTATATGTAGGGTGTCCCATATGGTTGTAGTGGTAACATTTCATGTTTGAAAAGTAGTTACCTCTGCCTTGGCTATTGCTTCTTCCTCTCCAACTACTGTTAGAGTTCCTTCCTCTATTAGAGTTGCCTCTTTTGGAGGTTCCTTCTTGCTGCTCAGTAAGCTTGGTCTCTCCTTGAATCTTTGGTTTAGAACTTCTTCCACCATATCCACCTCTTTTTCCTCTATTATCTCTCCCTTTACCTCTACCTCTCATGGTGCTAGAATCTTGTTTCTTCCTTAGCTTATCTTCCACTTTGATTGCAATTTGGTGGCACTTCTGAATAGTATCAGGAGTCAAAAGATTCATCTCATCTTGTATGGTCTACTTGAGACCATTAAGGTACCTAGCTACCTTCACTTTCTCATCTTTTTTTAACTCTAGACCTCATGCAAATCCTTTGAAACTCTTCAATGTAAGAGTTTACATCCAAGTCTTTCTACCTTAGACTTTGTCTTCTCTTATGTAATTGGATTTCATAATCCTCAGGGATATAAGCATCTCTGACCTTTGCAACCGTAGCCTTTCGTGTAGCAATGGGCTTATTTCCTTCCTTCTGTCTCTCTCTCATCTTGGATGAATTTCCACCAAGTGAGTGTAGGAACCTCTTAGTCTGGCTTAAGAAACTTTCACCTTTTGAGTCTCAGTGATGTCATCACACTCAAAGTGATTTTCTAGTCCTATCTAGTCTAGGACTAACTCTGGTTACATCTTTCCATGAAATGCAATAACTCCTTCTAGTGCTTTACCACTCATAGACTTTAAATCTTTCAATAATGGTTCCTCATTAAGGACAAGGTGAGCTTCAGGAACTTCATCATCTATGGAAATCTCCTTGCCAACCTTATCCTTTACTTCTTCTGTCTTTACATCCACTTAATCTACCTTTTCCTCTAATTAAGCCAATTTTTCTCTGATAAATCTATTCTCTTCTTCTTTCTCATCTACCTTATTCTCCAACTCTACATTTTTCACCATTGTAGACTCTCCTAATGAATCCTCTGGTTGGAACATTCACCACAAGCTTGATCAAACAAGCTCTGATACCAATCTGATGGAAGTGCTCCAAGGTGTGCTCGCACAAACTCTACTAAGGACTCCACTTGTCTTAGTATTCTTAGGATCCCAACCTAACTTCTAGGACCCCAATAATCTCAAGTCTCCAACCCTAAGACTATCTTAACTCAACTCCAAGAGTTAGTCTCCTTGTGCTTAACCTTGAAGGACAACTATCAATAATTATGTCTCAATTCTTCACTCTAACTTGAAGGATTCCAAGTACAAATCCTTCATATCAACTTCACCAATGCTGCAAGGGTTGTGTCCACCATAAAAAAAATTCCTTTGACATCCTTCCAAATCCATTGGAATGGGTCTTCAAACTCCAATCAGTCAAGTTCTGGACTGACTCTCCATTTGGTCCTATTAGGCCTAATTGCACAATTAGCCCTATCTAGAGGGTTTTTCTAGATTATTTCTTAAAACTTACAAACAACCCCTAAAAAAAATTAGGATCCAGATACCCTTTTCTAAGACCTAAAATATTTTTGTGGTCTTAGGTTCCTAGGTCATCTGTACAGTAGTATCCTATAATATAGGGCAAATAGGGCTAATTTGGTTCAAAATATGCAGTCCACTGATTTCTCCCTAGAAATATATCTAAATGGATTGGTAAATACCTAAGTTCTCTCTTAGGGTTCTATAGGACCTTAAATCTTCTGAAACCACACTTGGTTTGTATCTCTCAAACACTCCCTTGCATATGCATTCAAATTTCTCCCTGTCATACACCTAACCAGACAGTCATTGCTCGCTTAGGGAATGAATTTAAAATTAGAAAAATGGCTCTCCAAACCTCCTAATTGATTATTTAAACTATATAGAGGCTCCCCTACCATATTCATCCACACCCTGAATATTTACATGGTTGGATTCTATGGGGGAGTCATGAAACCAAAATCTGCTCTGCTTACTCCAGTAACTACACTAATCACAAAACAATTTACAAAACCTATATACTGTACTCAAATAAACTTTTCCACTACATAAAAAAGTCTTAAAAATACTTCTACAACATGGATCTAATAGTGGAACAAGTTTTTCAAACCAGCCAAACACTTCTACACTCACAACAAGTCAACTATTGCAGAAAACCAGTACATAGAGCTTCTTCTATTCACTTCAAAATCTTACTACATCACACCATTACCTAGGGAAATGAGCTTCAAGGTATATAAAGATGCCTCCTCCATGTTTTTAGGCCACTATAATTCATATTCCTTCCCTACTTATAAGGGAATTAAAAGTTGTCGATGTTGCATGCAACATTTGCAATATTGCAAATGTTATCATGACAACATTGTAGCATCTTTTACATTAATGCCCCAAACTAACTCTCTCGACCTCTATCTCATTTAAAATGATGAATAAACACCATTTAAGCCTTTTTAGGAACTTTTCACATCTTTCCTAAGTCTAGAACACTTTTAGACCATATTTCCCACTTTATGCCTAAATAACACTAACTCCTAGAAAGCACTAAAAACTAGATTGGATTGAGTACTAACTACTAATCCATCTAGTTACACACAAAGAAAGAACTTCTAAGGTCAAAATGAAAAGCTACTAACTTGGCTAGAGTTAGTTACAAGCCAAAATTGTAACAAGATTGGAAGGTTTCCTTGGTGCTCCTGCACCAACCTCAAATGTCTTATTGTACACTACTCCAATGGAAATTCTTTCCTAATGTTGTAAGTATATGTACAAAGGAGAAATGTTGAAAGAAAAAAACTGTAATGAACTTACACATTCACTATGTAGTTCCTCTAAAGCCCCTTGTTCTTGTGGCATTACTTAGTTTAGGCCAACTCTTGATAGCCTCCAATTTTTTGTGATATACTCTTAACTGACTTCATCCAACTAGATTAAATACATATGTTAATGACTCATTTGTAAATTCATATTTCTTTAAGTTACAAAAAAATGATTTTTCCTTCTCTACTTTTAAATCCTATCTCAAGTGTGTTAGATGTTCCTTCTAAATAGAACTATAAGTTAAAAGTATATCTAGATACACTATAAAATGTATCTATGAATATTCTCAATACATTATATTCATCAAATACACAAATATTGTTTTTCCATTACATAAACCAAAAGAGTGAACAAAACCAATCATACAAATCTTATAAAGTCTTAAAATTTGTTTTCCATGTTTCTAATTCCTTCACTCTCACTAGATAAATCCCAACTTTAGATGGGTAAAAGCACAATAATCTGTCACCCTTTTATAAATTTCTCACTTAATAACTTTCAATTAAATATTTTATATACAACACAATATCTAGAAGAGTAGATTTGGGAAGTAAGTGAATCTCATGTTTTACCTCACTTAGGGGCCAACCACTTTGGTTCTTTGAATACCTTTTCAAATGATTCAAATAATTATTCTATTTTCTTAACATTCTAATATATGAGAATAATTAAATACGAAGCCCCTCTTCTTTCTAATCCTTGAAAAGTAGAAGACAATTGATTTATTTCTTGTATAAGATTAAGTGTGTTGGTGCCCAAAAATGCTAAATTGGATTTCCTATGGACTTTCCAATCCAATGCTTGGAAACCCAAGTGATTTGGCCAACTAACAAGTCACAACCAAAGCAAGGTTGGAACTTCTGCAATTCTGGC
>MU223891.1:506820-543121 GCA_018584345.1 Thuja plicata
CACTTTGAAGAAGTTCTATTGGTTTATCTGAGGGACTAATTGTAAAATGATAATGAAACTATTACACATGTAAAAGAAAAAAGACTTATCTTTATTAATTTTGAAAAAATAGTACATCTAGGTCCATGTTATACTTGTTGATTAAAAACTATCCAAATATGTGAAATTGTGTTATATTGCATCCCTCTCTTTACATTTTATATTATGTATATATATATATATATGTGTGTTTGAGTGGCTTTCACACCTCTTTAAGGTGAAAAGACACAACCCTTATTACAAAATATTTTGAAAAAACACTAAACTAACTAAAAAATAACTACCTAACTTTTGGATTTGGCTTTGGTAGAAAATCCAAAACACATCATGAAAAGCTAAGATTTTGTTTGGAGATAGGAAATTTGATTTCCCAAACTTGGTCGGTTTTAGATTTTTAAAATTTGACCATCTTCAGCCTCTGTCGGCATCATCTTTGTAGCAGGTTTAAATTCCAGCATTTCCTGAAGGCTTCGATTAGTTAGTTCTATTTATTTGTGTCATAAAGCTTCCTTCCTTTGATATTTTTTTATGGAGAAACATGCTTCTTGATAATAGATTGGGACTTCTAAATTATCAAAATTTAGGGTACCACCAAAGTGCATGATTGAAACTTATCATATAAAAGTTTGTTTTACTTTGGCATCTATTTATTATGTACTTATTTTATTCTTTCTCCAATTTTGCTTGTTCACCATTGTCTTGAATATTTTTTTTTGCACATGAAAATATGATATTCCAAGCACATTTCAAAATACATCAAGATAAATCACTGAATGGATGTCAACTTTTCTATAGGAGAGAATATTTCAACATAATCAATTTCATCAATCATAGATTATTCCATTGCAACCAATTACTCTTTATACTTCTCATCACTACCATCTTGACCATATTTCTTATAAGGTACCCTCCTCCTCCTCCTCCTCCTCCTCCTTCTTCTTCTTCTTCTTCTTGACTTGCTAGATCTCTCCTCCTCATCAAATCCAATAGTGTGTAGTTCATCTTTTATTAAAGTAGGTGAAATTATAACCAACTCTTATTTCTCTTCTTTCTATGCTTGCAATTAAATAGTCAAAGGTTTTATCTCTCTTAAAATCACACTTCTATTCTAGAGAACCTTATCTACAACTAGATCTCAAATATTGTAACCTTTCACAATGAAACCATATCAAATGAAGGAAAACTTAACTACCTTGTTATCAAATTTTTGATCCTTTTTTTTTCAACAAATGTTCTTGTATTCCTTACAAACAAATACTCTAAGATGTCTCATCAAAGGATTTTTACCAGGCTACAATGGCTACAATTTTACCCTAAAACTTTAGTTCAAGGATAGCACCACTCTACTCCTAGGCCTCTCCATCAGAATTTTGGTCATCCCCTTTGTAACTCCATTTAATATGCATTTTAGTATTTTTTGTGTCTTTCAATGCCATTCTCTTTATAGAATTTGTCAAATTTTTTATGTACAAAAGTCACCACCATTGTCCATCCTCAAACACTTAATTTTTCTACTAGTTTGGTTTTCAACCAAGGATCTAAATTCCTTAAACTAACTCAATACTTCATATTCACCTATGAAGAAATATATAAATATCCTTCTATTGTAGTTATTTATGAATGAAAGGAAATATAGAAAATTTGATTATGAAGGAACATTGAAAGGACCAAACACATATGCATGAAGATAGTCTAAAACCCCAAAAAAATTATAGAAAAAAGAATAAAAAGAAATATAATATTCTTTTCCATGTATAAAATGCTGGCAAAAATTTAACTTGATCTTATAATCATCAAAGCTTCTCTTATTTTGAACAAGAATCTAAGACCCTGCCCACCAATTTGACCAAGTTTTTGGTCCCATAGCATTGTATTTTGTGCTTGAAACTTGATATCTATAGAATTGGCACCCTTTGGTACCCAAAAAGAATGACTTACACATGTAGAAACACTCTTCTTGATTAGATGGTGAGGATAAATATCCTAAAAATATCTTTCTTTGGTTCATCAAAAGAACTATTGCATTAAATAGTTCATGCATCCAATTCATATAGAGTGTCAATTCGAACACCCTTAGCCAACACCATAACTCATCTAGTTATCTTGCATCCTCCACTCAATAAAAAAACCTACAAACCTGCATAATTTAACTTTCTCACTGAGAGAAGGGTTCATCTCGAACTAGGAATATGTAGTACACCATCAATCCCCTTCACTCTACCACCAATAATTAGATTTTGACTCTTTGACAAGAAACAACCTTAAGATGAGAGTCATCATGAAGATACACCTTTCTATTGTCATACTCTTCATACTTTTTGAATCAACCTCTATGAGAGGTCAAATGAAAATATGCTCCCGAGATAATAAGACACACATCTTTCAATGCACATGTTGCCAAGGGTGAACCAAATACATCACAGTCATCCTATGAGGACTTATCTAAATCAGAATTTGAGATATTTTCCTTGTTTTTCTTTTTCTTCTCCTCACTTCATTCTTTTCAAAAATAGTTAATCTTTTTGTAGTTCCAACATTTGGCCTTGGACTTCTTTCTGGGAGACTTAGATCTTCCTAGGGACTTAGATTTAGACTACCTATCATTTTTATTGCCTTTCTCCTTCAATCTACCTTGAGAAAGTAGGGCCTCCTAAGCCATCTCAGAAGAATTTCTCTCAATTTCTTCAAACAACAATGAAGAAACCACATACCCCATTTGAAAGTATTTGAGGTACTTCTAATAGTCATTACTAGGTGGTCCCACAAGTCTGGATAAGAATATAGTAGAGGCATGCAACAATCTCCATCCTCAATCTTCACACCAACACAACCCAACTTAGCGACAATAATATTGAATGCATTGAGATGATCAACAATGGATCCCCCTTCCTCCATCTTCAAAGAATACAACTTATTTCTTATGAAAATTTTATTTACCAAGGATTTCCCTTGATAAATATCTCCATGTTTCTTCCAAATTTGATGCAGCCACTTCCGAAGGTCATAAATTTTGACTCGGATGTGGGTTTTGGCTGAAATTTTACAGGCGGATTCGTGAGCTAGAGTTAATGGAAATTCCAACTCAGCTAGCTCTATTGGTGGCCGTTTGGACATCTTTTCAAGAGCCTGAAGTTTCATCTCGACCTCCAAAATTAGCTTTTTCTTTTTCTTTCTAGTTTTTTGAGTTTTTCTTTTGTAATAAATCTGAAATCGTGTTTCTGATTTCGTGGATTAGTTGGCAATTCTTCTTGCCTTAGTTGAGATATTTTCTTGGGAAAAATCAAGATTCTTAGGATGAGTTTTAAAAGTATCCAAAAATGGAAAAAATTAGTTTTTCTCGAAAATCTGCCAAATATGGTAATTTTCAGAATTGTAATAAGTAGGAGTTTTCTTTCTTTGTAGAGGTAGAGTAGATTGGACGCAGTTAATGAAAATTTGAGGTTCTATTATTCTGGCATTGTGTTATTTTCTCTGAATTATTATTTATGTGGTTTTTTGGCTACATCAAAAATTTTACTACACTCTTCTCTTCATGGACATTAGCGAGTATTGAATCAACTAAATGAAATCTTATTAGACCCTTAGCATTTTGATCGAATATATCCCAATCAACTTGTGGTGTAGTATTAAGTTTTGGTCTAGTGAGGACAACCCATAGATCTCTATCCACAAGCATATCTTCCATTTTCAACTTCCAAAGTTTGAACTAGGTCCTCCAAGGTGGGCATTAACTTCCTAAAAATAGGAACCCTATCATAGTTATCACCTGTCAAGTAGGATGCCTCCTCACAAAGAAGTCCCACAAAGTGATATGACAAACTAGCGAATTAGCAACTTTGGATAAAATGAATATACATGAAATAATCAATTAAATCATTGTTAGGACTTTAAGGTTGAGATAACTTAATCCAAGAAGTTATTCAAATAGAATATTAATGAAGACTCACAAAAATGCATATCAAATTAGTTCCTAATGACTAATAAAAAATTATTAAAAAAAATTGTAACTTTAATTTTAAATTTTAAAATTTTGATCAAATTTGTATTATTAAAAAACTACAATATTGCAAAATTAACATATAATAAAGAATGCAAGATCTCAAAATAAATAATGAAATCTAAAAACATAAACTAATAATTAAATGATTATAAAGGACATATCAAAGATATGACACACATATACATGAAGTTTTTTTGAAGTTTTTTTTATTGAGATAAATATACATAAAGTTAACAAATAACAAAACTAAAATAAAATTCATGCTTTAAGCATGACTCTCCCAAATTAGCATGTGAGAATCATTATGTACAATAAAAAAACAACATTGTAAATAAACCATTGCCCTTTACTCACGCACTACTTGAGAATGACTCATTAAATAAACAAGTATTATTTTTTGTTTAGTCATTATCATGTTGGGAACAAGACAAAGTCATTTCACTATCCTTTTATTCTAAACATTATGAACATTTTTCAAAATTGTAAAAAGCGTCACTTAACTAAATTGAGATGGGATAAGAAAACTTTAATCTTATCTTTTATTAAAGTAAGATTTACATAAGATTTTTCTTAAAGTTATCTCTATTTATTTTTAAGTGGTTAATTATTACTACAAGACATGAAGTTCATGGGACCACAAATGTATTTCTATTATTACAATTTATAAAAAGTTAAATTGAATGAGGATGAAATTATATGTATTTTAGAGATAATTATAATTATAAAATTAAAAAATGGAATTTGAAATAAAATACATACATATTAAAAGAATGGTAAAGAATAATATGTACAATAAGTTTGTATTTTTTTTGTATGAAACAAATTATACAAAATTTATTGTAATATATGTGTATAATATTTTTATTTGCAATAGTTTGAGATTACTTGATTTCTGATTTGATTTTTTCATGTGGTTAGAATATTTTAGTTTTTATTTTGATTTGTTCAAGTTAGTGCAAATTTATTAATAACCACATGATTGAAGATAATAGTTTATAGTTTATGAGTTGTATTATTTAGTACAATTTTTTTTTAAAAATATTATATTCCACCTTAAGTGATATAGTTTGTTTTTTTATTTTGTCTCTTAAACTTAGAAACATTTAACGTGAAAACAAAAAGTAATAGTTAAAAAGTAAAAGGAGAGGCATAGCCTTTCTAACATTTCATTTTTAAGGTAAATGTTTGACATCTATAGATGATGAAGACTCCTTATAAGGTCAAACATTTGAATATTTCCTATAATTTAATAGTCTCTACTATTACTAATAAATTGTGGTTTAATAGTAGCTTCAAAGATTAGTTTCTTGACATTAAATATTTTCATATAAAGTCCCTATTCTTAAAGTTGTTGAACTATTGATGTGAATGTAACTAAAAGATGATATCTTAATTTCCCCACATTGTCCACATAGTGGAATCAAATGGTTGAACATGTTAACAAAAGGTTGTCCTTATCCTCTTCAATTCTCAGTAGAAATTTGTTTAGGACTTCCACTTCTTCATAAAACTGTAGCATTTTCTTACTATTAAATAAGAATTAATGTGCAACCTTCATTCTTTCTTCAACCTCTATAATAATGTCGAATACATCATTAACAACATCCCATGTAATTTTGTATGATAATTAACATTGGACCCGTAAGACCAAAAAAGGGATTAGAAAGCATATCAAGGCAACCACAAAACCTCTAACAATATCAAAACCTATCTAATCTACCATTAAAGCCATTGAAATGAGAATTCAAAAACATATGCAAATAACATTAAAAAACCCCCTTCAATTGAAGCTCCAATGTTCTCCTTTTTTCTCCATTGAAAATGAATTAATGTTGCTCTTTTGCGTTGACAAAATGCACTCATATGTTGAAAATAAAGTGATAAAGAGAATACTAGGGTCATGGTTAGCAAATGCAGGTAGAATGAGAAACCAAATTGCAGAATTAGCAACCAAAATGTGTAAATTGGAAATTTGCATTGATTATGACACTTGGTAAAATTGAGAGGGAAATATGTCATAATTATGACAAAATATGACACAATGGAGACCAAATTAGTGGATGGAAAGATTTAAGGAATGTGAAGGGAAGGTGTAAGAGGTGAAGCTAATTAATAGGAGATGGAGGCTAGAAAATAGGAAAGGGATAAGTGAGGTAGATTTATGAGAATTAAAACATTTAAGAAATGCAATATTCCTCACAAATGGGAAATTAGCATTTCTGAACTCTTAATTCCATAACTAGAAATTAGCCAATTAATTAATAGGTCATTAATTAATTATGGAGACTTAGGATAAGGAATGAATAAATATAATTTATTCATAAAAAATAGAGATAAATCATAGGTCATTCATCCCAAGAGGATAAATTAGTGGATCATTGGCTGAATCGAAGGCATTAATGCACAATTGAGTTGATTTTGATGATATTGATAAGGATTAAGAACAATTCTGATGGTTCCGGAGTGATTTAGAAAAAGATGAGGCATTGATGAACTTTGACAATGTGCTCAAATAATGATGTTTGAAAATGATTAAATATCATCAATGAAATTTGATGATGCCATAGGATTGATATTTATTTAAGGAGACATTGATGGACTTGGAAAATACTTGCCAAATAATGATGACCTGAAATAGCATTGATGAACTTGGACAATGCTATTGAATTGATGATGATAGGCTGGTAACGATAGCATCGATGAACTTGGACAATGCTATCAAATGGATGATGAAATGAGGTGAGGGATTTATAAACCTGGAAAATTCCCTAGGATGATGAGATTGGATTAATGATGACAAGATTGACCAGATTTGAAAAAGATTTGATCGATTTAAAAGTGATTTCATTAGGCATCGATGGTGATCTTGGACAATGCCCTAGAATTATTGGAATGAGTCCATAATGATCCTGGACTGGTTAGGAAGATGTTAGGACTGATTTGAATTGATTTAGGATGATTTGATATGGTTTAGGAATGATTAGGGAAAATGATCAATTCAGCCAAAAATGAGAGAAATGTTAGTAACTGACCAAATGAGAAAATGACACAAGATAGAAGACATGTTAAAAGGGTACACATAAGTGTGAACTATTTTTAGGTGTCTACAGGACCAATGGACATCAACTATATTACACCCATCTCAAAATTATCTATTAATGCATATTCCCTAATTTTCTTATAGATCTAAACTTCAAATGATATTATAAATGTAAGGAACCCAAATTGTTCAATTTATCATGCACAATAACAAGTTCAAACTCCACTCACCTTTTCAAATTGTTTCTTGAGATTACTCCACTATAAGTTTCACGTGAGTAAAATATTACAACCCAAAAGTTGTAAATAAACCATTTAATAAATTAGAACCATTTTTAGTATAATTTAGTTAATTATTTATAAATGTTTATATATGAAAAAAAATGTAGTAAGGTCATATTCAGATAGTTTCCATTTATTATTTGTTAAAATTCAAGTGTTTAATAAATTTTTTTAGTGGTTAAATTACTAATTCAAATTATATAATACTCTTCTACATCCTTCCATGCTTGGATATATTGTCAAATTTGTACATTGGTGTATCCTAGTTATAAGAATAAGATAGATCAAGTAAATAATATTTGTCATGATATCTACATTGTCACATGATTTAAAATATAACACCACAACAAACTTTTCTTATATGCAAATCTATAAAATTCACCTAAGGTTTTACCGATTTAGCAATGTTTGTTTAGCTAATAAATTATAGCATATTTTGTGCTATAAAGGTACAAATATAATTGTAATTCTTGAAACTTACATTTATCATGATTTACATTTATCATGATTTTACCAAGTAACACAATCCATTCAAGACTAAAGTAAAATTTATGAATCATGTTTATGTTTTTTTTATAACATAAAGTTAAAATGTCAATAATGGATACTATACAACTTTTAAATTTTAACTTATGATCCAAATAGAAATAGGTATCTCATTCACATTAGACTCTAATCTAAAATAGGAAATATATTTCTTCACAAAGGTTAAATACAACAATGGCAGATATAAAATATTTTAGCATGACATAAATTAAATTACCTATATTCATCGACATGGACTTATTAGATCAATTAAAGATAATACACCTATTTGTAGAAAGTACATCTCATCACATGCTAAAAGAGAATCTAGAAAATAAAGACAAGAGAAGATTATGTTAATATTATTGCACCGACCATAGTGTCGTGTGGATCCCATGTACACATTAAGAAGTGGGAATAATCCTTTAGGGATAGGTTCATAGGAAGAAATATATGAACAAGTGTAGAAGATAAAATGCTCTCAATTAATAATACAATAATCAGATAAATATATTCTCCTTATCCATATTATTTAATAATAATCATGATTATCATCATATCAACATGTTACAAAATAATTTTATGAATCAAAAGTGTAGAACTTTAATCAACATATATAAATAAAAAAATAAGTACAACAAATAAGATCCTACTTCCCACTTTCTTAAAATTCCAAGATGTTTGAAATGCCATTATTAATATTTCCTTTGTGGGATACACGTGTATCACACCACTTATCATGCGCATTCTATTGGATAACATGAGAACATTGATTCATGCTCCCATAACCTACCTCATTCTTTTGAATTATCTAAAAGATTGAAAAACATAAATTATGTAATAATCAATTACAATATTTTAGTGTGTATTTAGTTGAATATTTTAGAATAACTAGATAAGGTCATAATATTTTCAAACATTATCTTACTTGGTTTGTCTTAATTGCATAGAAAATAAAGAGATTATGTTATACAATCATAATAGAACTTGTGAAGTGGGGAAAAAATAAAATGATGGTGGGGCAGGAAAATGGTTTAGCTTTTTATTTTAGACATGTAGGTTATATTAATCCCAAGAATGATCAAGATGACTATAACGAAGAATAGGAAAAATAAGATGAGTCAAAATAGGACTTGCACAACATAGGCTACCTTAGGATAGAAGAAGTTGTGGGTTTTCTAATGGGTTGTGTTAGAAAAATGATTCTTTCTATACCCTTAGATTACATGAAGATAGGATTATTGGAAGAGTAGTTCATGATGCCTCAAAATTTATATCCTTAGAGATCATTTGAGAGGAATACAAATTTAAACTAAAAAATGTTGTATTTGGTAGTGTATAGATAAAAGTTTATAATGGAAAATTTTGTGCTTCACAGCTCACATCCCATCTACCCTTTCTTTTTCTTTTTTTTTCCTTTACCTTCTTATTTTTTGTTTTCATTCCCTTTTTAGCTGGATTTTAGGCTTTCCTTGATTGCAAAAGTGGAGATTCAAAAATCATTGTATAATTCCATTCCCATCATAAATCCTTTCTTTTCCTTTTCTCTTCCTAGTTTTGTCTTTTGGTATTTTAGGGATTAGGGATGGAACTGCTTTGAAATAATTTGAGGATGTTTCACCCCCAAATATGGATTCTCTTTTCTCCTTTGTGCCTATTATATTATCAAGAATACTTCATCCCCAATCTCCAATAGTCTATGCCTCCCTTTTAGGGACCATAAATTAGGATGTTAGAGGTTGTATGGAAATTTCTGAGCCTTGAGTCCTTGATCCTCACCCTTGAAAGGTGGTTGTGTGGTCTTAGCTAAAACTCTAATTATGTGTAACTGACCTACACATAGTGACATCCTTTTCCTTTAAACCTATAAAAGTGGCTTTGGGATTCTGATTTGTACACCTAGTCTCACAAGCTTGCATTTCTTTGAGGTATTCCAAGAAAAAGAGAATGCTCATAACCTACCTAAGTGAGATATATTGAGATAATGCTAATTTTTTGAGTGTCAGGTATGCCTCAATAAGAGCTTTAGGCAGGTTTTCTTCAAATTTTTCATGTTTGTTTATTTTTTATTATATTTTATTTGGATTTTTTTGTGTGTTTGTGTCTTAGTTTCCCTATGAGTTTTCCTCCTCTACATTTGTGGTCAAAGCGTCACAAATTTTTCTTGTAAACCAACATTTATTGCAGAACTCTTTTAAAGTTCCCCTTTTTTTTAATCTGAAACTATTCCCATAGTTATGTGAGCACTAGATCAACGAAGCAAATGAATAATTAAGACAAGTGATTTATCCCTCCAAGATGAGTAAATTGCATCAATGAACTCAACTAACATTTAGGACCCCAAAAACATATATTTACATCCCTAAAACGAGATAAGAATCTCTGGAAGATATTCTGGTTCCTAAATAGTGCTCACCTAAAACTAAAAATGTATGTGGGGAAAGGGATGAGAGAATATGAATACCTAAAACTTAAATGCAGTGATACACCAATAGAATCAACATGAATTATTGAAGATACTAATAATTTTTAATAATCAAACAAGCATGCAATTACAAAAGTGTTTCTATGCAAGGACCCATAATCTTTTGTTTTGAAAGGAAAACCTAGGCTTTACCAATTTTTTGCAAAAGAATGAGAACACAAACAAAGGCCTGCAATTACAAGTATCTAGATTCAAACATGCAATAAGGAATGTAGTTTGAATGAATGATAAATACAACATAGAAATAAATAATCCACAATATTGTACCTGAATCAATGAGAAGGAACCGTTGTATCTGTATAAACAATGTTGAAATTTTTTTTTGCTACAAAGTGTTCTTACAATCTATGCACAAGTATGCAATGAGAAAAACATATGAACCAAAAAGAAGACCCTAAAAAATGAGGTGAAAATACAATAAATAGTCCATAGAAAAGAAGGGTTTGGATGCATGAGCAAACCCCACAAAATTAGGAGCTAAACTATCAGAAACTCGAGTCTAAATGTTCCTCAAACTCCACCAAGACATGCACAACTAAAGTGTCACTCAAAATTATCCCAAAACTGCTCAAAATCCTCTATAAGTATGCAGAAACTATGGGGGGTCATATGTGAGGATAAATCCCACAAAGATAGGGATATAACTGCAAGAAACAATGACCAAACTACTAGAAAAAGTCCCCTAAACTGATGATAATTGAACAACAACTCCAAAAAACCTCCAATAGTGCCCCAAATTGTTGTAAATAGGCCCTAAGTACCTCATAATAGATCAGGAACAAAACACCTCTCCATGAATGAGCCTGAGACAAGCAATCTTTTGATGGTTAACCCGTAGAAAAGTGTGACACAACCTAAGGCCAACTCCTAGACAAGACATCATAAATGCACTTAGAATAATTAATAATATTTGCCTTATAATATTGACAAACTATTATTATTATCAACAATGTGCTAATCCGTAAGTTCTATTGATGATTAGTGGCCCACACTTAGTCATTTACTTAGACAGTTTTAGTTGGTTATCACTGTGGCTGAGCTAAACATTCAAGGCTGAGCAATATTGTCGAGCAAGTTTTAGGTTGCCAAGTTACATCATGCCGAGCTGAGTAGAATATTAAGTGTCGAGCGTCAAAGATGTGTTGTGCCGAGCAGAATAGTTTTTGCATACATGTCAGGATTAATTCAAACTTTGATGTAATCAGTTAAGGCTGACTTGTATGAGATCTGAGCGGACATTTGTACACATTTAATATTTGTCTACTGAGTTAATTTTGCATTTAATTGTTTTATACTATGCATGGCATGGAGCAAATCAAGAAATCAGAATGCATTGGAGGCATAAACAACAGATCTTTATCGTTGATCTAGATCTCACCGCCAGATCTGAAAAGATATAATAAGATGGCTTCTAACCCTAATAAAGAGAAGAGAGAAAGAGATATACAAAGAAGGGTTGTATGTTCATAAGATATGAACAGTAAGTCATTTTGAGATGAAGCCTAGATCAAGCAGAATTACAGAGCAGTGAAAAACAGAGAGAAGACATATCAGATTAAGAGATCAAAGAGGTTATTGAAAAGAGAAGATCTGTCATCAGCATCTGAGTGCATAACAGAGGATCACTACTTGGAACATTCTAATAGGTGTATCAGGTTAAATCTCTTAATAGAGTGGTTTTAGCAGACCATTTCAAATCTCTTAGCCGAGTGTTTACTTTACTGTAAGTTGAAATCCTTTAACAAGGTAGATTGTAATGATCTGTAGTTCTTAACAGAACAGACCTTTAACTAGGTAGATTGCATATTGTAATCAAACTTTTTTAGCCCTAATAGGCACACTTTATTTCTACAGTAGTGAAGATCTTGTGGGTATCATCCCCACCCTAGTTTTACCTATTTGGGTTTCTGGGTTACCAAAATTCTATGTTGTGAGTTACATATTTGATGTTATTGATATTGTCTGATGTTAGGTTAAATTCATATATGTATGAATGTGGATAAATTTGTTTTAAGTGGTTTAGTTTGAAGATCTGATTCACCCCCCCCCCNATTCCCCCCCCCCCCCCCCCTTCTCTCAGTATCTTTCTTTCCCATTCTTGTACTTCCAACAATAGGTATCAAAGCACAGTTCACCTACAAAATCTTTGAATCAGCTTGTGAGTACAGATCTTGAGATGGAGGTTTACAAGTTGGGAAAATTCATTGAGAATCAGAAGATTGAGATCTAGATAGCATTACATCAGCTTGACATAGAAAGACAAGAACTGAAGAAATCATTGAAAGCTAGGAAAGATTTGGCCAAACAAATGAATGATACTCATTACCAGGAAGATGATACTACAAATCTATTTCAGAATGAAGATTCCACTGAGAGTGATGCAACAATTGCAGATCTACTGGAAAAGAACAATGCACTGTGTAAAGAAGTTAGAAACTTGAAAAGAGAACAAGAAATGCAGACAGTGAGACTGTGTGAAGTATTGGAACAAAAGAAGAAATCTAAAGATGAAAAAACTATGGTAGAGGAAGACAAAAGAGTAATATCTGTCAGAATTGATGAAAGGAGACATGATGTGCAGATGATGACAATCAATCAGGTTGACATGGAAAATCAACTGCTACTTGCAAATTAGGAAATTAGTAGGAAAGATATGGAAATGATAAATCTGAGATCTGAGAACAATCAATTGAAAGATGATCTGAGATCTGAGAAGGAACTTAATGAAAGGTTGAACAAACCTTATGAAGCTTTGACTCATTTTGAAAATCTGATGGAAGCATCAAGAATGTCAAAGGATTCTTCTGGATTAGGTCACACAGAACTAAAGACTTATGTTGAGAAAGGAGAATCATCTAAGAATGGTGAAAGGAGGAATGCAAAAACAAAGAATAACAAGCCTGTTTTCTACCACTGTGGAAAACTAGGGCATACAGAAAAAATTTGCCAAAGCAAGAAAGGTAAGTCCAATCCTAAAAATAAGTTTAATGGTTACTATTTTAATTGCAAGAAATTTGGACATAAAGCACATGAATGTTGGGCAGAAGCAAGTGATGCACCCCCCAAACCAAGATTTAATGGTTACTACTACAAGTGTCAGAAACATGGTCACAAGGCACAAGACTGTAGATCCAATGCTAAATAGCAATGGACATCCAAGACACAAACAAAAGCATCCAAGAAAGGAAACACTTACAACTGGGATTATAATACAAGACAGAGTTGTCATTATTGTGAAGAATATGGACATGCACCTGAAGATTGCTTAAAGACACATGTCAGAGGGAAATCTAAGAGTTGAATGTATGAAAGCTTAGTCTATTTTAGTTGTTTGAAGATAGGACACACTAAGAGAGAGTGTAGGACAAGAGTTCCTGCTCCTAATGTTGAAGAAGTAAGAGCACAGATGAATCGAACATGGGTAAAGAAAATAGAGCCGAGCAGCAGTGAATCCACTGAAGCCGAGGTCACCCAATCCAATGGATCAGGTGATCACACCATCTCCAAGTGAGTAATAGAGGTATGTAAGGAGCTTTATTCAAAATTTTAAAATCTTACATCAGATCCTAATATGTAAATGTGCCAAAGTCCATATCTGCATATGATAAGATGTACCAGGACATGTTTGTGACAAATGTCGAGAAGAGTTTCCTGCACTATAGGTGTCAAGTTGGTTGGCCGAGTAAGTCGTGTGATGGCCGAGTGTGGTAAGCCGAGTGGTATGCAAATTGTGTTAGTCAGCCAATGATAGCTGGCTTGCACTAACTTAACGGGAAAAATATTTAATGCTTACCTACCTTGACCTTTCGAGTCTATATATGGACAAATGGTCTACTATTCACATTTACCTTGTGATTTGTAGCATTTACAGAGCAATCAAAGAAGTTGCAGAATTTATCTAAGTGAATTTTGTTTTGATAATTTCATCAGCGTGCCATTGGAAACCCTAAGTTGAATAGCGCAAAGTGATTGCTTTCCGAGGTACTCTATTCTTCATTTTTGAACCCTAACTTTAGGAGATTATGGCTGCAATTTCTTCTGCACCAGTCAAGGGAATGGAGGAGGATTTGAATAAAATTAAGCTAGTAAGGAGTGATGCATGTGCACCACCAAACTTTCATGTCATTCCAGAAAGTGCAATTATAAGTGATTTGAATGGAGCCCTCTCATCGATCCCGCTAAAGGTACTTATGATTCACGATGTTAGGTCATGTTACATGGTTAAAATTGGCGAAGTGAGAAACAGTGAATTGAGAAGTTCCTTTGACAAGTTGTGTGAGAATGGAATTCTTAAGGATGAATTCAAACATCTAGCCAAGAAAGGGTTAACTCATGCCCTAGATTTTATGATAGAATTCAAGGATGAATGGATTAAGGTTGTCCTAAGTTGAGTTCATAATATGCATATGTGACTGGACAATTGAC
Organism: Thuja plicata; assembly: GCA_018584345.1. Classification (NCBI taxonomy): domain Eukaryota; kingdom Viridiplantae; phylum Streptophyta; class Pinopsida; order Cupressales; family Cupressaceae; genus Thuja; species Thuja plicata. The sequence continues at coordinate 521,616 of MU223891.1, forward strand.
CAATAAAGATCATGAAATATATTATTCATAGAGTTACTGGGTATCCCATTATCAGCGGAAAACACACTATGAGAGACCAAAGCAAAGAAGAGATAGCAGCTAACATTGGAGCAGTTTGGAACAATAGGGGAATGACTATTTCTACAATTGTAGACTTGGAACTTGATTTTGGACTGGGAGTGATTTCTCACAAATTCTATTAGTCAAGCTGACTAGATAGTGTTCCATGTACAACCATCGACCAGGCATGGAAGATAGTGAAAAAGAATCACACTTACGACCTTTCCAAGCTACAGTTGACACAACTAGCCGAGAACTTACAATCAATCAGGAAAGCCAAAAGCTCATTATGTAATTTTGGCTCTTTGTTAATGTGTATATTTTTCTATATACATAAGTCATTTCCTACTCTAGGAAATATTGTATGGAAAAAGGATAGACCCATCACTTTACAGATTAGTGAATGTATTCAAAAATTAGGCAGTAATTTCAATAGTATAATGGGAAGCTATTTTGTGGAATTCAAAAAGAGAATGAGGTTGAGGACCATAATTCCCAATTCACCTGTGGAGAAGCACTATGATGAGATATGTTTCTTAGTAGATATAGACTACACATACATTCAGGCTGTGACACCTAGTCTATCATGGCTGGAGCCATTTACCTATGAAATTAATATTGATGAAGCATCAGCAGCTATTACTGCACTCCTAGCAGAGGAGATTGATACTAAAGCTAAAAGATTTGGAAATTTTGATGAAGCTAAGGCAAAGATTACGATGAATCTTAAGGCAGGAACCATGGAGATAAAAAGGAAAAATATTGTGAAAAACCTAAAAAAGATGGTTGGCTTGCTGAGTGATGAAGAGCTAGAGGATGCACCTCTAGACATATCTACTGGACAAGGTGAAGATGTATATGAGGAACAGGAAGTAGAATTCAATGAACCTGAAGAAGAGGTCATTGCAAAAGAAAAAGGGAAGAGGCTAGCAGTAACAAAGGTAACAAAGCTGAGACAAGAAAAACCCAGGGTTACCCCTCCCATTGCAAATCATCCAAGGACAAGGGCATCTATTGCCACATCACCAGTAGAATAGACTAAAGTCTATGGAAAGAAGATTGGAGAAAGTAGTTCTGGATCAAGGACTAAATTAGCAACAAAGGCTATGACGAGCCTACAAGTTAAAAGACCAAGAATAAAACTGCAATTGGATCCAGAAAGTGAAAAGGACATGACTAAAACTGATGAACCTAGCAATATACCAACAACATCATTTAAGAAACCTATAGATATTGATGAGGTATGTGAGAAATTGATAAATTCTACAGGGTTATCTGGTTTTAAGTTTATAAGGCATGAAAAATTGAAGATAGGAGAAAAAAATAAGGTTCAGGAGGCTCTCCTAGATATGATGTCTAATTTCAAATTAACCCCTACAGCAATAGGAAAAAATGTGTTGAGTGAGTTGTATGAATTCCTATCTGGCAAGTGGGAATTTGCACTTACAACTGAAAGAAAAATTAGAGAAGGAACTTTAGCTCAAGTCATTCCTAAGCTAACAAAGAAATAGAGAGAAATATTTGTTGAAGAATACAAGCACAAATTTCTACCCAAACATAGAGGTTATGCTATTCTGAAGAATGATATTGAAGGGATAGTACAACAGAGTACTAGAATTTGGAAAGAAGTTTTTGGACTAATTGTTTCAAAAGAAATTAGAACTAATGAAGGAAAATCTGAGCCAAAGGATAAGGAAACTGAATCCACTCATGTACCACAGATTTCAATAGTTCACATTTCAACTGAGTCTGAGAAGACTAGGATAGATACACAAGATCAATTAGAGATAGTTAACACTGTTGATCTGACTATTGACAGTCTGATTAATGTGACAATTGATGACTCTAGCAATCAGGATGCCAAGGGTCAGGATGAGCCGAGGGACTCAACTATTGAATCACCTATCAAGGAAACTGAAGAAGAAGAAGAGAAGAGCACAGAAGAAGAAGAAGGAAATCAAAAGAAATATGAAGATAAGGATGCTCAAGATGAAGCAAAAAAGGAGAAAACAATTCAACAAGAGGTAATTGTTCAGCATTCACTTATTTTAGAGGTTGTAAAATCAGTTCTAGATAGTAGTGAGGAGATAAAAGATACTAATAGTGAGCCTAAAGAATAAGAGGCAATGCAAGTGTTGGTTGAACTATGACATTTTGCATCATCAACTCCCACTAGAAACAAGATAGGAACCTGATCAGCAGGCAATTCTAACTGGACTCAAAGATGTGATGGTGACAACTATTGAATCTGGAAAAGGTACTATAGAAACAAAGCCGAGCAGTCGTTCACCTGAATTCAAGAGGAGGAAAGTTATGAAGAAGAAGTCTCCAATTCTAGATGTCACATTAGATGAAGTTAATGTGATTCCACCATGGGATCCCAATGTTTTGTCTTATGAACAGATTGAGACTCTTTAGGAGTTACTTAGGAGGAAGAAGAGACAGGAAGAACTAAAAAGGGAGCAAAAGCAAAAGCAAGTGTTACATGACATAAAAGATATATTTGTAAAGGCTTTTTACATGGAGGATGGAAATCCTCAAGCCCCTATTCTTGAATAGCTAGTTCACATTGTGAAAAAGGTAATCGATGACAATATTGAAGCCAATGAAAAACTGTTGCAATGGTCAGAGAGAAAATTTAAGAACAAGGTACTTGCAAAAATCTTAGGAGAGATTGCGGTTAAACAGGTTGAACTTTCCTCTCTGGTCTAAATTTTAGAAGGTGTTGCAACAAATGTCTATTCATTGTATAAGATATTATCTGATGTGGAATTCTTCACAAAGGATAATCAACAGACTTTAGAGAAATTACAACTAGACCTTAAGTCAACTGGAAGTTCACTGAGTATGGATGCTAGCACTAGCTCCTTACATTTTAACAGGCTGCTCAAAGGAGGATAGCCGAGCTCATGGCTGAAGATGGTCGGATTAGGACCAAGTTTATTACTATTTAGACAAGTATAATACCTCATCTAGAGGTCATTTAGAAAGAAATTTCATATGCAAATGAATTGATTAAGAGAGACTCTCATCTCTCAAGTGCAGAAAGCTTAGTAAGTCTAGCTGCCGAGCTAGAAGTGAAAATAGAGGCTATGAAGTTTGTCAAAGATAGTTGGGACTCTGCATTTGAGTCTACCTTACAACTTCATAAATAGTTTTTGGACAAGTATAACTTGACCCCACCAGCTATTAGTGACAAAAACAAGGGGGGAACTAAAGGAAATCAGAAAAGGACTGACAAGGATACAAATTAAAGGAGATCAGAATAGGTATCCATGTATTTTTTATTTTTTTTTGCAGGCATGTATACTATGTAAAGTTTTGTATATAGTGTTGTTTTATATCATGTTTGAACTATGCCTTGTAAATTTATTGAGGTCCCCTGTCATCTATGGTGTCCAAGGATTCAAATTCATGGTTAAAATTATTCTCATTCCTCTACAAAATCTATTCTTACCTTTGACCTAGTTGAAAATGCTAAAAAATGCCTGAACCCTCAAGTATATGTTATAACCCTATTCGAGTTTGAATCTAAATGCCCTAAGTGTCTTGGTGGGTTCTATTTTCGCATTGCTTTTTTAGTCACTTAAGTTGTCATAAGTTATGTATTCATGTTAAAAGGGTTGGGTTATAAATTTGTGTTATTCTAACCACTTTAATATTTCCTAAGTCATACCACTGAGAAAATCCTTTTATTTCATTGTCTTATTCGGTGAGAAAATGTTTTTTGATTGGACGACCCACTTAATAGCTTAATCCAAAACCAATTGACATCTATCGGTTAAGTCATTAAGCCATGGTGTCGCGTTTCCTTGGTGGGGCCGAAAGTCATAAATCTTCTCAGTTAAATAGTGGACAAGTTAAGAAATAATTGACAGTCTACTTAAACGCTTAAAGGTGAAATGCTCGACATCTATCAGATAAGCCATTAAGCGGTGTTGACATCTGGCAGCTGGTGGACCTAGATACTTAGAGCTGGCGATAATTATAGATCAATTAAATTGTTTCCCATTTGACGGCCACCTTAATGGCTTAACTATAAAGTGCTCAAAATCTAAATAATAAGCAATTAAGCGGTAGCGACACGTGTCCTAGTGGGGCTAGTTGAGGTCGTAAAGGTGGAGTTAAAGGAGTAGCATCTATGGGAAAGATCAATGGTCAGCTTAATCACTTAGGGGAAAAATGAACAAAATCTAATGGGAAAGTGATTAAGTCTCAGTGATGCATGGCATAAAAGGTGGGACCTGTATGACACTTAAGTCATGTTAATAAGGTTGCTAGTGTAAAAGAATCTGACGGTCTTCTTAAACACTTAAGGGTAAAGTGCTCGAAATCTAATAGGTAAGTAATTAAGCGGTGTTGAAATGTGTCCTAGATAAATAGTTGTTTCCATAAAAATAAGATAGCCATCAGATGAAGAAAATGATGTTCAATATCTATGGCTTAAATTCAAAGTTGTCAAAATAAGTTGCAGAGAGTCGTTAAGCCATGAAATTGAAGCTTGCGAATTGATTGAAGAACGTGTGGCCACTCCAGCTGAATTCAATTTGAATGACTAATTTTATTGAAGCTGTAATAATGGTTAAGCCAACTTGCAGTCACAATAATTCACCAAAGTCATTCGAGCAAAAAATAGAATTGCAGAGGTAATTAGCTCCATGCGACAACTTTGCAGATTAGGTAAGCTTTTCTGATTCACTAGCATTCAAGTTCTAAGTAAGATTTTCAGTTCAAAAGGGTTTTTAGAATTCTTGTCTTAAAATCTAAATTCATATCAAAGAAGCCCTAGATTCAGAATGGCCCATAGGATTAAAATTTCAAGAGAAGTAGACTACCAGAAGAGAAATGTTAGGGAGGATTTGCTGCAACAGTTGCTAGGATCTATAGGTGATGCGACCCAAATCAAGAGGATAGTTCCATTGAATCCCCATCTCAAAGTAGGAGAAGGCCTATATGATTCAGGTAGATGGGCAAGAGATGTCAAAACTAGTTTTAATGGTCTCACCCTATTTAGAACTACATATAGTCAAAGGAACACCCCTACACAAGACTGTAACATTTGGGAGTTAGATGTGGGAAAGTTGATAGCACCTAGGGTGTTTATGGATACTGATTTGTTCACATTGATTGCAAACACTTATGACAAAGTGTCTAGGGTTGTTAGGGATACCCAGGGAAATGTCCTGTTGACTGTTTTAGCTCATGAGATTAGAAGAATCTTCAAGTTGAGTGATACCTCAGTACATATGGATGACATTGACTTTGAATATTTTAAAGAGCTATACCAGACTCAGAGGGAGTATTACAAAGATGAGGCTTTAAAGGGATACTTTAACAAAATAGGTGACTTGGTTGTAGTAGGGCCTAGAACCCTGGAAGCATTCAAATTGGACTTCTTTAATGGTAAAGCCAGGAAAATGTACAGTGCCTTATGCCAGGTTTTGGGAGAAGATGAAGATGTAACAATGCCTATCCACATAATGCGTATGGTGGTTTAGATTCTGCATCCCCACTTATCAGTAGTCTTCGACTTGCATCTTATATTGCATAACAAATGCATGAAGCTTTGGCAAGAATCTAGGACAGCAACATACTGAAACCAATGGGATAGTATTCCCTCATGATGCATATGTTCATGTCCAATAATGTAGAATTCTTTGAGGAAGAAATGGAATTGACTAAGTTCCAGGGTAATGAAGAGTTTCCTGTTCAGATGTGGAGTGTTGATCTTTCATGGGACAGGAAAGAAGCTAGCTATGTTTACTTTGATAGGGTTTTTGCAACTAGGCTTAGGTCACTATTATGCAATCAAAATGCCAAGGTCCACACTGAAATGATGAGGCTTTTGAGACCTATGGAGTTTTCCCTAGAACTAAAGATTGCCCATAATTGGGGAGATCTAATTTCATACCTTGTTTCTACAGTGATTAGAGTTTATTGATTTAGGGGAACCCCTAATGTGCTGCCATACATAGTCCCTCTCAAGATTGGAATTGCAGAGATCATAAGGAAATTGGGTGGATTACATGAGGAGGCCCTAGCATGAAAAATGTAGGGAACCATTTTCCCTACCCTCACCATATCCTATCATTTCATCATAACAAAGAATGGGTGGAAACAATTTGATAAGTACTTTGAGCCCTATCACTTAGCAACATCTATATCTTGGTGTGCAGACAATGAGGGCTTTATAATGGGTATGTTCAGAAAAAGAACCAAATGGCTGACATTAGAGCATCTGGTTTAACTACCCTGAGGACATCATTAGAAATATTTTTGACCTAGGTGATCAGGAGATCAGAAAGGAGAAGTGGATGGTGTACAAGAAGTCTTTGGAATTTGTGCACAATTTTGATAAGACTTATGACCCTCTCAAGGTATTCTCCCCATGGTCCAATAAAATTGAGTCTTTAATGACTTTATTTGATGGAATAAAATAGACCTTAAATGAGAAAAAGCAGAGGATAATAGAAGCTAAGCCATAAAAGGTTCATGCTATTTTAAGCAAACTTCAGTAAGGAAGAATGGTTCCACCTGGGGATTATGTAGTGTACAAAAGGAGAGGGTACACAACCATCATGGCCAAAGTTGAAAAACCTCCTCAGCATAAAGGGAAAAGGCTAGCAAGTGCTAGTACTCAAGAAGTGCCCTCTCCCAAGAGACAAAAGGTGGAAGCAAAAGAACAAGAGAGTGAATTATACTCTCCTTCCCAATCTCCTATGCACTATGATGACCAAGCCATTGCTGAGCAATTGGTTCAGTTAAGGAATACTGGATAAATTGTTGTTACTGTCCAGGAGTTACAAGAAGGGATGTCAGAGGGACCTAGGCATACAATAGTTGACCTGATAGTGGCAGAATTCACTGGTAAGGAATTAGACCCTATTACCAAGCAAGCCAGTGATGAATTCTCGTCAGATGACAATTTTGTCAAAACTACGTCATTCATCCAATTTTTGTGGAGAAGCTATATAGATGAATTCAATCATAAATGTCAGAAGCTACCGGAGGCTTGGCCTCATTATGCTAAGGATGATATAGAGAAAGAGTTCAAGCAGGAGATGGTCTCCAAATTTGATAAGATCACCCCTGAAGAGGGTAGAGAATTGGTTAAGAAGCATGGAGTCCTCATACTGCCTCAAAGGGACTTAGCAGATGCAGTATTTTTTGATGTTGTCAGGAAGCAAGAAAAACCAATGAGCACTGTTGGAACATCAATTGGTACCCAGTTTAGTGAAGACCATGCAGCATTGGCCATCTGGTCATTAAAAAAGAAAGACAAAAGAACAGTGAAGGAAGATGATGGGATTGAGGATACCAGAAACCTCTTTGTCAAGAGAGTTTCTGACACCTCGGGTACAAAGGCAACAAACTTAGCCTTTCAAATAGCTATTTTAAGCTTGACAGTGGCTGGGAAGGAGAAAGAGGCATATGATAGCCTGAACATGAAATATAAATTTGTACTCAAATCCTACAATGATGAAAGGGTCAAGTCCATATTAAAAGATAACAGAATAGCATCTTTGGAAGGAAAGAAAAAGGTACAATTAATGCCCCAAGGGATAATTACTCAGGAGCCTCACCAACCCTCCTCATCTAGTCCATTTGTGACTTATCCCCCATCCCCTATACCTTTGAGTCCAACTACCCAAGAGGCCATTGATGCTAAGAGAGCAGAGTTGGGAGCTGAAAAGAATAGGCTTATCAATGAAAGATCAAGGTTAGAAGGAGAGGGCAAGAGGGATCTTGAAGACTCCCTTGCATATAAAGAGGCTAAGGAATTGGTGAAGCAAAGGCATTCTGACCAAATATATTCCAACCTCAAGAGATGTGCTAGTGAGGTTAACCTTGCCAACCTCTATTTATTAGGAAAGAAGATTGCTAGCATATTGAATAGTCATGATGAGGGAAAGGAGAAGTGGGATCTAATAGTTTATAATTGGAAGGGTAAGACAGCCCATATCAAATCCTTTTACTCTCTCTCAAAGGAACAAAACAATATTGATAGTATTCTGACAAGAACCCACGAATGTCTCAAATCAATGGTCAACTTGGACACCAAGAAGAGCATGGTCATCAGATGAGTAGAAACTTTGAGAGGAGAGTTCTCTAGGGATAGATATGACATGTTTCCCAATATGTTCAAAATGGATGGGAACATAAAGAATGAAGCCCTATGGCTAAGGCAACTGAATGAAGCACTAACCAACAGAACAAAAAGTATTATTACATTGGGACATACCGGATGGTTTGTGCTAACTATTGATATTATAAATAAAGCTAAGGAATTTTTTGAATCCTCGAAAGTAGAAATTGAGAAGGCCAATGTTGAATTTGAGGAGTTCAACAGCTAGAAGGATGAGGTGCTCAATTTTGGTTGGCCAGATGATGAGGTGTTTACCACTTGGGTGAGAAAATATGGTGTGGTCACTCAGGTAGCATAAGGCAGTAAATATAAGAGTGACAGCAAGCACCAAAGATGCTGAGCTGTGTGAACAAATCAAGATTAAGGATTCTGAATCACTAAGAGGACATATTCTAGATAATAAGGACACAACAACTTTACAGCAGCTTCAAGCATTCAGGCAGTCATAGGACAAAAGATTACATGGCTTGTAACAAAGATTTTTTATTCCCTCCGCCTGATTTTTGTCTCATCTGTAAAATGTATTTTGTCCTCTAGCCTAGTCATCCAAAGCTTGTTGCATCCTTATTTTCCAAAAGGATTCCAAGATGACTAGGGATACCTATAAATACCAAGTTGTATTATTCTAAAATTGATGGAAAAAATAAAAACTGCAAAGCAGACTTCTGAATTGTGTCTGAGCTTTGGTTTTGAGTCTTTGAATGTACTGATGTCAAGTTTATATTAATGAAATACAATGGAATATCCATTTTTACACAAATGATGTCTTTTTGTATTTACTCTTAGTTCTTGTATGTTCAATTTGTAAATCAATTTGAGTATACTGGTTATAAGGTAGCTATGTCATTGTTTGTGAGTTGCTTTTAAGGAGAATTTAAATCTTGCAGGTAATTGCAGAGGGTTAGGGTTTATGAAAGAATTTGATACAATGGTGTGAGGATGAGAGGATAGTATGTAAGGCATTCCATTTGAGGTTTTGTTAATATTTCAATTAATTATCCCTGATACATGTGTGTTTATTTTGACTCTATGACCCATGATTAGGCACTAGCCAAAATTCTGACAAGTGGTTGTTATCATCAATCCAATATTTATCAATATTTATGTTTTTCTTATATCAAATACATGTCTAGATAATTTTATTGAATACAATTCACTTTAGTGATTCCTTAAAAAGAGAATCAATAGGTTAGCCTTCCTAGCTCTGAGAACTTAAAAAGAAGAAGGATTATAAATCTTTGATCCATTGTAAGATTCTCTGTGAATCAGTGAATTTGAAGATAGGTGCACCTTCCTGAGTTTGTGGAGCTCAAAGTGAAGAAGGATAGCATCCTTGTTAATTAGCCTTGTTCATGTATGAATCTGAGTTGGGAATAGAGGGTCAGGCATTTATTGCTATTTGAATTGATTCCTACAAGAAAAAGAGCTAACAAATTGGCGACTCTACTGGGGTCATTTTGTATTGGTCTAAGATTCATGTTCATAAGAGAGTTTGTCCTGGCAATTCTGAGAATTAGTTTGTTTTTCTTCATAATCATTAAAGTGAGTTTCCTCTGCTTGTCTATCATGGCAAACTATTTGAAAGTCTTGGTCCTGAAAATGATACAGATCTTGTCTCAGTTGGAATAATTAGTAACTCTAAAATATCTAATCTGACCCCTTGTCTATTTTCAAGAAGAAAATCCTCTGGATGGAAAAGATTTGCATTAATACGAGCAATGAAGAATCATTTTCTTGAAGTTACCAGGTGAGGATTTATCAAGAAAACTTTATTTTCAAGTTTCATTCTGACTTATTGTTATAAGGGGAAACCTGAATTAGGATAAGAAACTTGATATTTACATATATTTATCCTTTGAAAAAGAGGTGGCGACTCTAACCTCTATATATTCCAGTGTGGTACATTTACATATTTCAAAAATATTTGTCTATTCTGAAAGATGAGTCGATAGAAGAATACCAGATCATACTTTAGAGAAAATCTTGAAATGAATGTTGGAGAGGAACTCCATACACCTCAAAGGAAGTAATGGTCCAAGAGAGGCACTTCCAAGTATAATTCCCAACATACATCTAAGGGAGGGGTGGAGATTCCCATTCTTGAAAGAAAGTCATCTTCATCTGAAGATGCAGGACCTGCAGGGCCATCTGATGCTTACAGAGTTGATGCCAATTTTGATCCTTTCAGGGATAGAGAAAATGTTGATATAGGTTTCTTCCCTTTAGAGGAAAACCTTGCTCCACTAGAAGAGACCTCTGCTACTGAAACAACTTCATATGAATCTGATAAATTGCAAGACAAAATTGTGGCTTTGAAAAAAAAAAGAAAAAGAAAAAGAAATAGCTGAAGCAGAGGAGAAACGTGGACAAAAGATATATGAATTACTGTTAGAAAGGGAAGAGCTCTTAGCGGAGACTAGAAGGAATGAACTAAAGGCCAAGAGTTTCAGTCAAGAGGTTAAAACTCTGAATCCAAAATTGTTTGGAAACCTTGATGACTTGAGAAGAAAAAAATCCCAAATAAAGCCCCAAATCCTGAAAAGGATGAGTTTGAGAAGGAAGGACCTGTTATTAGGAAATTGTTCCCATATAAGACTAAAAAAAATGCAAGACTCAAAAGGACTACTAAGGATACCCCTGATAAGGGTAAGCAAAAGGTTGCTGGCGTAACTATAGAGGAACCTATGAAGAATTCGATTATCCCTATAGGAGTATCCTAGGTTGATCTTGAATTAGAGTAGGCCAAAAAAGCCAAGGAGGATTTAGCCAAGAAACTAGAGAAGTTAGAATTAGAGGCTGCTACAGCAGATATGAGAATGAAGATAGCCTTTTTACATGCTACTACTAACACTTCTACAATTAGTTCTATACCAGTTAATCATGGAACACAATTACAAAATCAATCTGCTGGTTCAATCCCAATCAGTCAAGGGGGTGTTCCTAAGATACCATCTTCTGGTTTGAATTCAAATAGCAAGAACTCTGGCCCAAATGTAAATGCTCAGCTCAGTGGTCCTGGACCAAGCATTCAAGTTACTAATCCTAAGCAAAGTGTTCTCCCACCTGTTCAACATCAAGAAGGAGCTGCTAGACCAAATGGTAATAGTGAGCTGGGAAATTTCCAAAGAAGGCATGTTCACATGAAAAAATACAAAGCTCTCTTCTTTGAAGGCATTCCTAGTCACCCTAATGTGATCCCCAATGAGGTAAGAGATATAATCCCTAAGTTCATAGGAAATAATGTTGTTACTTGTGAAGAACATCTAAAATATTTTAGTGATAAGATGACTGACTTTGAAATTGAGAATGAGGATGTCATTATGAATTTTTTTGTTCAATCTTTAATTGAGGATGCTAGGGATTGGTTTAGAAATTTACCAAATGACAATATCGCTTCCTGGGATGAATTTGCAAAGTCTTTTAGGGAACAGTATAAAGAGTGTGCTAATTCTAGATACATGTTAAATGAGTTTAACAACATTAAGAAGTTCCCCAATGAAAGTATGGCTGAATTTAATAGTAGATTTCAAAAGGCCATGAATAAACTTTTCCAAGTCTTAAGGTTAGATGAAGAAGTGTGTCTTACCACTTATATCAATGCTGCCAATGGAAAAATGTCCTATTTACTTAGAGATAAAAACCCTACAACCTTAAGGGATGCCTACAAAATAGAAATTTACATTGAGAGCAATAGGAGAGCATCAAGGAAATTGGGGAAGAGGGAAGACAATAAGCTTTGGAAGGAGAAGGGACCAACCAATAAAAGTGCCAAAGAAGATGATACAGTGGATAAACTGGTGAGTGCAGTAAAATACCTTGCTGCTAAAATGGATAAAAATGATAGAGGGGGATACCATGATAATAAATACCCTAACCAAAGATTTGACAAACAGCCTAACTTGAGAGATTACCCCTACAAGACAAATTGGAATAATGGTAAACCGATCCTTGATGGGAAAGATAACCCAAAGGAAAAGGAAACCCCAGATCCCCTAAAGAGGAATAGTGCCAACTATGTTGAGAATACTCCTTGGTGTGATGCTTGCAACATGACACACTCTTCCTATCAATGTGTAGTGGCCCAAGCACTATTTGATCAAACAGAGGAGAGAGAACAAGAAGGTCCTGCTATCAATATGTTTACTGTGAAGAAACCATACCTATGGATCTCTAATACTGGATCATTTTCTGATAGTTTGTCTACAGAGGATAAATCTTGTTCTGAACATCAACTACAAAATTCACCCTATCAAAACTATCAGGATGAAAATGTTTCACAAGTAACTATAAATACAGTGGGTAATGATAGTTCACAATCTCATTTTAGGACTCCCACTGATGAAGAAAAGAGGTCTTTAATTGTTGCAGCAATTAATCAGGAAAGAAGTGCTTATAACTTAATAAATAGAACAGTGCAACCAGCTCAAGCTAAGCCTGTTCCTGTTTATGTAAAAGGGGAGCCGCCTAGAGTTACTGAGAATTCCCATGTCAGGGAAGAAAAGAGTGAAAATCATAAGAAACAAGAAGGGTCATCTTTTGACCACACTAAAAATGAAGAAACAGAGAAGAATTAGCACCAAATGACAAGTCCAAGAAAGTAAAGAGAGTAAGTGATATGTCCCCTAAATTTCCTCATTTTGACATGAAACATGCTTTGACCCAAATGAAATTTTCAGTTCCCCTTATGGAAATTTTGAAAATAAAAGAGCATAAAGAAGCTGCTCTGGCACTATTAAAAGGGATAGGTGATGTATTTGTTCCCAACCATGAGGAGATACCTTTGATACCAAATGATACCAGAGAAGATGGTCCACTAATGAAAGGAAAAGGAAAGAGAAAGGAATTTTCTAATATTTGTATTGGAAATATAATAACTCAAGAACCACTGTTTGTTGATCCATTTTATGTCACCTTAATGGTAAATAGTTTCTTGGTAAAAAACTACATGATTGATTCTGGAGCAGTAGAAAATTTGATGTCTTATTATGTGATGAAGGAATTAGGCCTCCAAGTCACTACATCTGCTAGGAGTTGCTATGCTATGGACAATAGGGAAGTTCCTGTGATAGGAACATTGAAGGATATTGAGGTGAAAATTCCTGCTTTCCCTGAAGCAACTTACAAAATGGGCGTAGTGGTAGTGGATACTAAACCATATTATGGTATGATTTTATCAAGGCAATGGGTAGTAGCAGTAGGAGGAAAGATGCAATTAGATTTATCCTATGCAACCATCCCTATAAATGGGAATGAGGTCAAATTGTACAGGGAAACCCGGTCATCTATTATGGTGGAGGCGGTTCCACTTGAAGAATTGAATTGTTGCATAAATGTTGATATGGAGAATTTTATTGTTGAAGAGGTCAAGCCACAATTAAAAAATGTAGACCCAATTGTGGATGAATTTATATTGCAACAAAATGGACTATGGAAAATATAATTTGATGGAGGATGTTCAAAAGAAGGATCTGGAGCAAGAGTCTTGTTTATTTCCCCATCAGGTATCACTTTCAAGTATTCCTTCCTACTGACTTTTCAATGCACAAACAATACTGCCGAGTATGAAGCTTTGATCTTGGGAATGGATATTGCCATCAAGCATGGTATTAAATGTTTAAAAGTCCATGGAGATTCCCAGTTGATTATATCTCAGATTAGGGAACATTATGTTGCTAAAGATGACAGACCAAAATTATATAAGTATGTTGTCTAGGATAGGATAGAATTCTTTGATGCCTTCAATATCTTATGGGTAGAGAGTTCAAATAACATAATGGCAGATTTCCTGGCAAATGTTGCCCTAAAAAATAATAATGCTACTCTTACTGGCATGTCTATGATCGAAATAAAAATTAGGCTTGCAGTTCCCGACAATACTAATAATTGGAAAGTTTTTGAGGATGATGATGATATTCTCAGGTTTATCCAGTGTGTAGACCAATATGACGGTCATAAGATTGATTGTGAATCTTTAGTATCAATTATGGATAATAAGGAATATTTCTTTGATCAAGAGGTTATCCAACTGAGTACTAATCACATTCCTAAAGGGTTGGTTGAATTGGAAGGCATTTTCAGCATAAATGATAATATATGACTCAGAAGTCCAATGCTAAGGTGGGAGATTTGGAGGAAGTTGATTTGGGATCTGAAACATCTCCCCAACTAGTCTACATTGGTAAAAAAATTGGATAGCAATGTGAGACAGAATTTGATAAAATTGTTAAATAAATACAAGCATGTTTTTGCCTAGTCTTATGAGGACCTCAAAGCTTATAGAAAAGATATTTTCCAGCATGATATCCCTCTTAAAGAAAATGTAAAACCCTTCAGGAAAAAATAGAGGCCTATTAATCCACTACTGGCTACCAAGATGCAAGCAGAATTGATGAAACTAAGAGATGCAGGAATTATCCAACCTATAAGACATTCATCTTGGGTTTCTAATTTGGTTCCTATGAGAAAGAAAAATGGGGACATAAGACTATGTGTTGATTTTAGAAACTTAAATGTAGCATCACTGAAAGATAATTATGGACTGCCAAACATGGAGGCTATGTTACATAAAGTCACTGGTTGTAACCTATTGTTTGTGATGGATGGATTTTTGGGGTACAACCAGGTGTTGGTTAAGGAATTAGAACAATTCAAGATAGCATTTACTACTCCTTGGGGCACTTATGTATATGCTTGCATGCCTTTTGGGTTGAGAATGTTGGTGCAACTTTTCAGAGGGCTATGGATGTGGATTTTAAAGACCTTATAGATGTTCTAATGGTAGTATACCAAGATGACTTGACAACCCTCTCAAAAAGAGCAGAGGATCATTGCAATCATCTAGAAAAAGTGATTATAAAAGCATTGGAATATGAGGTGTCCTTAAACCCAAGTGTCACTTTATTGTCACTAAGGGGAAGCTTTTGGGACACATAGTGTCAAAACAAGGAGTTAGAATAGACCCTAAAAGGGTAGAAGCTATTCAGAAAGTGATTCCTCATAAGAATCTAAAAGGAATATAGTCATTTCTAGGATAGATCAATTTTGTAAGGAGATTTATTGCCAACTTTGCAGAATTGGTTAAACCTATTGTCAAATTGCTGAAGAAAAGTGTAAAGTTTGAATGGGACCAAGAGGCTCAGTTAGCCTTTGAAAAAATAAAGCAAGCTATTCAAGAAGCACTGGTCCTTGTATCCCCTTACTACATAAATCCCTTTTCTTTGTTTACTTTTGCTTCATTCCATACTATTGCAGCAGTCTTATTACAAAAGGATGGTGAGGGATTTGAACATCCCATTGCATTTTTTAGCAAGTCATTGCAGTCAGCTAAATTAAATGATCAATTGATGGAGAAACAAGCATATGCTCTAGTGAAGGTAGTCAAGGCTTTTAGGCCTTATTTGGTATGTGCAAAAATAAATGCATATGTTCCTCATGCTGTTGTCAAGGACATTTTGGTTTAGAATGAAGTAACAGGGAAAAGGTGTAAATGGATCAATAAAATTCAAGAGTTTGATCTAGACATCCATATCACCAAATTAGTGAGGGAGTAAGGATTGGAAATGTTGATGACAGAAGAAAATTTGGATTTGGTCCAAGTTAATAGTGTTGATACTGATGAGAATTCCTTGACAAGTATTGGAATCCAACCTTGGTATGCCAATATTGTATATTTTCTAAAAAATGCTAAATGTCCAAATGATTTGAATGGCAACCAAAGGAGGAGTTTGAGATTGCAATCTTATAAATATGTTTTTTTGCAAGGTGATTTATTCTGGAAAAATAGAGATGGGATCTTGTTATTATGCCTTGACAAAGGTCAATCAGAGAAGGTGTTGAAATAAATGCATGCTAGAATCTGTGGGGGGCACTATTTTTCTAGGCCATTAGCTCATAAAATTCTAAGGGCCGGATATTATTGGCCTTCTTTGTTTCAAGATGCTTACACTTTTGTCAGGAAATGTGAGCCATGCCAAAGGTTCTCAAGTAAGATGAAGTATTTAGGAGCATTATTGTTAAACCATGTAGTAGCAGAGGCTCCCTTTGCTATGTGGGGAATGGATTTTATAGGAGAGTTTGTTGAGAAATCAAGTGGGGGCATAGTTGGATTTTACTGATAACTGATTATTTTACAAAGTGTGTAGAGGCAATCCCAACTAAGAGAGTAACAAGCACTGTGGTTATTGATTTTCTGATGGACAATGTAATTACAAGATTTGGTGTTCCCCTTAAATTGGTAATGGATAATGCCATGTGCTTCAGATCTGAAGAATTCACTGAATTTTTCTCTAATATGGGAATTATTATGTCTTATTCATCCCCATATCAGCCTCAAGCCAATGGCCAGGCAGAATCCAGTAACAAGAGTATTTTACAAATCTTAAAAAAGACTTTGGAAGGGAATAAGAGAGCTTGGCATGTTAAATTGAAAATTTCCCTCGGGGCTAATAGGATCACTGTCAAGAAGGCCACTGGAAAATATCCGTTTGAATTGGTTTATGGTGTTCAGTCAAGAATGTCTGTCAACAATTTGCTCCCAATTTATAAATTTATCCAAAATGAAAAAATGGAAGTTCCTAAACCTATGGAAGAAAGGTTGATTCAGTTGGTAGAATTGGATGAAATAAGGAGAGAAAGCCAAAGAGAAAACATTAAATTGCAACAAAAAATGAAATACCTTTTTAACAGAAGGGCAGATGAGAGAAAGTTTCAGCTTGGTGACTTTGTACTGCAATGGAATACCAGAGCTAAAGACAAAGGTAAACACAAGAAGTTTGAATCATTATGGATAGGGCCTTTTGTTATATCTCAAATCTTTGGAAAATATTCTTATTTCCTCAAGAGTCTGGATGATGAAGAACATGAATTTCTAGTGCATGGACAATTCCTGAAAATTTTCTTTAATTAACCTCTCTTTTCCATGCATAGTAGTATGTATGATATGTATAGGTGTGTTACCTTTCTATTGTGTGTTTGTTTCCAATTTTGGGTTAGTCTGGTTTGTGGTCTGCTTTCTCAGAGATCCGTGGTTCTTTTTATAAACTAGTGTTTAAATATCCTCAGAGAGAGCCACTGTTGGTACTATTTCATGTTTGAACTATGCCTTGTAAATTTCTTAAGGTCCCCTATCATCTATGGTGTCCAAGGATTCAAATTCATGGTTAAAATTATTCTCATGCCTCTAAAAAATCTATTCTTACCTTTGACCTAGTTGAGAATGCTAAAAAATGCCTGAACCCTCAAGTATATGTTATAACCCTATTCAAGTTTGAATCTAAATGCCCTAAGTGTCTTGGCGGGTTCTATTTTTGCATTGCTTTTTCAGTCCCTTAAGTTGTCATAAGTCATGTATTCACGTTAAAAGGGTTGGGTTATAAAGTTGTGTTATTCTAACCACTTTAATATTTCCTAAGTCATGCCGCTGAGAAAAGCCTTTTATTTCATTGTCTTATGTGGTGAGCAAATGTTTTTTGATCGAACGGCCCGCCTAATATTTTAATCCAAAACCAATCAACATCTATTGGTTATGCCATTAAGTCATGGTGCCGCATGTCCTTGGTGGGGTTGAAAGTCATAAATCTTCTCAGTTAAATAGTGGACAAGTTAAGAAATAATCGACGGTCTACTTAAACGCTTAAAGGCGAAATGCTCGACATCTATCAGACAAGTCATTAAGTGGTGTTGACATCTGGCAGCTGGTGGACCCAAATACTCAAAGCAGGTGATAATTAAAGATTAGTTAACTTGTTTCCCATTTGACGGTCAGCTTAATGGCTTAACTATAAAGTGCTTGAAATCTAAAGTGTAAGCCATTAAGTGGTAGTGACACGTGTCCTAGTGGGGCCAACTGAGGTCATAAAGGTGGAGTTAAAGGAGCAGCATCTAGGGGAAAGATCAATGGTCAGCTTAATCACTTAGGGGAAAAGTGAACGAAATCTAATGGGCAAGTGATTAAGTCTGGGCGATGCGTGGCACAAAAGGTGGGAACTGTATGGCGCTTAAGTCATGTTAATAAGGTTGCAAGTGTAAAAGAATCTGACGGTCTGCTTAAATGCTTAAGGGTAAAGTGCTCAAAATATAATGGGTAAGAAATTAAGTGGTGTTGACACGTGTGCTAGATAAAAAGTTGTTTCTATGAAAATAAGATAGCCGTCAGATGAAGAAAATGATGTTCAATATATACGACTTAAATTCAAAGTTGTCAAAATAAGTTGCAGAGAGTTGTTAAGCCACAAAATTGAAGCTTGCAAATTGATTATAGAACATGTGGCCACTCCAGCTGAATTCAATTTGAATGACTGATTTGATTGAAGCTATAATATTGGTTAAGATAACTTCTAGTCACAATAATTCACCAAAGTCATTCAAGCAAAAAATGGAATTACAGAGGTAATTAGCTCCACATGACAACTTTGCAGAATAGGTAAGCTTTTCTGATTTACCAACATTCAGGTTCTGAGTAAGATTTGCAGTTCAAAATGGTTTTTAGAATTCTTGTCTCAAAATATGAATTCATATCAAAGAAGCCCTAGATTCATAATGGCCCCTAGGATTGAAATTTCTGGAGAAGTAGACTACCAGAAGAGAAATGTTAGGGAGGATTTGTTGCAACAATTGTCAGGATCTACAAGTGATGTAACCCAAATCAAGAGGATAGTTCCATTGAATCCCCGTCTCAAAGTAGGAGAAGGCCTATATGATTCAAGTAGATGGGCAAGATATGTCAAAACTAGTTTTAATGGTCTCACCCTATCTAGAACTACATATAGTCAAAGGAACACCCCTACCCCAGACTGTAACATTTAGGAGTTAGAAATGGGAAAGTTGATAGCACCTGGGGTGTTTATGGATACTGATTTGTTCACTCTGATTGCAAACACTTATGACAAAGTGTCTAGGGTTGTTAGGGATACCCAGGGAAATGTCTTGTTTACTGTTTCAGCTGATGAGATTAGAAGAATCTTCAAGTTGAGTGATACCTCAGTACATATGGATGACACTGACTTTGAATATTCTAAAGAGGTATACCAGACTTAGAGCGAGTATTACAGAGATGAGGCTTTAAAGGGATACTTCAACAAAATAGGTGACTTGGTTGTAGTAGGGCCTAGAGCCCCAGAACCATTCAAATTAGACTTCTTTAATGGAAAAGCTAGGAAAATGTACAGTGCCTTATGCCAGGTTTTTGGAGAAGATGAAGATGTAACAATGCCTGTCCACATAATCCTTATGGTGGTTTAGATTATGCATCCCCACTTATCAGTAGTCTTTGAATTTGCATCTTATATTGCACAACAAATGCATGAAGGCTTGGCAGGAATCCATGACAGCAACATACTGAAACCAATGGGATGGTATTCCCTCATGATGCATTGTCCAATAATGCAGACTTCTTTGAGGAAGAAATGGAATTGACTAAGTTCCAGGGTAATGAAGAGTTGCTTATTCAAATGTGGAGTGTTGATCTTTCATGGGATAGGAAAGAAGCTAGTTATGTTTACTTTGATAGGGTTTTTGCAACTAGGTTTAGGTCACTATTATGCAATCAAAATGCTAGGGTCCACTCTGAAATGATGAGGCTTTTGAGACCTATGGAGTTTTCCCCAAAACTAAAGATTTCCCATAAGTGGGGAGATCTAATTTTGTACCCTGTTTCTACAGTGGTTAGAGTTTATGGATTTATGGGAACCCCTAATGTGCTGCCATACAGATTCCCTCTCAAGATTAGAATTGTAGAGATCATAAGTCAATTGGGTGGATTACATGAGGAGGCCCTAGTAGTAAAAATGAAGGGAAGCATTTTCCCTACCCTCACCAGAGCCCATCATTTCATCATAAAAAAGAATGGGTGGACACAATTTGATAAGTACTTTGAGCCCTATCACTTAGCAACATCTGTATCCAGGTGTGCAGATAATGCGGACTTTATAATGGGTATGTTCAGAAAAAGACCCAAATGCTTGACATTAGAGCATCAGTTTAACTACCTTGAGGACATCATTAGAAATATTTTTGACCTGGGTGACAAGGAGATCAGAAAGGAGAAGTGGATGGTGTACAAGAAGTCTTTGGACTTTGTGCACAATTTTGATAAGAATTTTGGCCCTCTCAAGGTATTCTCCCCATGGTCCAAGAAAATTGAGTCTTTAACGAGTTTATTTGAGGGAATAATGCAGACCTTAAATGAGAAAAAGTAGAGGATAATGGAAGCTGAGCCAGAAAAGGCTCATGCTATTTTAAGAAAACTTTAGCAAGGAAGAATGGTTCCACCTAGGGATTATGTAGTGTACAAAAGGAGAGGTTACACAACCATCATGCCCAAAGTTGATAAACCTCCTTAGCATAAAGGGAAAAGGCCACCAAGTTCTAGTACTCAAGAAGTTCCCTCTCCCAAGAGACAAAAGGTGGAAGCAAAAGAACAAGATAGTGAATTATACTCTCCTTCCCAATCTCCTATGCACTATGATGACCAAGCCATTGCTGATCAATTGGTTCAGTTAAGGAATGCTGGAGAAATTGTTGTTATTGCCAATGAGTTACAAGAAGGGATGCCAGAAGCACCTAGGCATATAGCAACTGACCTCACAGTGGCAGAATTCACTGGTAAGGAATTAGACCCTATTATCAAGCAAGCCAGTGATGAATTCTTGTCAGATGACAATTTTGTCAAAACTAGGGCATTCATTCAATTTTTGTGGAGAATCCATATAGATGAATTCAATCATAAATTTTAGAAGCTTCAGGAGGCTCAGCCTCATTATGCTAAAGATGATATAGAGAAAGAGGTCAAGCAGGATATGATCTCCAAATTTGATACGATCACCCCTGAAGAGGGTAGAGAATTGGTTAAGAAGCAGGGAGTCCTCATACTACCTCAATGGGACTTAGTAGATGTAGTAGTTTTTGATGTTGTCAGGAAGAAAGAAAAACTAATGAGCACTGCTGGAAATTCAATTGGTGCCCAGTTTAGTGAAGACCATGCAACATTGGTCACCTAGTCATTAAAAAATAAATACAAAAGAAGAGTGAAGGAAGATGATGGGATTGAGAATACCAGAAACCTCATTGTCAGGATAATTTTTGACACCTCAGGTACAGAGGCAACAAACTTAGCCTTTCAAACAGCCAGTTTAAGCTTGAGAATGGCTGAGAAGGAGAAAGATGCATATGATAGCGTGAACATGAAATATGAATTTGTACTCAAAGCCTACAATGATGAAAGGGTCAAGTCCCTATTAAAAGATAACAGAATAGCAGCTTTGGAAGGAAAGAAAAAGGTACAATTAATGCCCCAAGGGGTAAT
>MU223891.1:559930-575484 GCA_018584345.1 Thuja plicata
TCTCCAACTAAGAAAAAGAGGTATGTAAGGAACTGCATCTAAAACTCTTATCTTACATCAGTTCCTAACATGAAATGTACCAAAGTCCATATTTGCATATGTTAAGATGCACCAGGACATATTTTTTAAGACAAATGCCGAGATGAGCCAATTGCACTATAGGTGTCGAGCACCAATCATGGACACTAAGGCCGAGTTCTTTAGTGTGTGCCGAGTTTTTTTGGCCGAGTAAGTTTTATGATGGCCGAGTTTAGTAAGCCGAGTGGGATGCAAGTTGTGTTAGAAAGCTGAGGACAGCTGGCTTGCACTAACTCAATGGGCAGAACATTCATTGCTTACCTACCTTGACCTTTCAAAGTCTATAAAGGATGAATAGTTGATACTTCATTTTTACCTTGCAATTTTTACTGTTTACGGAGTGATTGAAGTAATTTGCAGAATTGAACTTAACGAAGTTAGCATCAAAGATTGCGTTAGCGTTTCGTCAGCAATCCTAAGGTGAAAAGTGCAAAGTGTTACTTGCCGAGGTACTCTGTTCTTCATCTTTCAAACCCTAATTTCAATATTATGGCTGCAAGCTCTTCCACACCAGCTAAAAGTATAGAGGGAGAACAAGCAAAAAATTTAGTTAGTACAGAGTGATGGATGTGTACCTCTCAACTTTAGATCCGTTCCTGAAAGTGCAATTCAGAGTGATTTAATGGGAGCCCTCTCATCCATTCCACCCAAGGTACTTATGATCCATGATGTTTGACCATGTTACATGGTTAAGATTAGTGAAGTAGGTGATAGTGAATTGAGGAAATCCTACAGAAAATTGTGTGTCAATGGAGTTCTGAAGGGAGAATTCAAACATTTAGCCGACAAAGGGTTAACTCGTGCCCTAGATTTTCCACAAGGTTTCAAAGATGAATGGATTAAGGTTATCCTTAGCCAAGTTCATGATATGTGTATGTGGTTGGATAATGGACCAATCAAGATTACTAAAAACATGATTCATCGAGTGACTGGATATCATGTAGTTAACGGGAAATAGACAATGATGGATAATAGCAAAGAAGAAATTACACTGAACACTAGAGCCATATGGAACAATAGAGGTATGACTATCTCTACAATTAAAGACCTAGAACTTGATTTTGAGTAAGAGTAATAGCACATAAGTTCTATCAGTCGAGTAGATTGGATAGTGTTCCTTGTATAGTCGTTGACCAGGCATGGAAAATTGTTAAGAAGAATCATACATATGATCTTTCCAAGCTATAGCAGACACAATTAGCTGAGAACCTAGCATCAAACAGAAAGGCCAAAAGCTCATCATGTAAGTTTGGTTCCTTACTAGTCTATATATTTTTCTCCATTCAGGATACATTTCCTACATTGGGAAATATTGTTTGGAAAAAGGATAGACCCATTACAGTTTAGATTAGTGAATGTATTGAGAAACTAGCAAGTAATTTTCAATAGAATTATGGGGAGCTATTTTGTAGAATTCAAGAAGAAAATGAGATTAAGAACTAGGATTCCTAAATCACTAGTTGAGAAGCACTATGAAGAAATATGTTTTCTAGTTGATACAGATAACACATATATCCAGGCCGTGACACCCAGGATAACATGCTTAGAACCATTTCCATATGAAATTAACATTTATGAAGCATCAGCTACCATCATTGCACTCCTAGCCAAGGAAATTGATACTACAACAGAGAGGTTTGGAAATTTTGATGAAGCTAAAGCTAAAATTTCTAGAAGCTTGAATGAGGGAACTATGGAGAGGAAGAAAGAAAATTGTGAAAAACCTAAAGAAAATGGTTGGTTTAGGTAGTGATGAAGAACCTGAGGATGCACCTTTATGCCTAACCAAAGGACAAGGTGAGGATATGTCTACAGAAGAGGAAGTGAGTGCATCAGAAGAGATCACTAAGAAAGCTAAGGGTAAAAGACCATCAATTGTCACTGTAACCAAGCTGAGAAAAGCTAAACCTAAGGTTACACCTCCTATAGCTAATCATCCGAGGACAAGAGCATCTACTATTACTTCTCCAGCAAAAGTACAAACAAAAGTGTATGAAAAGAAGAAAGTTGCAGAAAGCAGTTCTGGAAAGGAAGCTAAAATTGCTCCTAAGGCTGAGCCGAGTAAGCCAGCAAAGAGACCTAGAAGGAAACTAGACTTGGGGACAGATAGTGATGATGAAAAGACTAAAATTGATGAACCCAGTAACATACCTAAAGCACAATTCAAGAAACCAGCTAGTATTAATGAGGTATGTGACACTTTAAGGAATTCAGAAGGGTTAGTAACTTTCAAATTCATTAAGTATGAGAAATTGAATAATGTGGATAGGCACAAAGTTCAGGAAGCACTCTTGGATATGATGAGTACATTCAAGTTAACTCCTACAGAGATAGGAAATCATGTGCTGAATGAACTATATGATTTTCGGTCAAGAAAATGGGAATTTGCACTTACCACAGAAAGACAGATCAGGGAAGGAACTTTAGCCAAGGTAATACCTGAGTTGACTTCAAAACAGAGAGCCAAATTCATTGAGGAATACAAGAATAGGTTTATTCCTAAGCTTAGAGGTTATGTTGTTCTAAAAAATGATATTGAAGGTATAGTACAATAGAGTACAATAATTTGGAAGGAAATCTTTGGACTGGCCGTTCCAAATGACAAGAAATCTGGTGAGGGAACATCTGAGAAAAAGACAAAAGAAGTTGAAGTGGAAACTACCCCTGAGCCAAAGATGACTCAAGGTCAAATTTCTATAGAATAGGACAAGACCAAAGATGCATTAGACTCAATAAAATCTATTGATCTGATTACAGACAGTTCAATGGATTTCATAGTTGATGATCCAAGCAATTTAAATGTCGAGGAACGGGACATGCCGAGTGGTACAAACATTGATTCGCCTATTAAGGCAGCTGATATTGAAGAAGGAAAGACCACATCATCTGATGAGATAATTGAAGTTGTCAATGATTAGAAAGGTGAAGAGAAATAGAAAACAAATGCACAAGAGGTAACTTCACAGAATCCACTTATTTTAGAGGTTGTGAAAATAGTTTTAGATAGTGGAGTAGTCATAACAGATACTATTGATAAGCCTAAGGAAGAAGAGGCAATGCAAGTGTTGGTTGATCTACCACACTCTACATCATCCAATCCCATAGGTCCTAAAACTAGTGGTATTCCCAATCCATAGAAAATATTGACAAAATTAAAGAGGCAATGGACATTGACACTATCACAGGAAAAGGTATTATGTAGCCAAGCATAAGTTCACCAGAGTTGAAGAGAAAGAAAGTTCTGAAGAAGAAGTCTCAAATTCTAGATGTAACATTAGATGAGGTAATTGTGATTCCATAATGGGATCCCAATGAATTATCTTTTGAACAAATAGGGACTCTTCAAGAATTATAAAAGAGGAAGAAGAGATAGGAAGAGATGAAGATAGAACAGAAGCAAAAGCAGGTGTTGCATGACATCAAGGATATATTTGCGAAGGATTTTGACTTAGAGGATGAAATGCCTCAAGCTCTAATTATTGATCAGTTAGTCAAAATTGTACAAAAGGTAACTGATGATGACATAGAAAGCAATGAAAAAATTCTACAATGGTCCAGGAGGAGATTTGAGAGAAAAGTTCTGGAGAAAATCTCAGAAGAGATTGCAACAAAATAGATTGAACTTTCTATTCTTGTAGAAACTTTAGAGAAAGCTACAGCCTATGTTTATTCTTTGTACAAGAAATTATGTGATGTTGAATTCTTCACAAAGGATAATCTACAGCTTGTTGAGAAGCTACAGTTAGATTTGAGATCAACTGGCACTATTTTGGGTAAGGATACTACTTCTAGTTCTTTACATCTTACTAAGTTGATCAATGCACAACGGAGAATAGCCAAGCTTATGGCTAAAGATAGTCGAATTAGGGCCAAATTGATATCTATTCAAACAAGCCTATTTCCTCACTTGGAGGTAATATAGAAGGAAATTTCAATTGAAAAAGACTTATCACATAGCAATGCAAATCTATCAACTACAAAAAGTTTAGTGAGTCTAGCTGCCGAGCTAGAAATAAAATTGGAAGTTATGAAGATTGATAAGGAAAGCTGGTATACTACATTTGAATCCACCCTGCAGCTTCATAAACAATTTTTGGATAAGTACAACTTAACCCCACCAGCAATCAGTGACAAAAACAAGGGGGAAGTTGGTAAGGAAGTTGGAAAGGATATAGTATGATACATCAGTACAGAACAGGTACACTTGTATATATTTTTGAAGGATACAGTATGATACATTAGTATAGAACAGGTACACTTGTATGAAGGCATGTAAAATTTTTGTATGAATAATTCTGAGTATATTCCTAGGGGGAGTACTTAGTATACTTAGGCAACATTTTGATGAAATGAACGGAAGTAATGATAAGTGTGTTTTTGCCACTAATATCAAAGGGGAAGATTGTTAATCTCTAAGTTCTATTGATGATTAGTGACCAACACTTAGTCATTCACTCAGGCAATTTTAGTTGGCTATCACTATGGTCGAGCTAAAACTATGCAAGGCTGAGCAACATTGTCGAGCAGTATTCAATTTGCCTAGTTACATTGTCGAGCCGAGTTACATTTCCGAGCCGAGTAGGAGACAGAGATGTTAAGTGCTAAGCGACAGAGAATTCAAGTGCCGAGCAGAACATTTTTTGTATACATTTTTGGAATGATTCAAACTTCAAGGATAAGTGATCAAGCCGACTTGTATAAGCTTTTTGTGCTGACTTATGTATGCATTTAATATTTTTCTATGGAGTTAGTTATGCATTTAATTGTTTTATCCTATGCATGATCTATTGTAAACATTAATTGTAATACCATCAAGGTATGAGTATTAGATCTTGATCATTGATCTAGATCTCGCTATCAGACTTGAACAGATATATTAGATTGCTTCTAAACCCTATTTTGTGTGTGCAAGAAGAGAGTAGACGAAGTGTATGGTGACTGCATTTTGAAGTAAAATGCACAGAGGGTTATTTTGTTAAGAAGCAAAGATCAAGAAGAGCGAAAACATAGTGAACAGTAGAGTAAAGTTATATTAGATTGTGAGATCATAGAAGGTACTAGAAAGAGGAGATCCATCATCAGCATCTGAGTGCATAATGAAGGATCAAGACTTGAGACATTCTTATCATTGTATTAGGTGAAAATATCTTAACAGAGTGGTTCTAGCAGACCTTTCTAAATCTCCTAACAGAGCGCTTACTTTATTGTAAGTTGAAATCATTTCACAGGGTAGATTGTAATGATCTTTAGCTCTTAACTGATCAGACCTTTAACAGGGTAGATTGCATCTTGTAATAAACTTTTGTAGCCCTAATAGGCACACTTTATTACTGTAGTAGTGAAGAATTTTGTGGGTGTCATCCCCACCCGAGTTTTACCTATTTGGGTTTCTGGGTTACCAAGTTCTTGTATTATGAGTTATTTATTTCATTGTGTGGATGCTATCTGATATTACATTAGATTCATATATGTATGAATGTGGATCAGTTTGTTTTTAAGTGTTTAATTTTGAAGAACTGATTCANATTCCCCCCCCCCCCCCCCCCTCTTAGTATCTTGATTTCCCATTATTGTATTTCCAACAAAAACATCATAACAATAATTGTATCCCGCCACCTCTTCAGAATACATTATAACAACTGCAACTTTAATTGGTTGAGAAATCTTTGTCATTTGATAATATTGCTGCTTGTTCATTGACTTGCCAGTTTAGACACTGGAATGAAGTGAAAGACTTGTATCTTCAAGTCTCTGTCATTTGATAAGGAATAGTATACCTATCCTTCATATGACACTGATATTTTGATGTTTCTTTCATATATTCTAGTTTTTAATGTCTTCTATAACTTTGCATTACCATTTATGAAGCAAAATTGAAGGATGTTTTTTTATAGTAAATCACCATGCACTTTATACTCTATTTTATCTTGATATATCTTATATGAATTACACATATCACTTTCATGATTTTGAATATACTACTGCTGTTGTATCTTCCATATTGGCTATTAAAATTTGATCCTTGAATTTGATAATGAAAGTACTTTGAGTACATACCTCTTTCAGTAACCTTTGATGATTTTTGTGCAACCAACAACTGTTGCTTTCATATATGCTTACTAATGACTAATCTAAAATATGAGCCTAATGCTTAGCTTATGCATTGGTTACATATGTATATGTTGTTTGATGCTTGAAAATACTCATGATATTTTCTTATAGCTTTTAAAAATTGCATATTTCCTTTTATTTGAGTACTCTCATTTGTTGTCATGCTCCTATAGCTGATAATATTTTTTAGAAGATAAAGGTACATTCATTATGTAACATCAATGCAAAGGTTTGATATACCATAATCTCTTGTTCCTTGTAATGGTGACCCTACTGTTGTTGCTCTACATTGTCATCTTAGTCAAGCAATCTCCCATATTTACCTGAACATCTTCTAATCCTACACAAGATGAGTCAGAAATGATTAAAGGATTTCTGTAGCATATACTTATCATTGATGTGTTCTTGAGTCTAAATCATGAATTATGCTTTTCTTCATTTGGTCTTGGCTGCATGAACGATATACATTACTATTGCTTTATGTACCTGCTCTAGCATGTAAGGAAATATTTTCTTTTCCCTATTTATTTTGTAACAACATATGCTAGAAGTCTACCAATGATGAATACTTCCTTTACGTAGCATGGGAATAGTTGATTTATGTTTAATCATTGGCTTGTTCATGTGCACTCATATGCACTCCTATGGTAAAAAACATTTGTTTCTCATGCACATATGTACCTGATACATTATTTGATTTTCATGGACACCAAATTCTTGTAACTGCTCTCCTTATTAGGGTTATCCATATGATGCATTTTTATTAACTTTATCTTCTTCAATGTACATTTAATATAGGAAACATTACTCACCTTATTTGCAATGGAAACTAATGATTGAAAAGCTTTTCATCCATGTTGTTGAACTGTATTTCATGTTGATTCCCTTCCATTAAAACTAAACTTGTACATTGTTGATCATTTTTTGCACCTCATGAAAAACAATCTACCCTTTTAATGGAAACTTGATCCACTGCTTAATATGATCCATTTGACATCGACATGTATCCTTGAATACAAATATGATCTATATATGATAGCTAATGCTTGCAAAACAACTTCCTGAAGCAGAGTGAGATAATTACTTCTTGTTAGCAATCTGAAATATATGCAGAATATGATAAGTTCCTGTAGCACTAATCTTGTAGAAATATAAACCTCCTATAGCAATTATGAAAACCTTAAAATGAAATGAAAACCTCTTGTAGAACTTTATGTTTGATTTACCAGGCTAAAAGGTTTCATGAAAAAAGGTCATGTCCCTTCAACAGCTAGCCTTCAACATCTTCATTAATTTAGTTAGAAGCTCCCATACCTATAATGTATGTATGCCCCCTCTAAAAATTCCTTAATTAATATTTTCCTCTACATGACTTCAGTTGGAAAGTTTGACACCTCTAATGTATGTGTGTCCCTTCAAAAATGTACTCAAACCTTTGGTCTTTCCCTCTTCTTGATTTGATCAGAAGGTTTCATGCTTATAGTTTATGCATGTCCCTTCAAAAATCTCCTCATTGTCTTCCAAGTCCTCTTCTCGTATAGGATTTATCCAATCATAATAGGTGGATGCATATTCATGTTAGAATCCTATCCTAAAAGGCGTGTGCTCCTGATGGTATCAAACTGAGACAGTTTTCTATTATGAGAGACACATATCTTCAAGATAGGCAACATGGATAGGCAATTTAAACACTGATTTATGACCAGATGAATCCTTTAAGGACATGCTAGGCTCAACCCTTGTGGGAGCCATATTTTACTCCACATGTCTTAACCTTTGATAAAAAATGAACCTATACCTGCACATAATACAAATATTGTTAAAAATAAAGTAGTTCAAGTGTTATGAACATTATTTTCAGCAACTCCTCTTTATGCATTCTAATTTGCACTTTTTTGTAAATGTATGGAAGTAAATGTGATAGTATGATAGGATTAACTCCTTTTTTGCTCAGTTCACATGAAATGACTCCATTTCTTCTCTCTCCTTTTTGCAGGAAAATATTGGATGTGGGCCGAGGATTGAAGAAAATATCAACCTTCAACAAAAATACTAGGCAATGGGGACCTAACACTATCCTTCTATTTCCTATCTTCTTTTCATTTAAAAAGATGTAAATAAGCTTTTATTTCTATATTTGAAATCCAAATGTATGCATGCATTATCCTAAGCCATAGGTGGTGTGGTTGCATAATGAATGTGTTGGCAAGTTGACTTCCTAAGGATGCATGACTTATTTTGTGTTTTCATCATGGCAACAAAGTCATACTAAGTTTCTGTCAAAGTAAACTTAGAAGACAAAATGACTAAGTATGGAAAACAGGACAGACAGAGTTATACAGTGATCAGCACATCAGCGCACATGTGAGAGATTGAATTAGAGTATGCACATCCAGATTTATGGTCTATGTGATGTATAAATACTAAGTCCAGACACACATGGTATGACATGATAGTACGAAGAAGTTACAGACAAATCAGTACACCAGCAGTCCAGAAGACAGAGCATGAAAGTTGACTAAGTGTTTTGATCAGCGTATATTATTTTGTTATGTAAAGGCCAAGTGCCTATGATAGTATGTTTGTAATTATGTAATTATTAATGTTGTAAACATGCTTAAGCCAATTAGTTTGGAAGCATTGTGTATTATGTTTTAGGGCCGACCATAAGTCTTGTTTCGGGTCGCGTCTATTCGGGTATGAACATATAAATATGTAATGAAAATTTATGTTACAAGTGTCGAATAATATGTATGAGAAAGATATAGAAGAGAAGTATAATGAAGTCAGTATGAGATAAAGCTCTTTAAGAGAGTAAGAGCATCCGGGCATAAACAGAACTGATAAGACAACAGTGTCATTACAACAACTATTTTTTATATAGTGTATATCAACTATCAGAAGGTTGTAGCATTCATCTTATTGGGAAGTGAGCTCAGGCAGTGAGCCATATACCTTTAACAGGATTTTTGTAATAGACTCCTAATAGGGTCTAAGACTCCTAACAGGGTCATTGTACTTATATTGTAAAGACTTCTTCTAACAGGGCAAAGGAACTTTAACAAGTTCATTATAATAGTACAATATTTGTGGGTACAAATTCCCACCGGGGTTTTCCTCTGATCAAGGTTTCCCGTAATCATATCATGTGTTATGTGTTCTTGTATTGAGCTTCATTGGATATATGTTTGATTTATGTTTAATTTGCTAAAATATAATAAATAGACAAACACTGAGTCAACCCCCCCCCCTCTCAGTTTTTCTAACAATTGGTATCAGAGCTATGGTCCTCTGATAGAAAGTTTAACCACTTGAGGAGATCATGGACTCAACAGAAGCAAAACATTTGAAAATTAATCTTGAAGCAGCTCTTGAAGATCTTGACAGATCTGAAAAAGAAAATGAAGAACTTAGACTAAAAGTTGATGGCTCACAAATGCTTATGAAGAAATTGAGAAAAGATTTGAAATATTTTTCTACAAGTGACTTAGGGAAAATGGTCAAAAAGCTGAATGAAAAGAACATGTCTCTAAAAGATAAAATTGAAAATCTAGATGAACATCTAACTGACAGTCAAATTGCTATTGAAGAAAAGATCAAAGAAAGAAAACAAATAGAAGATGAACTTTTGCAAGAAAACATAAAAGTCTTGGAATTGGAGAACATAAAGAAAAAGATGGAATCTGAATTAGCAGAAGCAAAGGATAAGATTGATAAAATCCACACAAGTTTTGATTCACTTCAATCCCAGCTCAATGCACAAAAGCTAAGAGGTGACACTACTAGCCTTGGATACAATGTAGCACAAGTTGAAATCAATTCATTAGAGGAAAGAAAGAAAGCACATGAAGCATCTTCAGAAGCAAAGAAAGTTGAAAATGTTGCAGAGATTAAAATAGATCCACCTAAAGGAGAAATCAAGCAAGTTAATAGAACTTGTTATGCATGTAATAAACTTGGTCATTTTGCAAGAGATTGTAAAGAGGTAAGACCTTTCAATGGTTATTGCTACTCCTATAATAATTTTGGTCACAGGGCTATACATTGCAGAACAAATCAAAGAAATCAGTCACAGCAGAATCAGAGAAAAATGAATCAAAATAATCAAAGAAATTTGCAGAACATTACATGTTAGATATGTAACTACAATGGTCACACAACAAAGCAGTGCAACATGGTGAACAAGAACATCAGACCTCCTATCATTTGTCACACATGTAGAAAGGTTGGACACATCTCAAGGTTTGGTAGATCCAGAACTCAAAAACAAAAGGATCCTAAGAAATCACTATTTGAAGAAGAAGGAGAAGTCAAGTTTGTTCAAGCAAAAAATGGGTTGAATTAAAGAAGGACAATGATGTTGAAAGTAGTTGATGCATCCACAGTGGACACATCCTCTATTTCTGGTTGAATAGACCTTCTTGGTCTTAGGGGGAGCTATTCTAGCTTAGAACCCCTACACAGTTGGTATACTCACCTCTGAGTATGTGCCTATGGATTCATACTTATGATCACATGATATAGTAGTATGCATACACGCACTGTCTATAATGCATTCAGAACAAAGTTTGAAACTCTCTATGAAAATTGTGTATGGTTTCAAACATTAAATGCAGTAACTTTTATAAAAAGATGTAAGTGTTCAAACTTTTATAAAAAGATGCAAGTATTCAATCTTTTTCACATTTGCATTCAAGATCACAGAATTCAGAGAGCATAGGAGCACTGAGCATCAAAGCACATAAGAATAACAGATTGTGTGGTTAAGAAGCACAGTTAAGAAGTTGGAATGGAACCCTAGCAGTCGCGCCATTTCAAATTTTTGTGAAACCCTATTTAATCAATCATCAAGTAAGTATGGTGACTCCAGTTGTATTTGACATTGCTGAGAGGAAGAGATTTGTATTTAAGAGGCATCCATTTAAATCCATACTGGATGATGTGGAAGGAGATTTCTCCAAAACTCTGTTAGGAGTCGTTCACATAGAAGACATCTGCGCATACATTTATTGTAAAAAGGAAACAGTTGGAGATAATAGTATAGACACTCTCATGGCTTCGATGATGAAACTAGACTATTCATTCAAGGATGAATATGCACACCTCACAGACAACCCTATCTTTGTGTATTCGAATGTGCACGAATTCTACAAACTAGAATGGGTTAAAATCTTGTTGAGTAGGATTCATGATGACCTCTACTGGATTGGTGAAGTTCACATCTGCATTACTGCAGACCTAATCCATAACATGACTGGACTTCCTAATACTAGACCAGTTCTTCCTAATGTCAAGGATGTCAAGAAATAGGTTGAGCAAGCATGCCTATCCAGAAGTGACAGGCACGGTATGATAGTTGATCCTATCAAGGAAGAAGACATAAAGCTTCTAACTATGATCCTTGGCTACAAGTTCCACCGAGCAAGTAGATTGAATAGTGTCTCTACAGCAACTATTCTAGTAGCTATTAGAATGGTGAAGGATAACACATAGTACAATCTATGTGAGATATTGTACGCTCAATTGATTGACAACATTCGAGTTATCAAGCATGACAAGAGCAAGACATTTAGGTTTGGGTCTCTGATTATCTATCTATACTTCCATATTGTTGGTAAGGTTGCAAATCTTTACCTAGACATAAGCAAATCCACAATGTCTCAGATTTCACTTAAAGCCACATCAAAGAGCAGTGCAAAAGATGCCATGGACATGGATATCAAAACATTTAGGATCAAGATATAGAAGAGGTTCAGGATACCTAAGAAGATTGTTGAAAAGTATAAGGAAACCATATGCTTCATGGTAGAGACTGACTGCACTTGCATGGAGGCAGTTGAGCCTAGAACTAAATGGATTCATGCACTTGGGTATGAAGTGGAGGAACATGTATTGGAAGGATATGCACAGGTCCTTTTGTCTACGCCTAAAGATCCCAATGAGCCCAGATGGGGTACTTACAGAGAGAAGACTAATGCAGTTGATTCTATATTATATAGTGTTGATAACAAAATAAAGGCATCTAAGATTACATCTAGCATTCTAAGAGTTCATGGTGTCACTCAAGAAGATCTTGACAAAGCTAGAGAAGCCAAGATAGCCAAAGAACTTGAGAAGACTGATGACTTCTAGAAGAAGAAGAAAGTAGAGAGAACCTCTACGCCCTCTACCACCATTGACCTAGACTCATCTCCACCTTCTTTATCAAGAAAGAAGTCTAGAGGAAGGAAGCAAGCGCCCACAAATCACCCATTCTCAAGGAACACATGGAGAATAGCAAGGAACACTCAAGCTCCTCCTGAGGTAGGATTCAGACCTAGTCTAAATGTCTTAAAGAATTGATTGTTAATGAAGGTAGACTAGACACAATTTCTAAGGTCTATGAAAAGTATCAAGAGATTGATAAAACTAAGATACATTCTATGATCATCTCTCACATGATTAAGTTTAAGAAGTCAGTTCTTGAACTTAAGGCAGTGATACCTAATAAGTTATGGAACATACTGAAAATTATGAAGAGACATGCAATTGAGGAAGACATGAGGATAAGAGAAGAAACATTGGATAATCTTCTCCCTATGTGCTCACATGATGAGAAGGCAATTCTATTAGATCTGGTGAAGCCTCATCTTAGAACCAAGACAAGGACTCTTCAGATTATGAACAAAGAGTATGAGCAGATAGGAAAAGAAACTAAAAAGGAATTTGCACAAGTGTTTATGGATAGACACATGTATCCATCAATGACACCTACAACTAAGGTAACTCCAGCTCCTCCCAAACAGGTTACAGAACCAGTGATTCAAAATGCACCTATGACAGGTCTACAGGATTCAGCGCCCTTAGTGTCAATAACTTCTGATATAGAAAAAGACTTAGAAGACACTATATTGGTTGATAATATCAAGATATCCATGATAGTATCTGACAATGACATGGACAATGTTGATAAAGTAATTGTAAGCACTGAAGAGATGTGCACTGATGATACATCTATACAACAAGATGAAGTTCCCTCCAATGATCCAATAGACTTGAGTAAAGAGAAAGATACTCAAGATAATGTGACACCAGTCAAGGAGATACCAATAAAGAGTGAATGCATGGATACCAGTCAAAATACTATATTCACTCCATCCACTTTACCATCTACTTCATTGTTGTCAAGGTTAACTCCTGACTTGGCAAGTCTAGATACGTGGGGAGAAGAGGACTTAATGAAGATCAATGTTCTAGCTATGGAAAAGGCCAAAGAAAAATAGGTTATGAGGAACCCTCTTTTCTTGGAGTCAGTTAACATTCTGAATGATTTAGTACCTGCAAACAAGAAAGTAGCCAAGATTCAATCAGTTGAAGATGTTGACAACATTCTAACAAGCTTCAAAGCACACTTTACAGATCTAGTAGACTCTACTACTAGAATTGTAGAAGATGAGTATAAAAAGGAGAGATTGAATGAACTGGTAAAGGATTTTACCTTAGACTTAAAATCTTTAAGGATTGGGAAATCTATATTGAAAGAATTGGTAGCCAAAGGTAAGAAAGTTATAGCAAACTGCATGGACAGAGTAAAGTTCACCTCTGAACATATTAAAAAGATAGAAGAGGCAGAGATCATGGTGGACAGTATTATAAAATCATTTGAGACATCCACACAAGACTTGAACATCTGTAATAATGTCTATCAAGGTCAGTTGGACAAGATTGAAAAGGCTAAGTTGGAGATCAGTAAGATAAGAGTCAGACAAACTCAATTGAGAAA
Organism: Thuja plicata; assembly: GCA_018584345.1. Lineage (NCBI taxonomy): Eukaryota > Viridiplantae > Streptophyta > Pinopsida > Cupressales > Cupressaceae > Thuja > Thuja plicata. The sequence continues at coordinate 573,882 of MU223891.1, forward strand.
TGCACTTGCGCCCTCTCTAGCACTTCTGAATGAGAACATCAAACAGATTGATGCCACCATTGTGACATATGATCAAGGTCCCTACATGGATTTGGTAAAGATGGAGAAGCTGACATATGCCTTATGCGCGCATCTTTAGACAGTTGATGCAATGAAGGTATTCTGGCAGAAAGAGATCCAATCTCTTTAGATTGTGTACCCAGATGTTTACATGGAGTAAGTATCTAGAAGACTTACAAGTTTTGTACACCTTTTTCATTAATGTTAAAGGGGGAGTAATAGAGAATGTTTATATATGGAGAGCAGTATATGTATTTATTAAAAGATGCTATGATAGATAGTTTTTTGTGATTAAGTCATTTTGAGGTACTTGGCCACATTCCTTTGTTGCCATAAATGAAAATGGGGGAGATTGTTGGCAAGTTGACTTCCTAAGGATGCATGACTTATTTTGTGTTTTCATCATGGCAAAAAAGTCATACTAAGTTTCTATCAAAGTAAACTTAGAAGATAGAATGACTAAGTATGGAAAACAAGACAGATAGAGTTATACAGCGATCAGCACATCAGCGGACATGCGAGAGACTGAATCAGAGTATGTGCATCCAAATATATGTTCTATGTGATGTATACATACTAAGTCCAGACACACATGGTATGGGATGATAGTACGGAGAAGTTACAGACAGATCAGTACACCAGCAGTCCAGAAGACAGAGCATGAAAGCTGACTAAGTGTTTTGATCAGCGTATATTATTTTGTTATGTAAAGGCCAAGTGCCTATGATAGTATGTTTGTAATGATGTAATTAGTAATGTTGTAAACATGCTTAAGCCAATTAGTTTGGAAGTGTTGTGTATTATGTTTTAGGGAGACCATAAGTCTTGTTTTGGGTCGCGTCTATTCGAATATGAACATATAAGTATGTAATGAAAAGTTATGTTACAAGTGTCAAATAATATGTATGAGAAAGATATAGAAGAGAAGTATAATGAAGTCAGTATGAGATAAAGCTCTTTAAGAGAGTAAGAGCATTCGTACATAAATGGAACTGAATAGACAACAGTGTCATTACAGCAGTTCATTTTTGATATAGTGTGTATCAACTATCAGAAGGTTGTAGCCTTCATCTTATTGGGCAGTGAGCTCAGGCAGTGAGCCATATACCTTTAACAGGGTTTTTGTAATAGACTCCTAACAGGGTCTAAGACTCCTAATAGAGGCATTTGATGTACTGCAAGGTAGGAGAATCCCTAATGGAGATGTCCTAGCCCCCAGCAAATAACCACACAATGGAATATAAATAACAACACAAAGATTTATATCCACACAATGCAAATACTCATAATAGAATCATCATATTTTCATCCAACATGCCCGGCTGTAAGGCCTTCCGGGTTACGGCCAAATACAATGCAATTACAATAGAAACTCTGTAAGATCTCGTAAGATCCAAACTAAACTCTAGCTAGCCTAGATCCACACACTAGTAGGAACCCCCCAAGGAAGATCTAAACTTGTGCTCGCAAGCCCACCAAGCAATCCCCTTGTTTCCCAAGCCGCAGCCACTAGCTCTTCTCAAAACTCGCTTCTCTACCTCTT
>MU223891.1:575534-587665 GCA_018584345.1 Thuja plicata
TCTCAAAACTCGCTTCTCTACCTCTTCCTCTTCTCCAGGATGGATGAATGAATGACTAAAGACTTCCCCCACAATCCCTACTTATACCAATCTAAGCCACAGGTCGGCCCTGAACATAAATTAAATAAAAATACCAAAATTAAATGCCACAAGTCGGCCAACAACAACAATTAAATGCCCAAAATAGATGTCTTAGTAAAATCGCGATATCTCCTAGCTCCGAATGAATTAGGACTCGTGCTTCAAACTGTAGGTAGAAATCTAGGCCCTCTTCAATCCCTAAAATTTGCATCCTCTAACTCTTTGTGGAAAATTACTTATATGGCTTGTAATAGGCACCAAATTCCTAAGCAAGGCCGATCTCCTCCCGGTCCATGCCAAGCAACCAAGACCATGCCAAGTTCCATTAAATACATCAAAACCAATTACCAAAGACCCAAGTAGGTCCACACAACTCTACCAAACCCCTCACACATGAAAATAAGTCCACACAACTCCATCAAATCTCCCAAACATGTAGGATGGCCAACTACCCTGGGATGCTCCTGCATCAGCATTGTACTTGGATTGTAAAGACTACTTCTAATAGGGAAAAGGAACTTTAACAGGTTCATTATACTAGTACAATATTTGTGGGTACTATTTCCCACCAGGGTTTTCCTTTGATCAAGGTTTCCCCGTAATCATATCATGTGTTATGTGTTCTTGTATTGAGCTTCATTGGATATATGTTTGATTTATGTTAAAGTTGCTGAAATATAATAAATAGACAAACACTGATTCACCCCCCCCGTCTCAGTGTTTCTAACAGAATGCATTTTCTTACTTGTATATCTCTTTATTGATAAAATAGCTCTTGTTTATCTTGAAATGCACCTTCAATTTGTAGTTTTCAAAGAAACATTTGCTTGTGTGGATCATTTTTATTGTTGTAATTTTGTAATTTGAAATGATCAAATATTTTATTTCATTTTTGAACTCAAGCATTTGTTCTTTGCAAAAAATCTGTGTCTTCCGATATCTTAGGACAACAAAACTCAAACTTTTTGAAAATTTTCTAAAAAATCAGAAATGAAACATCAATTTAGAAATGAGAAACAATCTGATAACTAAATGTAATCAATTATAACAGGCAATTTTATCAATCAAAATGAACTTCTTTCACTAGAAAATAAGGGATGATAACAACCCTACCAATTAGAACAATCATTGTGAAAATTGGTAACATTTATAACCATAGATACATACAATCATGGTGAAGTGCAGAAACTGTGTTCAGTTATGGTTGGTTCCTCCAAGTATTTTGGATACAAGTTTTAGTTATTTTGTTTAGTGGTTTGGTTTCAATTTTCTTTCCATTTTGGAAGTTCAATTTTTCTAATTTTTGGAGAGCCTTTTGACTCATGTGCCCATTGGATTATACAAGGCTACTGGTCCTATTTGTTTAGCAGGTAAACACCCCTGAGAGGTTGCCAAAAATGTTACCAATTTTCACTACATACTCTAATTGGTAGAGCTGTTATTTAATTACATGATTATTTTAGGGTGTAATCCAATGTTAACTTATTCAATTTTAAGCCTTAAAGAAAATTTATGGAGATATGAATTTTTCTATCTGATGTTTTCAAAATGTAGAAAGAAGAGAAAAACAACATTTTTATTCATTTCATGTGCTAATGGTTTACAAGTGCTCATTAATTTACAAGGAAAAGGAGAAAATGAGTGGATTATGTAGTTATTACAAGAAATTTTTTCATATGTTCTTCATTCAAAGAAAGGGAATTATAGTGCACAAAGTGTTCCACACAGGCCATGGCAGCCAATAAAAATAAAGCAAAAAGAAAAAAATGTTGTGCAGGAAAAAGGAGAAACAGTTCAATGATTCATCATGACTTAAAGAGCACAATCTTGGTTCTAAGTGAGGGATCGAGTAAGAGTTAGGTATGATTATTAACCTTTTTGTTGACTCTCCTCATACTTTTTACTTCTTAGATACCCATGCAAGCACATATGCAAGCATAATCAAGTACGAATTCTTGCACAAGTATCAAAAGACCTGCAGTGTGTGAAGGTGATGGAATGCATGAGTGTTGGAAATATATAAAATTTCTACAATACATCACAAATACATTTCAGATTTGGTTTTATATGATTTGCAATACAATACAAGATCTATTCATAATAAAGAAATTTATAGAACATTAAATACATTCATCATGCAACCACACAACCCGTGGTTTAGGCTAATGCAAGCATGCATTTGAAATTAAACATTCAAAAAAATAGAGTTGAATACATCTTTACAAATAAGCATAAATCAAAGTGCGAGGAGATAGGTTTAGGTCTCTCATTTCCTGATAATGTGCTGACCTTGAAATTGATGCAGTTCTAGGCCCGCATTCAAATGTTGCTGCAAGGAAAAAAAAAGAAAAAAAAAGGAGGGGAGTTAGTTCATTTGAACTGATAAATGGAAGAACTAAATCTATTTTTCTAATGTATTGACCTCCATGTATTTATAAAGATGAAAAATTGAATTCAGAAGGGGAAACGGAAAGTACAAAAAAGAACTCATGTTTTTGTTAATGAGTTGTTCAATGTCCAGGAATAGGTATGAATACATTGTAGGTTATTGAAGGGACACACATTCATTATAAGCGTGAAACCTTACAACTAAGATATGAAGAGGCAAAGACCAAATATTTAAGGAGGTTGTTAGGGGCATGCACAAGTTTCAAGCATGGGACCTTCTGGCTGAATCATAGAGTTATTTGAAGATGCCACAAAAGAAAAGTCTCAATTAGGATATATATGAGCGGAAATAGTATTCAAACAAGGGAGGTACAATTTTAGTACAAAGAGGAAGTCTACAAAGCAGCCTTATATCAGTTGTAGCCACTCAACAAACATCAATCAAGAAGTACAAATGAGAAGGACCAGCTATGTCAAACAAAGGCAATTGAACAATGCATCTTATAAACATATTTGAAGAACAAATTTTAGCTACAAGATATTTATAGCTATATGATACATTAAGATCATTATGTTACCATGAGTGACCAACAAAGATATCAGAACAGCCTTGGAGGAAACTTCAAGATTCATAAAGTATCCAAGCATTAAAGCATAAGAAGTTATACAAAAAATCAATCATGATATGAGGAGGCAATAGCCTATTCAGAGAATGACAATTTTCCTTAGTAATTAATATGATCATAATCCAACGAGAAAAGAAGTACGAATGAGAAAAGTCACACTCACACAGTCATGCCATCAGTAAGTTAAATTTACATGTGTATGGAAGCAATCTTTAAGTTTCTTCATTTTTTAAGGAGATATCACAGCTATGTACCGAATCCAGTATGCCAAAAGTATCCAAAAAGGCACAACTTCATGTAAAGAAGAGGGTCCTCTTTAAAAAAAAAAAAGTGAACCGTGATCATGGTATGTATGAAGTTACACAACAACGCTACATCAACCCAAGAACAAAAAGTGGTAACACTGTAGGAGGGATATCTTCATACTTAAATGCTATAATTAGCAACTACAGTTACAGGCAGCATGCTACAAAAGAATTATGTTGTGAAAAGAAGTTTCTTTCATAGATAATAATCATACATAAATGAAATATACAACAAAGAAACACACAACCCATAATGAAAATGCTCTAGATTTTCAAGGAAGTGAAAACCCTAGGCCACAGTTTTACATAGAAAATTAAGTATTAAGAGCCACGGTTTTGTCTTCGTCCAGAATATGAAGAAATCAGTGTAAGGAGCCACGACCATCATAATATCACTATGAGAAAGTAGATTAATGGAAATCATTGCTACAAAGGGATAATTGTGACTTACCTATTGAAATCGATGGCCAACAGTAGCGTTTTCTTTCCAAACTTCAACATGGAAGCTACAAACGAAAGTATAATAGAACCTAATGTTTTGATAGTTGTTAATATCCATTATCTTTTGAGCATTTCCTCCAATAATGTAGTCCATCAGTGTGAAGAAAGTGTTTACTAGTAAATGTCCAAGAAGATGGAGTGAAATTTGTGCGAAACTTCAAGAGTTTCAACGTCAAATGAAGGCTTTGAAACCCTTGTCAGATTTAGCATCAAATGGAGTAAAGAAGAATTTTCAAAAAGTTGTTGAGAGGGCCCTCCACCGTCCGTTCGTAACTCCTCAGTGGTGGGTTTTGTACCAGGAAGTTAGAAGTAAAAGTAAGATTTCCAGAAGCCCTAAATCTCCATGGCAGCGTGACTCAGGGAGAGCTTCAAAGCAACGGAAGTGAGAATGTGAAAATGAAAGTTGATTTAGGGTTTTCAAACCCTAATATCACCCATTAAGACAGCGGCTTTTTCCTTATGTGGTATTTTGCCTTATGTTATTCTTCACAAATAATAAATAGTAATATTATATTATCTATTATGTATAAAATTAAAACATAATCACATTATTATATATTTATTATTCTTTTTATTATATTTAATCTTTAATTTATTTAATGTTAAACTAAAAACTAAAAATAATGAATGGAATAATAAATTATAATTATAAATAGTTTTCTATTTGTATAAACATGAATTCTAAAGTAAGATAATTACTATATGTTATTTTTATGTAAATAGATAAGAAGTTTTATTATTATTTTGAATTTCCTAGCGGTGGAGCTGATTTTGGAGGGACTTGGTGTTCTTTTGACCAGAGTGGGAATTTTTCTTTTTTTACAGTACTTAGTGCATAGTTTTGAGGATTTTTTTGACAGTTTGACATAAGATTGGACTCCACATGGGTTGTGAATGACTTGAGATCGCTTTGGAAGCAATTGAAATTCAGTTAGAATCAGTTCCTACCCCTAATTTTAGGGATTTTGCTCCATATGTGACCTATGATAATTTACATGCTTTTGAAGATATTTGGATAGTTTAGAGGCAGTTCAGCATCAATTATCAGTGTCACATGGATAGAGGACCAGTTGAGGGGGATTTTTAGGGTGTTAACTACATGTTTTGGCAATTTCTACCTCACTTTTGACTACAGTTTCTCATATACTTGACTCTTCTTGGGTTTTTGAGGCCTATATATCTTATTTTTCACCTCATTTGGAGAGGAATTCTTTCTTTTTGCCTCATTTTGCAGATTGAAAAATTAGGCATTAATGTATTGGAGAAGATTGTAGTAGATTTGAGAGATTATATGCAGAGATTGTTTCCTCCTAGTTATTTTTCTGTGTTTCATTATTTGATTGTGACTTTTTGAGTTCAGTTATTGTGTTCTTTACCTTTATTGGATCAATTTTTCCTTCAAATTATAATGCAGGGTATGATGACCCATTGTGCAAATTTATGAATGAGTTTTTGGATTTCAGTGTTAAACTGTGAAAACATATATGGTTTCCTCTTTATTATTGAAAAATAAACCTGTCATGGAGTTATTTTTGCAGAGCTAGTCTAACTGGGTTGTGTTTCCATTGTCTCTAGAGAATCTCCTAAGTTTTTTGCAAGTTTATCATTGGTGCATCACCTTTCAGTATAGGTTTTATTTACAAAAAACATATCCTTCCATCTCTTTCCATGTTCAGAGTTAGTTTTAGGTGGTCACACGGAGGAAGTCGGCCTATGATCTAGAGATTCATTCTTATTCCCACCAGTAAGAATGTTTCCATGTTTCAACAGGATTGTGAGGTTTCAAATGTGTATCATGGGTACAATCCTGATTGACAACAATGATATCAGAGATTAAAACAAATACTATTAAACCAATTGATCAGAGCCTCGTGTAAGAGAGAAACAAGAGTGATATATACTTGGTGTTCGTCAGTACCATAAGTGAGAAAATCTCCCTTAAGAAACTTCACTCATTTAGGTCTATACAAATCTATGTATATATATATATATATATATATATATATATATATATATATATATATACACACACACTTTTATATATTTGTTTGTGTGTATATATCTGTGTACATAGGTACACACGCATGCATGCGTGTGCGTCTATACCACTAAAGCATAATCTTTAGTAATGATGATCTTGGTGAATATGTTCTGCAAAAAACATAATTATCAATGGACTTCTCATATGAAAAAGTTTAAAGCCGAGAGCTCCAAAAACTTTTATGATAATATTTCATCACATATACTAGTGACAACCTGAACCTTTAAGAAGGTAAAAAAAGATATTAACTATCTAGTTGCTCATTGAAGCCAAAGATAAAGCATACAAAAAACCCTTCATAGATCCCATCACAATCAGAATGAAACAAGTTTGAAACTTTAACTCATACTAAAACCAAAATAATTTATATCAGCAGTCAAGGCCCTAGCTCTAGGTGCCTCAAAGTTGCTAATCTGTATGAAATACTTCATGCATAGTAATAACAACATAATTATTAACATAAAACAAATGATGAGCTATTAATACAAGAGAGTAGGATAGAAAAATTATTAATTCTAGAGCTGAGCTATGGGTAGATCATACAAACCCTAAGCTAGAGTAGAAACATGTCCTCTATCAATAATTAACTACAAGAACAATTAAAGGCTCCTGTTACCCAAAATTTACTACAACTCATTCAGGTAGAGCTTATTGATTTGAAACTGGAGAAAAGAAGGTACATTTGTATTCTCCTTGGGTTTACTTTCAAAAAATTGCTTAAACAAAAGTATAAGATTATATGATAGTTTCATGCAATGTCTCAAGTGTGTCACAACACATAATAGTATTGCAAGTTTCTATATAAAGATAATTTTATTCATTATGAAAGAAGGAGTATGTGGTCTCACACAAGCCGTGAGACTAGATAGCTTATTTAATGCAAATAGAAATAAACATATACATGAATAAGAAAATAAATGCACAAGTAAAGGGTAGGACCAGTCATTTCCTAAATGAATGGTTTGTTGTTGTGCTCTGCTATGTTGTCATGCCTCAAGTTGTTGGTCTCTCCCGCTGCTACAGCATGTTCCTAATCCTGCATTCAATTGATAGAAATTAGGTTAGATCAATAGATCTAAGAAATGACGTGTCTCAAGCATTACATATGCATTTGTAACCATACATGTATATATTGACTTATATGCACATTGAACAAGAAATACAACAGTCAGGTCACTATACCAAACTCCCCAAATGTAATGCTTTATACTCTAATTTGTTTGCTTCATGTGCAGATATAGGTAAAGTTTCATTGTTGATGGCTTCATCTATTTTTTCAACATGTGGGGTAAAATGGGCTCCCTAAAGGGTTGAGCCCAACATGATATAGGATGGATGACATACGATTATAGCATCAACATGGGTCAATATGTTACAAGATTAAAGCAATCAAATTCTAACGATTGTGTAGTAACATGCTTCAAGGGCTAAGAAATGTAAAGTGCAACATCATGATGTTTGAAATCAGAAATAAGAATCAAAGGGAAAACAATGAGCATAGATGTAATGCAAATAAAAACCCACATGTTCATAAGGGAAGTAGTGAGGTCTAAGATTTAAGTCATATGATGTGATAGAAATTGTTGTTATACAATGAAGAAAGTTTCCTTCCAATCATATATCAATGAACATGAAACGAAAATGAACAATCAAGCACTTTCAAAAAAGACGCTTGCAACAACAAATCCAATGGAAGAAGCCACATAGTATCAATGGCATCGGTGTATATATAAACATGAAAGGAGTAACATACACAGCTCACAGCCATGATATAGTCATACTATATTAAACATAAAGGAAGACAATGATCAACTTGTGCTTCAAGGACACAAATTGCATGTTATATTAAAAACAAAGTTGCAAACTTATAAAAGAGGTCATCGACATTAAAAGAAAACATGGAATAACATGGTATCTATCGAGAGTAGTGAAAGAGCATGATAGTATAATGTGAGAAATGTTATGATTCTTCTAAATTACCATTAGCATGGGCTAGGAATGCAAACAATGAGAATTCCAAGGGGATAACTCTATTCAGGTTCAGAACAACAGATGAATACACAAAAAGAGAATGCCTAGACTTGTATAAGTTGCATGTGCAATGGAGAGTTTGAGCAGTATATATAATGAAAGAATAATGTTGATATAAATCAGATTATAAGGTCAAATAGCTAGATTTGTCACCAAGAACACCAACATAAATCTGGGTCCCAATTATCATTATGAGGAATGTTGTTTTTAGGTGTGGAAGATAGTAATTTACCATGTTGTAACCTATAATGTGCAATGGAAAATAAGACAGCAATCAACAATGCTGAAGAAATGCATTGTAAAAAGTAAAAATGTAAGCTAATACACTAAACTGAGACCACAACATTTATTAATGAGGAAACTTTAATGAATCTCAAAGGGTTTTGTTTCCAGAAGCCACAGTTGCAAAAAGTCCTGGTTGAGCCTAGGAGTCATAAAAAGTTGGAATACTTCATCTTTTTTTTTCACACAAATGGAGCGGGTTACCAAGGAATGAAAATAATAAAAATACCCAGAGCCTGTAGCATACACAAGAACATAGTGGTAGCAGATTTTAAGCAAGGGAGAGAGTAGAGAATATTTTGAAAGCCCCATGTTTTCATTTTCAACCAACAGAGCCCTCCAAATGTTAAATAGAGGAGCAGATATTAAGAAAATGAGCAATAAATTTGGAGTAAAAATTGAGACAACAAGATCATGGTCACAATGATATCATGACAATCACTAGCAATGACTAAAGAAGAGATAACCCATGTGTTTTCAGAACATTTTTCTTGAAAGCCTCAAGATCTATTAATGAACATTAAGGAACGGGTATGAATCAAGCCTGAGCTATGAAGTTTTAAAACAATGAAGGTCATGGCATGTATATGGAAAAGGAGAAATACAGTAGAAGAGGAGCCACGTCTTGCTAGATAAAATCCGTAGTCTACAACCAAAGATGAAATTACAAGAAATGTGCCATGAACCGCAACAAATAAATGCAGATATGGCTCATTTTCGGGGATGAAATTAACATTTTAAGAAGAAAACAACAATGGAAGCCTGGATATGTTATAAAAGATCCACAAAATACATAGCTCGAGCCCCTCAAATTTGAGAAATCAGCAGATCAAAATCACACATATTCATGTTTGCTATTGAAAAATGGAGCTTAAAATAGAAGCATTCTTTGCAGAAAAGAATGAAAATCTTACTTGTTACAAGCATAGTCTGTAGCTAATCTTTAGAATTCATGAGCAAGGGATCTCTCAGAGCCTCATCAATCATAAACAAGAAAATTAAAATCATTCAAACCCCTATCCATGACGGCAAGCTTCCATAAAACCATCGAAACCCTATTGCATGGTGGTTTCCAGGCAGAAAGCAGAGAAAATAAAATGAAAGTGTTCTGATTTAGGGTTGAAAATGTCCTTTTCTTCCTCTCTCGACAATGAAAGGCTTTCTACCTTATTTTATTAAAAAAAATCATAATCTAATACCCCTGAGGGTGTTAGAAGTTTCTAAAACAGGTCCAAGGTGAAATGTTCATCATTTAGTCACCATTCCATTGTTATTATATGTAAATAATATTAATTTAGAATGATATAATTATAAGTCATTCTGTATTAATATTATTTAATTGCAATATATGTGACTTGTTTCTTATTAATAAAATAAAGTATTTATTTTACACAACATTCATTTAGTAATTATTAAAAAAATTATAATTATAGTAATTAAAAATATTTATTATATTAATATAACTAAGTGCTTTATTTTTCGCATAATAATATTAATATAATCATTATTTATTATTAAAAAATTGTAAATTATTCAATAAATATTAAAAATCTATGCCTCTTGCAGCAGGAGTGCATACTGTTGTTCTGGTTTTTACTGCCCTAGGAGGTCAAGCCTTGCAGATTCCTATGGCACTACAACGGAAGCAACCTTTTGTTTCATTCAATCAAGGCAGCCGCTGAATCTGGCTCAACATGATGTCATTCTTGTTGCTACATTAAAAAGTTTACCATATTTTATGGGTGAAGATCAAACCACCCCAGTTGAGCACATAAACGATGTAGCTAATCTTTGTGCCCTACATCATGTTACAGAGGATAATGTCACTGTCAAGTTGTTAGTTGCATCATTCAAAGTAAAAGCTTTGCAGTGGTTTAGAAGGCTAGCAATGGATTCTATCACTGATTGGGACCAGCTGGTAACTGAACTTTGCAAGTTTTTTGAAGACAAATCAGACCATCTATCCTTGGTGGAGCAATTGTTAACTATCGAAAGGGCTGCCATGAACAAGTAACAGATTTCAACTTTTGTTTCCAAAGGACGTGGGAGAGAATTCCTCAAATGGTACGACCCTCTGTTGATCATGATTTTTAATATTATTTGAGGGATTTCAATAGTGATATAGCAGTTATGATACAATCAATGGGAGGGGTTACACTTCCAGTGCTTATGATATGGCCATTAGAGCATAAAATAGCCTTATACAGGATGGAAAAATTTCCCCAAGACCACCTATGCCAATTTTTCTGGTAGCACTTGTAGCTCAGTCAATGATACCTTTGTAAACAAGCCCTTTAGTAGTTATTCCAGCTGCACCAACATTTCTTGCACCTAATGGTCAGTCCAATAGACATGAAAATGTTACCCCAACTCAGTCTATTGAGTTACAGGAGATTAAAGGTATCTTACAAAATATTGGTAATGAGATTGTCAATATAAAAAAGCAACAAAGTCAGGGATACAGGACTTACCAGTCACCTTTTTAGCAAATCCATAATAATAGGCCACCACATCAGCCCAATTATCAAGGTAAAAGGAAAAATTCACTAGACGATATCAGCCTTATAATGGCCCCAACACTAGTACCTCTTCAAAAGAGCTTGTACCCACTCAAAATAATCTAGCTCAAGATTACGAATGGTGTTTCCCATGTAATCAGCCACATAATCAAAATGCTTGTACAAATGGCATTATTAACCAAGCTTTAATGGTTTAAAATAGCCCAATTTTGCAGTCAAATAATTCTGATGATGCCTCTATACATCAATAAGAAGAAGAACAGCTAGAGGCAATTCTTATGAAATAGTAGGATGAAGACTTATGTGGTGTAAACCAAGTGGTTCTTGCTATTTTAGATAACATAAGGAGCAAAAAGAGAGAAATAGAGATGGAGAAACAAGTGGTTGGGACATCTAATATTGAGAATGTTCAAATTCTTCCAAGAGGACAAGCTTCAACAAACAAGGGACAGCCTATAAATCTGATACAACCAATACAACAAGTTTCTCCTAAGGTTAAGAATGTTGCAGAGCAAAACTTCAACCTAAGGTTGGTGTGGCTTCTTTCAATATTATGGATCACATGAAAAAATAAATTTTATCTATTTCCATATGGGATTCCTTGACCATTCAAGGTCAAAAAGACCTTTTGCAATCAACTTTTTCAGATTTAAGTCTTTCTGGTAAGCCCAAAAGTGAGGAGACTAAAATTGTAATGATTAATGTTGTTATAAAAGGAAAGGAATAACAATTTCTAGTAGCTAAATGTCCACCATTCTATGTGTCCTTGATCATAGGATACCACCTAGTCCACAATTGCATTATTGACTCAGGTGCAAGCAGCTCGGTAATGCCCAAACAAATCATAGACAAGTTGGGTATCAAGTATGAGCCACTTGAAAAGGAGGTTGTATAGCTAGATGGTACAGCTGTTAATACCATAGGAGTTATTAGAAATCTTAATTTGACCCTACAGGCTTGTCCAAAATTTCTATCCCACAAGATATCCATGTCATTGAGTTGCCTCCTTACTTTGCTATATGCTTGTCAAGGGATTTCACTGCTAATATTGGGGGTTATTTGTCTTTAGATTGGTCCCACATGTTGTTTAGAACCAGGCATTGATGCAGGAGCATCATATGCTTCTCAGAGAAACATTGGAGGTCCAAGTCATCATAGAGGTCATGGAGCATCTCCTGAGATCAATTGGGCAATCCTTCAACCAATCATGGCATTTGAAAGCATAAAAATTCATAATTTTGTATGATGCCTTGATGGACTGCAATGTTGAAAAGTTGTAATTGATCCATGGAATAGGATCTAGTGGTTGTCTAGGGTAGAGAAGTCATTTTTTAGGGTTTAGTATGAAGTTATAATG
>MU223891.1:592301-610555 GCA_018584345.1 Thuja plicata
GCTTTGTAAATGCATCATTGCTTCAATTGTTGAAAACAGGGTCACTGTGAAGAATCTTTGCTATTTGCCAAAGGAAGCTTATCTAATTTTTGTATATGTGTTGTGCAAGGATAGAGAGTGTCTAAAAATATGATTTATTCTAGGGGTCTTTTGGTAAAAACAAAATTTATACATCTTTTTATCTTACTGCTGTCACAGAGTTGCAATTTTGCATTGACAACATTTGGCTACATTTTGCATTTTGGCCTAAAAGGTGTTGAAACTGAAAAGTATTGGTTGGAACATGTCATACCTGCTAAAACAAACCTATTGAAGCCTTGAAACCTCCTAGAGTTGACTATTTGTGGATTTTGCATATCAGGACCTAGAAGGGTCACTTGGAACACATTTACACTTTTGCTCATTGTGGGTTGTTTCTTGGTTCACCACCCTGATCTCTGCATCAGGTATGGCACCAAAGTTACCATAAAATATGAGCCTATTGCCAAGGATCATGTCGAGCCTTACTCCCCAATTCCTATCAATGCCAACCTGCTAGTAAGTGAACAAGGGGATAGTTCAAAGTCCAAGAAAGTAGCACTCAAACTGAGGCAATACCAAATATACTCCTTAATGAGTGGGTTGTTCAAAATCAAGCGGAGAGCCTTTTTGAATAGCATTCATGACATGCTGGTTTGGGCACATATTTGATACATGAAGATGATTCATTCATCCCCAACATGGAAAAAGGTGCAGAACAATAATTTGAATAGCAAAATGATGAAGTTTGGGAGCTATTTTTTGATGGTGCAAGGAAAAAATTTGGGGCTGGTGGTGGTTTAATGCTAGTTTCCCCAAATAAAGATAGGTATTATTTAGCTTTTAGGTTCTATTTTAGTTGTTCCAATAACATTTCTGAATATGAGGCTCTTATTCATGGATTGGAATGGGCAAGAAGAAGAGGTATTGGTTGTTTGAAGGTTTATGGTGATAGCGAATTAATAGTTAATCAAGTGAGAAACATAAATCTTACCAAGAATGAGCTACTGAAATCTTACAAACACAGGGTGTGGGACTTGATAGAGGGTTTTGATGCATTTAATCTGGTGTCTATACCCAAAAATTAGAATAAAAATGTTGATAGGTTGGCTACCATCGATTCTAAATTTAACATTCCAAAGGAAACTGACAGTAGTAAGACCAACCAACATGTAAAATTTGTTATTAGACCTTTCATACCTGATAAAAATGTTCATTGGTAAGTGTTTGTAAGTGACCAACATGTAGTAAATTCTTTAAGAGAGGAGGCTAAATTCTCACTTAGCAACCAGGAGAGATTTCAGCATCAGTGTGAAGGCCAAATCATCCAGCTAAGAAATAACAAGGTGCCAAATGGGTTGGTCACATTAGAATCAATTTTCAATACTGATGATGAAGCCATAAAATCTAAGGGTAGCATGCAGGTCCAGTAGGAGAACTATGAAGAAGTTGAAGTATTCAAAGGAAAGATTCTAAAATTGAGCAGGGTATGTACAATTGATTAAAAGCTTGCATTTATTCATATTTTTCAAGAGTTTAATGATTTCTTTGCATGGGAGTATAGTGATTTGAAGGGGTTTAATCCCCAAATTGCTCAACACACTATTGAGCTTGAACCTGATGCAAAACTAGTAAGGTAGAAACAAAGGCCTTTGAATTCAAAGTTGGAGCCACTTATGCTAAAAGAGTTAAACAAACTGATTGAAAGTAGTATCATATTCCCTATCAAGCATACTTCATGGGTCTCCAACCTTATACCAGTTCGAAAAAATAATGGTGAGATAAGGTTGTGTGTAGATTTTAGAGATTTAAATAGAGCCTCATTGAAACACTGACACCTCTTGCATTCTATGAAGAAGATCCTTCAAGTAGTAATTTCAGGATCTGAGAGATTTTCCTTACTAGATGGGTATTCCGGTTATAATCAGATTTTAGTGAGGGAGGAAGACCAGTTCAAAAAACCTTTTACCACCAAGTGGGGCATCATGGCATAAAAAAATATGCCCTTTGGTTTCTCCAATGACGAGGAAACCTTTTAGAAGGCCATGGACATGGCCTTTCATAAATTAATGTACAAAATCATCTTAGTGTACTTGGATGACATTACTATTTTTTTCCAAGAAATCAGAAGATCACTTGACACACCTAAGACAGGTTCTAGAAAGATGCAGAGAATTTGGGATATCTCTTAATCCAAAAAAGTGTGTGTTTGATATTCACGAAGGGAGATTTCTTGGTTATGTGGTGTCTAAATAGGGAATCACTATTGACCCTGAAAGAATAACATCAATACTAGCTCTTTCCTTACCAACACATAAGAAGGGTTTGCAAAGTTTCATTGGATGGAATAAATTTGTTAGGAGGTTTATTCCAGATATTGTAGATTGGTTGAGTCCACTGACAAGAATGTTAAAGAAAAATATCCCTTTCAGTTGGACCAAAGATAGGAAGAGGAGCTTCAAGCTGATTAAAGAGGAACTTACAACAACGCCCACACTCATAAATCCTGATTTTTCTGAGGATTTTGTTCTATATTCTTATGGAGATATTGATTCCATCTCAACTATGTTAGTGTAGCACAATGATGAAGGTGTGGAGAAGCCTATGGCATTTTTCAGCCAAGGGCTTAAAGACTATGAGCTATGGTATTCTTTCATGTAAAAACATGTGCTTTTTGTCATAAGAAGATTGAAAAAATTTAAGCACATGTTGTCTAATAATGGAGTCATTTTAATGGTTGCTCATCTGAGTGTAAAGGAATTCATTTTAAGTAATGATTTAAGTGATAAAAGAGTTGGTTTGGTGACTAAAGTCATGGAATATGATGTAGAGATCAAGGTCACCAAGATGGTTAGAGGAAAAGGGTTGTGTGAACAAATTGTTGATGCTATAAGCAACAAAGAAAAGGGTGACCAGGAGGTTATTTTAGTTTTACAAGATGATGAACAAATAGTTTCAGATTCTGCCACTGATTGGGTACAACAAATGACTCATTTTCTGTAAACTGGTGAATGTCCACAAGGCTTAGATAAACCCAAAAGAAGGTATTTTAGGTTGCATTCCATTCCTTATGTTCTGTTGAATAACATTATTTTTAGAAGGGATTTTAATGGTATCCTCTTGAGATGCATTGAAACTGACCAAACGGACAAAGTGTTGCATGAGTTCCATAATGGGTTAGCTGGAGGTCACTTTTCGCCTAGAGAAACAACTCTTAAGGTGATGAAGGGTGGCTATTATTGGCCTAATCTATTCAAAGATAAACACTTTTGGGTTATAAAATGCAAGGAATGCACAATATTTGTTGGTAAAGAGAAATTGGCAGCCTTACCCCTACAACCAATACAAGTTGAGAAACCCTTTATGAGGTGGGGTTTGGATTTCATTGGAATAATAAAACTACCATCCAGCGTCGGTCACAAATCAGTGTTAACAACTACAGACTATTTCACTAAGTGGACCGAGGTGGTGGCACTTAAGGAGGCTAATGAAAGTGTTGTCCTAAATTTTTATGAAGAGATGGTTTTTAGGTTTGGTGTTCCTGAAACCATTATCTCAAATAATTCTTTAGCTTTTTTGAGTTTCAAAATTTCTGATTGGGCTGTAAGAAATGGAATTTATCTAAATACGTCTTCAAATTATTATCTGCAAGGCAATGGCCAAGCGTAGTCTACTAACAAGAATATGACCAGAATCATCAAGAGGACTATGAAGGGTAACTAGAGAGCATGACATACCAAGCTCAAATCAGCCTTGTGGGATGATCGACCAAAAAAGATCAACAAGGAAGTCACCTTTCAGACTTTTTTATGGCAAGGAGGCTCAGTTACCTATCTCACTTGAGCTTCCAGATCTTGACTTGGCCAATCATCTTGATATGTTAGAAGAAGAGCCAATGAATGCGAGGCTAGCTCAATTGGTTGAGATGGAGGAATTTAGAACTGAGGCCTTAAAAAATATTGAACATCATTAAGAACAGATGAAGAGGTCTTTCGACAAAAGGGCATCTCCAAGAACTTTCCTGGAAGGTGACATAGTACTGAAATGGGATGAACGTAAGAGCAAGCTTGGAAATCATTCCAAGTTTGATTCATTTTGGAGCGGGCCCTATATTATCTCAGAGTGTAAGGGTGATCCCACAAAACTATGTCCCATTTTTTGGCCAACTTTGACACTGAAATGAACATTCTGAAAAAAAAACTTTGATTTCGAACATCTATTGTCATTAAACCATTAAGAATTTGAAGATGATGTAAACTAGTGACTTTTAGCATTTTGTTTCTAGTTTATAAATATATATATATTTTTTTTAAATGGAATTTATTTGTATCCATTTTTACTTCTCCTTCAAAAATTATTTTTGTGAAAAATTAGGATTTTTCAGGAGTGACACTCACTTTGATCAACATAATTGTTTTTTATAAAACTGATAAGAACGTAATTATTTTGAATTTAGGTTTGTAACACAAATATCTAGGGAATCCATTTGGTTTCATTCAATTTTGTTTAATATTTAATAGTTTATTGAGTTATGAAGTGACATTAATTATAATTTGGACATAGGTTCACTTGGATCATTCTAACTCTATCTCTATATATCGAAAGTCATTTATTCTTTTTTTGATAGATAGGTAACATAAATACCTATTTCCTAGATATTTTTCATAATTTTTTCCCTAATTTACTATTTTTCTAGAACCGTCGAACAAAGAAGTCACTAAATGGTCAGACAACCTGTGTTTAGTAAAACTTAAAAAGAAAAGTCTTAATAAACTCAATATATATATAACTCATAATCATTGGAAATATTTCTCGGAGTAATATCATCCTATATTTGGGTTTTTCAAATGAATTTATTTGATCCCACAAAAAGTTAATGTCAAAGTGATTTTTTATCACCATTTTGATGGGTTCAAAGGAGACTCGATTATAGGTGTGAGTGAGGAGTAGAGGGATTATACCAAAGGGATTTTGATCCAAGAGGCTTTTATCTAGCCATTTTTAATATACTCCTTCAAATGGGACCTCTCAAGGCTTAAATTGTCATATTTTCTTAAAAATATGCAAGTTCAGCAAAAATTAGGATGTTCAAAAAAGTGGGACACACTATTGTGGGACCACTCGTAAACAAAATAATGCTTTTCAGCTATCAAGGATGGATGAAAACATGGAGCAGATCCCAGTAAACAAGATTCACCTCAAGTACTATTTCTGAGGTAGGATCTACCCTTGTATATACTCTAGTGGTTTGTAGTTAGACAATAAGTGCTTTAGTACTGAAATGGGATGAACATAAGAGAAATCATTGAAATAATTCCAAGTTTGATGCATTTTGGAGTGGGCCCTATATTATCTCAGAGTGTAAACAACATAATGCTTTTCAGCTATCAAGGATGGATGGCAACATGGAGCGGATCCTAGTAAATGAGTTTCACCTCAAGCTCTATTTTTGAGGTACAATCTACCCTTATATATACTCCAGCGGTTTGTAGTTAGAAAATAAGTGTTTTCACATTTCCCTAAGTGTTGTCCAACACATTTAGTTAGTTCTACTTTCAGTTGTCTAGATTTCAATAAGTATCCAAAAGTTCTCAGTCATCAAAATTTGCAAGTGGGAGAGGTTGATGTTGTCGGTCCTTCCTAATTCATGAGGAATCCATATATAATTAATGCAAGTAAATTTTTGTTTTATTTTCACAAACCATACACCCATTCTCAGTGAATTAGAAAGCATCACAACTATTTAAAGAAGGTTTCAGCTATGTACAGGGCATCTTTGATTCTATTTTTTAGTCTACTAAGTTCTGCTAACTTTTTCTAACTAGTCAGATACACACATATAATTCATGATAAGTGAAGTTGATGCTTCACTATCACAAGCCATATATCTATATTCAATCAGCTAGAAAAGGTTGTTACAGTTTCTGCAAGCAGGTCTCAGGTTTCTATCATGTTTAATAAGTAACTTTGTGCCCAATGAATACCTTAGGAAGCTGGTCTTGATGTGTAGCAGGCAGACATATAGTAGATGTTGCCAAAATGTTACCTAACTTTTACTACAGCTCATTTAGGTAGAGCATATTGATTTGAAACTGGAGAAAAGAAGGTACATTTGTATTCTCCTTGAGTTTACTTTCAAAAAAGTGCTTAAACAAAAGTATAAGATTATCTAATAGTTTCATGCAATGTCTCAAGTGTGTCACAACACAATAGTATTGCAAGTTTATGGATAAAGATAATTTTATTCATTATGAAAGGAGTAATGTGGTCTCACACAAGCAGTGAGACTAACTAGCTTATTCAATGCAAATAGAAATAAACATATACATGAATAAGTAAATAAATCCACAAGTAAAGGGTGGGACTAGTCATTGCCTAAATGAATGGTTCGTTGTTGTGCTCTACTATATTGTCATGCCTCAAGTTGTTGGTCTCTCCCGCTACTCCAGCATGTTCCTAATCCTACATTCAATTGATAGCAATGAGGTTAGATTAGAAGATCTAAGAAATGACGTGTCTGAAGCATTACATATGAATTTGTACCCATACATGTATATATTGACTCATATGCACATTGAACAAGAAATACAATAGTCAGGTCATTATACCAAACTCCTCAAACATAATGCTTTATACTCTAATTTGTTTGCTTCATGTACAGATATAGGTAAAGTTTCATTGCTGATGGCTTCATCTAATTTTTTAGCATGTGGGGTAAAATGGGCTCACTAAAGGGTTGAGTCCAGCATGATACATGATGGATGACATGTGATTATACCATCAACATGGGTCAATATGTTACAAGATAAAAGCAATCAAATTCTAATGATTGTGTAGTAACATGATTCAAGGGATGAGAAATGTAAAGTGTAACATCATGATGTTTGAAAACAAAAATAAGAGTCAAAGGGAAAACAATGAGCATAGATGTAATGCAAATAAAAAGCCACATGTTCATAAGGGCAGTAGGGAGGTCCAATATTTAAGTCATATGATGTGATAGAAATTGTTGTTATACAATGAAGAAAGTTGCCTCCCAATCATAGAGCAATGAACATGAAAGGAAAATGAGCAGTCAAGCACTTGTAACAAAGAGGCTTGCAACAACAGATCCAATGGAAGAAGCCACATAGTAGCAATGGCATCAGCGTATCTACCAACATGAAATGAGTAACTCATAAAATACAATGCTAACTATGGTTGTTCAATAATCAAATACAAATGATCTTCAAAGCATCTATCAAAAAAGTAAAAGGAATGGATAGTACAGTGCAATCAGCAAAAGAAAGCAGCCACAATGCTAGATATCTAGTAGAGAGTACAGGAGAAACAAGCATCAAGTACTAAATACAATAAATTAAGATGTAACCAGTAACCATCTGTTAGAAGCAAAGACAAAGGGATAAGAGTCTATAAGATGCCATGGAGTGATAAAGAAGGCCAAAGACCATCATCTTGAATGGAAAAGCATTATCAATCCTAGAAAAACATAGTGACAAACATACAACGTCATAAAGGGACAAGTTCAAGTTATTTCTAAAGACTCAAGAAAAACTCAGTTATTTTAGGGAATATGAAAATGGAAAGTTTTTATTGCAGGTTGCTGCAAAAGCTACATACATTTTGAGAAAAAGTAAAGCAGAGGTATTGTTGTTTCACAATATTTGCGATCACCATATTTTTTAAGGAAAGCGTTAATGTTATCTAAATATTAATAATGTGTTACAGAAAAGACTACGGAGTGCATTGCTATGAAAATTGTCAAGGAAAATGTCATAATTATATGAGAAGAAATTGATAGTGCCACAAATGTTTATCAGTTAGGGAGCGGTCATAAGATTACAAAAATCTATTGAATAACATAAGGAACATGTGTTCTATCACTTCAACACAGAAACCTTCAAAGATGTTATGATGGTGATTTTTAAAAATCATTAACATACACAGCTCATAGCCATGATATAGTCATACTATATTCAACACAAAGGAAGACAATGATCAGCTTGTGCTTCAAGGACACATATTGCATGTTATATTAAAAATAGAGTTGCAAACTTATAAAAGAGGTCATTGACATTAAAAGAAAACATGGAATAACATGGTATCTATCGAGAGTAGTGCAAGAGCATGATAGTACATCATGAGAGATGTTTTGATTCTTCTAAATTACCATTAGCAAGAGCTAGGACTATAGACAATGAGAATTCCAAGGGTGTAACTCTATTCAGGTTTAGAACAATAGATGAATACACAAAAAAAATGCCTAGACTCGCATAAGTTTCCTGTACAATGGAGAGTTTGAGAAGTATATCTAATGAAAGAATAATGTCGATAAAGAATTTTCTTGATATAAATCAGATTTATAGGGTCAAATAACTAGATTTGTTGCCAAGAACACCAAAATAAATCTGGGTCCCAATTATCATTATGAGGAATGTTGTTTTTAGGTGTGGAAGGTGGTAATTTACCATGTTGTAACCTGTAATGTACAATGGAAAATAAGAAAGCAATCAATAATGCTGAAGAAATGCATTATAAGTAGTAAAAATGCAAGCTAAGACACTAAAATGAGACCACAACATTTATTAATGAGGAAACTTTAATGAATCTCAAAGGGTTTTGTTTTCATAATCCATAGTTGCAAAGAGTCCGGGTGTAGCTTAGGAGTCATAAAAAGTTGGAATACTTCATCTTTTTTTTTCACACAAATGGAGCGGGTTACCAAAGAATGAAAAGAATAAAAATACCTAGAGCCTGTAGCATACACAAGAACATAGTGGTAGCGGATTTTAAGCAAGGGAGAGAACATAAAATATTTTGAAAGCCCCATGTTTCCATTGATAGCCAAGGGAGCCCTCCAAATGTTAAATAGAGGAGCATATATGAAGAAAACGAGCCATGCATCTGGAGTAAAAATGAGACAGCAAGATCATGGACACAATGATATCATGACAATAACCAGCAATGACTAAAGACTGATAACCCATGTGTTTTCAGGAAGTTTTTCTTGAAAGCCTTAAGATCTATTATTGAACATCAAGGAACGGGTATGTATCAAGCCCGACCTATGAAGTTTCAAAACAATGGAGGCCATGGCCTATGTATGGAAAAGGAGAAATACAGTAGAAGAGGAACCATGTCTTGCTAGATAAAAGTCACATTCTGCAACCAAAGATAAAAATACAAGAAATGTGTCATGAACTGCAACAAATAAACATAGATATGGCTCGTTTTCAGGGATGGAATTAACATTTGAAGAAGAAAACAACAATGGAAGCCTGGATATGTTATAAAATATCCATGGAATACATAGCTCGAGCCCCTCAAATTTGAAAAATCAGCAGATCAAAATCACACATATTCATGTTTGCTGTTGAAAAATGGAGCTTAAAATAGAAGCGTTCTTTCCAGAAAAGAATGAAAATCTTACTTGTTACAATCATAGTCTATAGCTAATCTTCAGAATTCATGAGCAAGGGATCTCTCAGAGCCTCATCAATCATAAAAAAAGAAAAGTAATATCATTCAAACCCCTATCCATGGCTGCAAGCTTCTAGAAAACCATCAAAACCCTATTGCATGGCGGTGCCCAAGCAGAAAGCAAAGAAAATAAAATGAAAGTGTTTTGATTTAGGGTTGAAAATGTCATTTTCTCCCTCTCTCGACAATGAAAGGATTTTTGCCTTATTTTATTTAAAATTTTCATAATCTAATACCCCCGAGGGTGTTAGAAGTTTCTAAAACTGGTCCAAGGTGAAATGTTCATCATTTAGTCGCCATTCCCATTGTTATTATATGTAAATAATATTAATTTAGAATGATATAATTATAAGTCATTTTTTATTAATATTAATTAATTGCAATATATGTGACTTGTTTCTTATTAATAAAATAAAGTATTTATTTTACACAACATTCATTTAGTAATTATTAAAAAAATTATAATTATAGTAATAAAAAATATTTATTATATTAATATAATTAAGTGCTTTATTTGTCGCTTAATAATATTAATATAATCAATATTCATTATTAAAAAAATGTAAATTATTCAATAAATATTAAAAATGTTGCAAAATAGATATTTTATTTTACATTTAGAGTTCAAAGAAAATATTTTTGCATAGTTATGACAAGTCTTAAAGTCATAGGGATGGGATTGGAAGTTAGATTAGAGTTATTACTTTTCAGAGACTTCTTATGGGTTGTTTAGAGGATAGGACTGCATTTATGGAAAGTAATTATGATGGTATTTATGAGGAATGGCTTTGGGGATAATTATATACCTTTTAGAAGTCTTTTGAGGGGCTCAAAAGTGGCTTTTTTATCTGCATCCAATCCAGGAGTTATTTCTTGTATTTATGGTGCAGTTGGCTAAAAAATGCATAAGTATAAGTTGAAGACTTATTGTTAAGGAGTTCTTTTCACTTTGGCTTATTATTTTGTAACTGTTCTTCTAAGTTCTTAACAGAAGCAAAGAGATTTTGTAACCCACTTTCAGAGATATACAGGCTTGTGATACATTTTTGCAGTACTATATAGTTTGTGCCTTTCCCACTTCTACTCTTATTGTATACTTATTGTTGGTACAAATTTCTATGATATCGTTTATCCTCAAATCTGTATTGCATGTTAGTGCTTTTATGCAGTATTTTCTCATAATTTCTTTGCAGATTGTGAGTTGTGTTTAATCAGTTTCTAAATTATGAGAGATCTTTTTTCTCCTTTTAGACACTCTTATTATAGGCCATCTTACAAATTGATTATGCAGAAATCATGAATTAGTGGGACTATGCAAAGAAGTATATTTTGCCCTTTCTTATTGTGTATTTGTTATATCTGTAGATCTCATAACTTTGTTTTCTGGTGCATCACCCTTTAGGAATTAGATTTTATTTATGTTCATCCTTCTACCTCTTTCCTCCAACAAAAGGTTTAGTTTTAGGTGGTTTCAGGTGAGTTACCAGACAGGAAGTTGAGCTTCATTCGGAGATTCAATCCATTTATAGGTTACCCACAATCTTGGTTTGTTTCCATGTTCCTCAAAATTGATCAAGTATTCTTGGCGACTTGATTAGGGTGCAATTTTGAGTGATAAAAACTCCATAAATTATAATAATACAAACTTATGTATATAGATTTATCTGCCCTAGACTAGGCTTAACCTCATGACCATTTTTTCCAATTTCAAATATATTATCTAAAAATAATTCTATAGCTCAATACTTCTCATAAAATTTGATAGTTGTGCTTGTTTCCATAACCAGATAATTAAGTCAATCCAAAGACCAACCACCAGTATTATCTATAACTATATATTACTTAATATATGGATTCTGAAGTATGTTTACGGATATTTGTCCCAGCTTATATACAAACAATCAAAATTAAACCACAACCAAAAAGGAAATAGTCCATTTGTGAGTCATGCATACCCTAGCTTATAATTAAGAATCTGAGAAACTTAAGTAGGCCTTCCTACTATAAAAAATGGCCACACATACAGTCTTCTTAAGCATGTTCACTAATCCACAATCTTAATTTTCTTTCCCTTTCTATTGTGGTGATGTTCTTTATGTGGGTTCTTAGAGAGACCATTAGGATTCTCAGTCGAATTGCTCGGTTTACGCTTGTTCTTCTTGGCTTGAGTGCTGGTTTCTATAATATTTGAACTATTAAAATGCGTAAAATATTTACATATTTTTAATTTTTAAAAAATATTTACTTATAATTTTGTTTGATTTGATTATAACTTTATTTCCTCTTCAAATTCTATCATTGAGCTACATTTTCTCCTTCCATTTCTTTGGTAGTTATTACCTTCATTTACAAAACAACTTTGATATCTTCTCTTTTTTCATTGGTAATTATTACCTTCTTTTACAAAACAACTTTATTTCTTTTGCAATTGCATGTTTTCTAATTATTGTCTTTCATAATTATCTTTTCATGAAGATTTATTTGTGTACTGTCCATCTTTTATGAATTTTTTTTAATTAAGTTATTAATGAACTTAACCGACTAGCAAACCCATGGATAGTCACATATGAAATAGTAATTCAATAAAAAATATATGAACATTCTAAAATACAGTGCAAGATGGTTTACGTGTTGTCTAACTTTTCACATGAATATGCATGTCTGTGTATCTGTGTCACTTTGGTAGACAATTTCGACACGGTATAATAAAATAATAAGAAATATATCTATAATAAATATTATAGGTTTTTGATATTAAAGAAACATAAATTA
Source organism: Thuja plicata (assembly GCA_018584345.1). Lineage (NCBI taxonomy): Eukaryota > Viridiplantae > Streptophyta > Pinopsida > Cupressales > Cupressaceae > Thuja > Thuja plicata. The sequence goes on from MU223891.1 coordinate 604,572, forward strand.
GGGTGTTGTTCTTTAAATACAACAGTCTAAAGGATGTAAGAGATCAATAGTTTAACAATAATAGCACCTTAATAAAAAAAACTAGCAACTAACATAAAAAAAAAATCATCAACTAAATCCGATCATCCACAACATAAAAAAAAAGGAGTTAATATTTTTAGATCTACCACCAATATATGTAGTTATCTAAACTACTATTGATAAAAAGGCTGCCTACAACCATCTGAATAAACATAATAACATCTAGTAATAATGTTCTAGTTTAAAACTAAGAAAATATAAACATTGTCTATAGTGTGCCCATAGTGGCAACTAGCAACAATAAAAACAAAAACAAATAGAACAAGGGACACTCCCTATTGAGCTCCCATATAGGTGCATCGAACTTGATGGAGTGGCACTGACCAGTCCTTAGTAAGGAACTTGAAGAGCTCCTTATAGTTGGCCTAGTCCCCTTCAACATTGCCCACCATCTTCTTCTACAATAAAAATTATATGTTAACATTAAATATAATTTATAAAAAAATTGAAAATATTAAGATATAAACATAGAAAAAAATTGAAATCTAAATATATAAATTAAACTATAATAATAAATATATAATAAGTAAAAGTTTATAATTATTTTAAAATGTTAAATTTTAAATATAGTAAAAAATAACAATTAAAACATAAATGAACATTATTTAACATTGGTTGGTATTAATTTTCTACAATGTATTAAATGAAGATGCAAAAGCTTTTCATCTAAATTCTATATGTATTTTTGTCATACTTTTTCATCATCTATTTCTTATTGTTTAAAATGGTTTATTCTAACATAATATTACAATTATTAACATTGGTTGGTATTAATTTTCTACAATGTATTAAATTAAGATACAAAAGCTTTTCATCTAAATTCTATATGTATTTTTGCCAAGACTTTTTTATCATCTACTTCTTATTGTTTAAAATAGTTTAATTCTAACCTAATATTACAACCATTAAACATTGGTTGGTATTGATTTTCTAGAGTGTATTAAATTAAGATGCAAAAGCTTTTCATCTAAATTCTATATGTATTTTTGTACTTTTTATTGTTTAAAATAGTTTAATTCTAACCTAATATTAGAATTATGATAAAGATTAATATTCAATCTAATTTTCTGTTCACCTACCATCCTTTACATATGATCTGAGCTCTCTACATACATAATCGGTTTCCCTTGCACAACTTTTTCTTGGTTGTCACAAAGGAAAGTCAGTTTCTTAGTCATTCATAGAGTAGATATAAGTGGAATATGTAAACAAGTAATTGGCACTAAGGTCATAACCACTTCAAAACTTTTCCTATGAGGGAAAGAATAGACATTCCTACAAGTAAATAGGAGGGATAAGTAATCCTATAGTTTTATGCTCAAGTAATATAAGTAGGTAATTTGAAGGAGAGCAGGCATAGGCATAGCCTCCAAGCATGGAAGGAAACAATTCTGCAAAAATAGAGTCTCTTGTAGCATTATGTCACCCCTCATGTGGCACCTATGTGGATGCCACATGAGCTCTACCTCATCCAAGCCCTCTCTCTCCTCCAAAAACTCTATAAATAGAGGCCTTTGTCAAGAGCAAATCATCTCCATTTTTATGCATTGTTATCATGCTAGTTTAGCTTTAGAATTCTTAGTTCATGTTCTTATTTTCATGCTTTTAGTTCATTTGCAAATCTAGAAATCACATCTTAGGCTTAATAATGGAATGAATCTTAGCTTAGATCTTGCATATCATCTTAGCTTAAATCTTGCATATCATCTTAGCTTAATGCTTACATCTTCATCAATGGTGAAAGCTTGAGACAAGTTCCTTATACTTGTTCTTGAGTTATTAGCTCATATTTTTCATGCATTTCAAGTGGGATTAGATATTGTGTTGGGATAGCACACCCACATACATCTCTAAGAGAAAATCAACAAGGCCTTGGGTGCCCTTGTTCAGCTCATCAGAGGTTGTGATGGAATCACTTGTTATTTTTGTAGTATTCTTCTTAGACATGTTTAGTGTAGTTAAATGATTGTTATCTTTAATGTTTGCATGTCTAAGCGTGCTCCAACAGGTTAGGTTTTAGCACATACATTTTGGCACGCCTGGTGGGACCCACATCCCTATTTTCTAACATTTTTCTTACATTTTTCATGATTCTGGAAAAATTTTACGCAGACCCATATGCGCTCTAATTCTGATGTCCACATTTCCAGAATGCCATCTACGTAGATCGCCATCTACGATACTTGGTCGTCTGCACTTAAAAACCACCGTTTGCACAGAATGGCCGTCTGCACTTAAAAACTATTGTCTATACAGAACTCTGCCGTCTGCGTAGATCGCCATCTACGTAGATCACCGTCTGCACAGATTGTCGTATGCGCACTGTCATTGTCATCTTCACATTTCTTGCATTTTAAACTAGTTCTGAGAGATGGGTATTTATTGAATGGTTTCTGGAGAATTTTTATGTATATTTCAAACCAATTTCAGCACCAGATCTATATTTAAAATATATCATTTAAGTATAAGTGATCACTTATACTTAAGATATATTTTAAATATATACTTCCAGGATGTTTGAGAGTGGTTTCAACTTCATATGAGTTAAGATGCAAATCTAGTTTTTGAGGGTTTTTAAGAAATTTTAGACTTAGTCAAATTTCAGGAATCAGGAATCGGCATATTTTCATGAATCAAGTGTTACTAATCTGTTTGTCTTTTTGCAGCATTTCAGGGTTGAAGACTTTAAAGATTACTAATATTTTCATGCAGGTTTCCTTGGATTTTAACAGATTTTGGGAATGAACTTGTATGAATTAAACATTAGTCTTTCGATGAATGTTGCTTAAAAGAATAAATCAACCACATTCAATCTTGAACGCATAAGGGAATGAACCTCACAAATCTTGAATGACTTAAGGAAAAATAATCACACCTTTCTTACATGTTTTCCTTCTTGATATGTGGAAAATAAATTGAACTTGCATGCTTAATCATACTATTGTGTCTTTTGCTTAGGTAGAAAACACTTAGTTCCTCTAATTAGTTTCAATTTGGAAAATGAACTCTTTTTGGTGTGTTTGAAGAAGTGTTTTTCAACACTTCTTTCAAGCTATTTTGTCATTAGATTAGATCCCTTAAAAATACATGATGCTATGATTAAAATATAGCCATATCCTCTCCCCTCACCTTCATGAAACTTGGGTGAAGAGAAAGCTTAGCTTAATCTAGCTTCTAGAGAGGCATGTCTAGAGGTTGCACTTCCCCTTTAGAGGACAACCTCAAACCAGTAATCCCTTCGGCCGGTATAGAAATAAAGTGCGGCCCAAAGGTCCACTTTATCCCTTCAAGCTTGAGTGGGTTATGTTCAATGGTAGTCCATACTGAGTGAATATCCTCAGCATATTGGCATGGTTGAACTAGAAACTTAAGTGTCTCACGTCGTACAAACCGATTGCAGGGACGCCACGAAATCTTATTAGCAACTGTAACTTAGTAGCCTACCTGATTCACCTTCGAACGGTGATTTATTATAGTGCAAGGGGAGGTAAGATTTCCCCCCCAAGATTCCCATCATACGTGTCCCAGGGTATTGTGTTGCGAAAGAGATCTTTGTAGCATGGCAACAATACCTGGCAAAAGGCAAAAACACAGGCGCCCTTCCGGGGGTGACACTGTTGTGTGAGCTGAAGGACTACCAAGCAATGTGCCTATAATATTTCATGCGAAGCCAATTTCCTAAGGTAGCTACTATTTTTACTGTCTTCATTGTGTTAAACCAATTAAAAACATAAGTGGCTTGAAAGAGTCACTTGAACATACACAAACAAAATATCACAATTTTATCAAAATTCCCCAAAGTCACAATTGTTTGTCTCCTGAAAGGTTGCTTTGTCCTTCTAGGACTATTTTCAGATATGTGTCTTCAATAACTATCAGCTATGCCCAAAATTTGAGTCAAGGTATACTTAGCGTAGTCAATGCCTTTGATGTATGTTGAAAATCAGTTCTTGCCAATGAATAAATTGACCTTAAAAGTCCAAAATCAGTCAGAATCCTACATTGTCATCTCCACATCAACCCACTTCTTCATCATCATCATACTTTTTATCCTAATCACCTCTTCCAAGTCATTTTTATTCTTCTCAATCATTCTAATCATTTCATCCTAAACATCCACAATCTTCCTAATCCTCATCATAATCATCCCTCTAATCCACATCAATATCCTCTTTCTTAATCCAATCTAATCATTCATCTTCCTCCAACCTAATCCAATCACCATTCTTCTAATCCAATACACTTGTCAACCTCATATAATTCTATCAAATCCTAATCCAATTCATCTTCCTTTTCATCCAAACCAATCACCCTTAATTATTCCCTTGTCTTCCAACCTCTCTCATTTGTCTTCTAGGGTTCATCTGTTCTTCATTTAGATCTTCATCCACATCTTCTAATTCCAATTTTCATAAAATTTTCTAGTTTTGGCTTAGGAGCACCATCAAAATATTTGGACTTTAATCCTAGTTATCTTGATTGACCCACATCCAACCATAGTCAAGATTAAACCACATCAAATAAAACTTCATCTTTCACACCATCAAGATTTTTCATCTCAAATCTTAGGTTGAAAGATTTATCAAAGTGTTTCATAGACCCTCATCATTAGCAAACATCTATTTTAATCATATTGCTTTGAGAATATCAGTCTATCTCAAGTAATTAATTCTCTTAGTCATATCCTATTTTGCTTGGGATCATCAGTCTATCTCCAAGTATAAGAATATATCATCATCCAAATCAATCCTTTATTTTCACTATCATAGGGTCTTGTTTCACCTAGGTTTGTCTCAAACCTTTAAATCCAAATCCAATCAAATAAAATCCAACTTTGAGGCCCTGCCCTCATAATCAAAATCAAATCAATTCCAATCAAATCCAATCAAATCAAAATCAATCAAAATCAAAATCCTTGAGGCCTTGCCCTCTTAAATCCAAACAAAGTCCAAGTATTTCTCCTAAATCCTAAGTTCATATTTCATCCATCCTCAAATTTGTCACTTCATCCACTCTTAATCTAAATTTTTTTCCACATCATCTTCTAATCCAATTACAAAACCTCTCATTCAAACATCATGGATATGGATTGGTTTCAAAAAATGTTTGAGGACTATAAAGTGCTAAACCCTAATCCTCAAACCATACCTCCAATCCAACCTACCAAATCAATCCTCAACACATCATATCCAATCCAAATTCATCTACCATTTCTTATCATTCCTCTACCTTTGACAAGGGAAATTCATCTCATAGCCACCTTGCCCACGAGATTCAAGAACTACGAAACATTGTCCTTAGCCTACAAAATGGGGGTCAAAAGAATTTCTTTTCCTTTGAAGACATATGTCCTTCCCCATTTGTCCAAATTCATAATTTCCATCTACCATTTAATCCCAATCCTACACCTAATCCCCCATATTTTGAGCTTCATGTCCAAAATAATAATCCTTATCCTCCACATAATCCCAACCCTCCAAATCCTACATTATCCCCATCCCACACTACCTTTTCCATTGAATGGATCCAAAGGCTAGAAGAAAAATATAAATCCCCAAATGAAGTTGTGAAATCCCCTCAAGTCATGAACCTACCACCGTCCCCTCTAAATAAATACATACCAAAATCTCCTAATCCTTATGAGTCTCCCATCCCTCCATCCACTCAAGTTGAAGTTTCCACCTCGTCCATCACATTACCCACACAATTCCACACATGTCAAGAACTTGTTCCAAACAATGATAACATGGATTCCTCTTTTCCTCTAGCTCTAAAGATTCCTCCATCTTATGACACCTCTCCATCTTATGACACCTTTCCATATGAAGATCCTCTCCTTCCATATCAAGATCCACTTATCCCCCTTAACCCCCCTCATGATACCATTCCTAATCAAGATCAAG
>MU223891.1:628033-651155 GCA_018584345.1 Thuja plicata
ATACTACCCCTTTTAATGTATTAAATCTTATTTTATACATTTCCCTCATTTATCCCTTTTAAATAAATTTATAATTTATTTATTCCTACACATGACTTAATTCTACTAAACCACAATTAATCTAAATATAATTTAGTTTAAAATAATTTAAACCTAGATCCTACCCTACCTCACATCAAATAGACCTACTTACTAATTAACTAAGGTTAATTAGGCTATTTTCTTGATTCCTACACCAATTAGTCCTAACTATTTGCTCACACATGTGTGAGCAAATTTCTAAAAATTGTCTTTTCTAAATAATCCTTATTTGGTGCCAACAAGATTGCTTACACCCATGATGACACCTTCTTACACTTTTTAAAAGTTCTTTATTGGCCCAAAACGCTTACACTCTCTTACAAGATCCTTCACATGTGTACTTTAAGTACACTTTGACCCATCACATCCAAAGTTGCTCACACATGTGTGAGAAAAGTGGGCCTCTTGCATGGATTATGTGTCCCTCATGTGGCACCTATGTGGATGCCACATGAGATCCACCTCATCCAAGCCCTCTCTCTCCTCCAAAAACTCTATAAATAGAGGCCTTTGTCAAGAGCAAATCATCTCTATTTTTATGCATTGTTATCATGCTAGTTTAGCTTTAGAATTCTTAGTTCATGTTCTTATTTTCATGCTTTTAGTTCATTTTAAAATCTAGAAAACACATCTTAGGCTTAATAATGGAATGAATCTTAGCTTAGATCTTGCAAGTCATCTTAGCTTAAATCTTGCATATCATCTTAGCTTAATGCTTGCATCTTCATCAATGGTGAAAGCTTGAGACAAGTTCCTTATACTTTTTCTTGAGTTATTAGCTCATCTTTTTCATACATTTCAAGTGGGATTAGATATTGTGTTGGGAGAGCACACCCACATACATCTCTAAGAGCAAATCAACAAGGCCTTGGGTGCCCTTTTTCAGCTCATCAGAGGTTGTGATGGAATCACTTGTTGTTTTTGTAGTATTCTTCTTAGACATGTTTAGTGTAGTTAAATGATTGTTATCTTTAATGTTTGCAGGTCTGAGCGTGCTCCAACAGGTTAGGTTTCATCACATACACTACCATTCTACCTAATGGTTTGTGTTTGGAATTTGTATATTTATATTGTGTTTTGTTTACTGATTATGTGATTGATAATTGTGAATGTCATCAAGGCAATACTACTGAGCACCTTGTAAAGGGAATAAAAGTTATCCCAAAAAATTTAGAAGGTTTCCCTACTACGAGAAACTGCAAATTGTACATTTTTTTGATACTATGCATATTGAAAAGAATTTAATAGAGACATTGTAGAAGATATTGGATGGAAGGCGTGACAAAGAAAAAATTGTTAAAATTTGTAGCGACATTCATGAATCCAATCATGCAATAAAAAATTTCATTCGATCAAATAGAAATGGAGAACTGATTAATATAAGTGCCCTTCCTTGGTTATTAACAGAGCAGCAAAGTGATTCCATAAAAGAAGTCATACGAAAAATTTGATTTCCCACAAGATTTGTTGCGATCATAAGCAGTACCATATCAAAGAAAAGTGAATTTGGGCTAGGGTTGAAAACGCATGATTGACATACCTTCATCAAGGTAAGTCATGTTCTTTTGTATTTACAATATATTTGTAAAATCCATGTACTTCTCATTGTATTATGTGAGAAAAGAATGACATGATTATTTTTTATAATTGTTGCAGTACGTGCTACCCCTATCTCTCCCAGAGAACTTTGACAATAACATCAAACAAGTGATATATGATCTTGAAAAATACATGAGGTAAGCAATGATATCTATTCAATTTTTTGTATATATTGTAAAGTCTCATGTTTATATATTTTTGTGTCTTGAATGTCTTGTAGGTGGTTGTCATCTAAATAAATCCATGAAGCATATATAAAATATTGAAAGAGAAAAATTCCTCATCTAATGTGTGAAATGCAAAAGTGTCTACCTTCAACCTTTTTCAATGCACAAGAACACTAACTCATACACCAAGTTGAGGAGATTGAATTGTGTGGACCCATACACACTCAGTCAATGTGGATGGTTGAGAGGCACCTGAAATTTTTGAAGGCTTTCGTTTGGCAAAGAGCACATCCTGAGGGTTCTATGGTGGATGGATGTATGGTATACCAGACTATGGTGTACATTATTAATTATCTTCCTAAGCTTATAACAAAGATCCATATAGATCACATTTGGGATCTCGACGCCATTAGAAAATTTGAAGGGGAGTACTTGGTGGGGAAAGGTAGAATGAGGAAAGTGAGAGGTAATAAATTATAAGATGTTATTGTAGATGTTAATTAATTCTTAATCTTCAAAATTAATCGATTGTAAGTCATCTATTTATTTTTTGTACAGTTGCTCAAGAGTGGGATACAATATATTTGTATATTGCAAACAATCAAGATTGGATGACGGTATGGATTGAACGATGTCATAATTTAGGTCACACATTAACATGGGAAGTTGTGTCTTCATTGGTTAATGAAGCTCATCTTAATGGAGATCCAAATGTTACGCAAAGGGAAATAGATTTAGCACATGGTTTAAGAGATTTCCAAGTACGTATAAATTTTTTAATCACTTGGTATGTTTATGATCTCCCGATGCAATAATTTATACGTGTTTGACATATTTTTGTAGGTCAAACACCACAAGGCTATGTTTTGCAATGGCCATAAATTTCACATCAAAAAGTTGGATGACACAAAGAAAACTTGTGATTCTGGGATAAGTGCAGTCTTTCAGGTGACTAATATTTCATCTAGAAATGACTTACATCCTCGAGAGTCTAAAAATTGATACTATGGAATTCTGGATGATATACTTGAGTGTGACTTTAATTCCTTTAGACTAGTTCTCTTCATCGTCAAATGGTACAGGCTACGAATTAATCAAAATGATCCTGATAGAACTGTTATTGAACATGACAATGGATTTCCAATGATTAATACAAGGTGGTTTGAGCCAATTGGGGATGAGCCCTATGTTCTTCCAAGCAAATGTGAGCAGGTATTTTACTCAGAGGTTCCACATCAACCAGGTTGGTCATTTGTTGTTAGACATGATCCAAGAGGAAGGTAAATGAGGTTTAATGTGATGGAAGAAGAAGATTGCAAACAACTAGAAGATGATGTAGATGATGATCACGAATAAAAGTTAGTCGATGATGTTCATGACGCAAATTTTCTTGAAGAAGAAGAGGATGATGATGATGATGATGTTGATGTTGATGTTGATGTTGATGTTGATGATGATGATGATGATGAAGATGATGATCATGATCATGATCATGATGACAACAAAAATGGCGGTGGTGGTGATGATGTCGACAAAAATGATGATCATGGTGATGAGTTGGATGAAGAAGAAGATGAATGACATGAATGAAATGTACAGTTACGTGATCACTTCTTAATCTATTTAATATTGATTTCTTGATAGAAATGTGCAGTTATGCAATCAATGCTTAATCTAATTAATTCGTGATGTACCTTTTAATGTTTTTAATTCATATGGGATGCTTATGGATTTTAATGTACTTACTATGTGTTTTTGAGTATATGTATCATGAATTTTTTGGCTAACATAAGATAATTGAATTACATATGTAGGTACCCAAACCCCTTTCATTAGCATCCCACACAGTCTTGTGGATAGATATGTATAATTCAATACACCCTATAGAGATTAATGTATTTTATAATTTCCAAAATATCTTGCATTACTTGCTATCTCTCTCATTTGATGGAGTGCAGGTAGCAGCAAATAGGTATTTGTCAGACGTGTCTTTCTTGAGCGAAGGAAATATAGGAATGGAAGAAGAAAGTGAGTCATGTAGTGTGTCTAAATTAGGAAGATCAACTAGAGTTCAAAAGACTAGAAGGAAATTCAATAAATGCATGAAATTTTTCCTTGCTCAAGGGGCTCATGTTCTTATGATGATGAGAGAAAAGGTGACATCAAGGTGCCCTCTAGGTACCAATATCTACAGAAATAATGGGTCCCCAAGGAACTTCCTCCAATAAACACTAATTTTAGTGCTAAAGGCAAGATATATTGCATTGCACGATTACAAAAGTTGGATGTGAATTATTCAATATAAAAAAATTATGCGTAGGTATGCACTTTCAGAAAATTATATTCAACAAAAAGACAATGAGCAAAGTAAAAGAGTGGCTATATACATTTACGAAAGGCCAAAAGCATCAGAGAATATTGTAGGTTTTATAAATAGCACGTCACCTCTATCAACTATTAAGCAACCCAATTGTATATTTGAGGCGTTCGAGGGAAATCATGTATTTGTATGTGCGATAAAATAAATAAGTGCAGGGGAAGAGTTGCTTATTGATTACAATTTGAATCGCATAGATACAAACAATGTCACTATCATGGGGGGCAGGTACATACTATGTACCATTAAATAATTGAGTTTTTTTTCCAGCCATATTTAGAGAGTCTCCTCACCATCCACCTCATCTCCATCATCATCTTCTAATGAAATTTATTAATCTAGTCCTTTCTAATTATTGGTTAACTTTAAATAATAATACAGGGCCACAATATGGAGCAACCACGTAGAGGGGACAATGATGATCCTGCATGCACTTCTTCCCAACAGGTAAACCTCTTTGTTATTGTACTACAAATTAGATAGAAGCAAAATGTTAAATAGGATTTTTTTATTATATTATTTTCATCACTGTTTCAGATTAATTCTAATACTGTTAGTAAAATTGTTGTCACAGACAAATGGTCAATAGAGAAAGGGAAAGGAACCCATAGTCCCTAAAGAGGAGTCCTTTGATGAGGACCTAGCTGTCGATTTCACTACTTGTGATGACCCGGCCTCTGCAATTAAAAAATGCCTCCATAAAATTGGAAAAAGAGTGGCTGAATTGGCATCTATATTCCCTCCGACTCTTGAGTTACAAAAGAGGGCAACTAAATTGATGTACCTATCTCAAAATTACAGAGTAAGTATTAATGTAATTTTTAATTATAAAAAATTTCAGTAATAGTTTTTATGTTATACTAGTCTTTTATGTCATTAAAAAATAAGCAGATGTGTTGCTTTTACAACTTTTTTTGCCTAATTTTGATCCTGATGGCCATGATAAGGGTACTGTAGCTGCTTCAAGTAGATCACATGTTGGACTAGTTTTTTTACTCTCTAACAATATTGTCCATGCTAATCACTGCATTTATTCTGCTCTAACAATCTTATTCTTCAACACGTGTCAATGATCATTTACTATTGTCGCCTCATACAATGGCATGCTCAGATGTATTGCGTCCTGCAATGTCGGCATTGCATAGCATGGCCACAGATGCCATGACACTACCTACTCATACACTGATTTTATTTTCTCTGTCATTATATATATATATATATATTTATTTATTTCCCTTGAATTATTCTTTCTTAGGGGAATTTTGTAATGGATTCAATTTATGCAACAAGAGATGCATCACTTGATGGTGAATTTCCTGGATGTACTCATATTCCTAGTACGGGAATGGTGAAGGATTGCATATTTCTTGTGAGCAATGAAGAAGTATTTCCCTTGAAAATAGCAAAAATTCCAGGTACTTTAAAGATTGGACCTTTTTTTACTATACTATCGTATGTTAATTACACCTTGCATTCAATATGAGAAGCTTACATCTATTGTATTCTTATTTTATACTATTATATCCTTCGACTAATGATCCCATGATTGTTTTACAGGGAATGATGTTTTTTTATGATGAACTTAGTGATGAGTGTTTGCAAATATTCGGGCCCACCATCTGTACAGGGTGGAACATCATATCCAAACTAAAACCCCAATCCACTATTTTGATTTCATGTCATTGCTAGGATAGTTATCATTACATCCATTTCTAAAACTATATTAAAGGTAATTTCACTTCATTTTGAATCTAACACTATTTGTTTTCTTAAAAGGTGGAAAACCCAAGATATAAAGTTAAAGGATGCTCTCGTAGAGAGTATGACAAAATTATTTGGACCTCGTACATTTGAGAAGGGTAAGCTCCCTCATTAAGCTGGGTTATGTATGAGGTATATTAGGGACCAGTACAGGTGTACATTATCCAAAAACCCGAAGTACCAGTGCCCCCCCTTGCATTCCTAATTTTGAGTGGCAAAAACTTATTCTGGATGTGAATGATAAAAATGAAATAAAAAAAAGGAAATACACCACCAGACAAGAGAAGAAGGTATGTGATACTATTAAGAATGCAATTGTGTACTAAATACTCTTCATATTTATATGAACTAAGATATTTAAATCTCTTCATAGATTTCCTAACACATCAAAGGCAAAAAAGGAAAGACTACAAAAGCACGGGTAACACAAGCTAGGCTCTGGCGGTTATTCCAAACTTGTTGCACGAGTTGTAAGTGCTAATATTGTCAGAATTAAATGAGGAAATATATAATTTGTAGATGGCTTTTAACACTAAAAATGATAATTTGATCTTTATAATATTTATTTATAATTTGTAATATTTTTTGTTTTGATGAAACAATGAAATAAAATTTGACGATACCAAGCAAAAATGTAGGGCATGGAGTTCAATATAAGTTTCATAGAAGAGGACAAGAGAATTGGCTTCCAACAAGGCTATAAAACCATGGCAAAAAGAATAAGAAGTGCACAAGGTTCTACTAATGGATCCATCATGGTAAGTAAGATAATAGATGATATTTCAAATTTAATTATTTACCAATTAGTTTATTTAATGTTAAGTTCCAACATAAAGTGAGTAAATTTGTTTTAAGTAAGAAAACAATGATAACATGAATGCGTATGAAATTGAAATGTAGCCTGCCAATTCTAGGCGTACACAACCTGTGCGTGAGGATGATAATGAATTAGAGTGATGGAGGTATACATTTGCTATTCAATTTTTTACATGTAACTATTAATACAAGTAAACATCTTAAATTGATTGGTTTAGTAATACAAATTTAATTGCAATTGGTGTTTGGATTAATGTAACAATTCGTGTTGCAGCTGTAGAGAGTGTAGAGGCCATTGTTAATGAGAAGGTTGAGGTTGAGGCTGAGGCCAGACAAACTAATCTCAATGTTGATGATGTGACTAGATAAGGTAAAGAGCTATACGATTATGACCTTTAAAGTATTGAAATAATTTAAAAAAAATTTAATGTTTTTAATTATAATAAAATATTTTTAATTTAACCCTTTTATATGTTATTGCAGATGACCCCCCTTTGCATCAACAGAGAACTAGGCATGCACTAAGATCTAATGAGAGGGGAGATGATCATGTTGATATCGATGCTCCTCTTAGCGATTACTTCTTAAAAAGGAAAAATTAAAAGAAAAAATAAATGATTGTCATCTATGCACCTTAATTGATAATGACTGATTTTTATATGCCAATGAATTCAATTATGTGCTACTGAATGATCATAAATTTTATAATGTGTTAATGAATGTTATCGTGTGATAATTAATGAATCTTACATTTTATTAATGGATGAAATAATGAATGAATGTTAGATGTTAACGGGGAATGTAGAGTGATGTTAGGGGGGTGGGGCCAAATGAGATACCGCCTTCACATGGTTGGCCTTGTTTAGTATAGAATATAAAACTATTCTCGAAACAAAGTGAAGCTCAATAAGGTTGTTCCTTATATAGGGTCTCAAGTGTATCCTTTATCCCACTCTCAACATTGCAAGGCTTCAAGTGGTATTCTGAGATTGGTTTCTCCATCTCCAACTGACATCTTGTCTTTCTCCTAAGAACTCTTACCGAGCTCTGATACATGGATGAGTAGAAGATGTCCCTTAGAGGCTACACATATAGAATATGGTAGATCTAGGGATTCATGTGCTAGATTCCGATGAAATCTAGCACATGAATACCAGCTTTAAAGGACAACTACAGGTGCACCTGGGATTGGTCCAGGCACCCAAGTTCCTACCAAAGGAACCCAAGTCGAACCCAAAGGAGAACAAAAGTAGAATCGAAACCCGGCCTCAAACAAAGAACCAGATAACTTAGCTTTTTTCTAATCCAAGGTTTTTTCTAAATTCTTCTCCGATTCCAACCTGATTATTCTTCAATTTCAACCTGATTATTCCATATATTGTTTTCCAATTTTCCATATATATTTGAATCATATTTTTGGGTTTCATTTCAATATGAATACACAGGTTGCACATGTGGGAAATACATTCCATTTGAGACTCAATTTCTGATAATTAAGGGTAATGGGGATTGCTACTGAGCACATATACCATCTATGTTATTTTATTGTCACTTTTGGAAGGACCTTTTAGAGCAGTTTTGCAAGGAAATTAGAGCAATGATCTCAAAAAAAATTGGAAAGTTGTAAATGTCAGAAGTTTAGAAAAAAACAAATCTTAAATGCAACATTTATTATTTTCTAGGAGAAATGTTGATTTCTAGTTTTTAATTTTTATTGATTTCATACTAAACCTAAAAAATTGTAGGAAATCCTGTTGAAACAACCCATTGGAGTTCATTCAATTTTTTTAGGGGCTGGAACTGACCCATATGAAGTGATTACAAGTGCAGTAAAGTAAATGCCCAAACTATTATATTTTATTTCTTCTATTTCTTTATGTCTTGTATTATATATCAGCATGATAAAAATAATTATGTATATTACAGGGTTGTGGAGAGACATTCACAAACGTTTTCTCATCGTGAGAAAAAAGGGTAAATTTGTTTGAAATTTTTTGGTTCTTTCAGAAGGATGCTTGAATATATCAGTTTTTACATTTTTGTGAGTGCATTAGTAGCTTACAGGTTTTTAATTAGAAATGAAGTATATTTGTGTATTTTTTGTTACTCTTTTATTTCATTCATCTTTTCTTCTTTGTAATCTTATTTTTGAAATGTTTGTCTTACAGTTCCCTGACACGTTAAACTGGTTTGGGTGGTGCACATGGGATGCATTATATAAATATTACAGCTGAGGGTGTAAAATAAGGCCTAGAAAGGTACATTATATGTCAAACCTATCATGCTACACATTTCTATCTCACTTTCTCAAGTATTGTGTAATTCTCAAGTTATTATCTACAATTATAATATATTGTCAATGATCAACATTCTATAACAGCTCTTCCAAATTCCCTTTGTTTATAGATTGATAATATTTCTATTGTCATGACAACCTAGAGAAAGGAGGTACACCTCCAAGGTTTCTTCTAATTTATGATGGTTGACAATCAATTGATATGGATCAGAATGTCAAGCCTAATGAATTTGTACATTTAACGAAGTAAGTATCACCATTTTTAGAACTTTGAAGGTGAAACTTTGATTGAAATCTAAGGATTTTGTTTTCTATTAATTCAGTTTTGCAAATCGTCTGAAAAATATCAAGGAAAATTATAAGTTCCACAAGGAAGGAAAGATGGGGAAATACAAGATGATCTTGCTTTAGGGCTTCAACACATATGTCAAGTAACTTATTGATTGCCCTTTGTGAACAAATGGGTAAGAAATTTACTCTACACATTTTGTGTAACTCATGGGACATTGGTATGATATAGGATGTCAAATAAGAGTTCTTCTTGTATGCTTTGGTCATCTCCTCTGTTTATACACAATTTTATCTTTTAGCTATTTTGCCAATTTGATTAATGCCCATCTTTGTTTTCTATTGATAGTGATAAACCTGGCCACCATGAATTTGATTTGTTAAGGAAACTAGTTCTTTCATATGGATCAGTTTTACAAGAACAACTTCTCGGAAGGCCTACAAAAGATTTTTCATTTGCATATCCAACCCATGATGGGAAGAAGTGAGTCTAGATCTGATTTATCTCTTTATCGAGTTGATTTTTTCCCTAACCATATACCAAAAATTCATAGATCTGATCAGTTTGTTCTTATGTTCTTGTGACTAGGTGGCTCTAAGTAACTATAGTTTGAAATCTTCTCTAGTACATTCAAATTTAATGTGTTCTTTTGCATGTGGTTTCCTTGCAGCTTACTTAAAATCTGGAATTTGAACAAGCACACTGGAGTTCTTGGTGTCTTCAATTGTTAAGCTGTTGGGTGGTGTAGGGTTGACAAAAAGAATTTGATTCATGACTCTGACCCCAATGCTATTACATCCAGCATCCATCCAAATGATGTGGATTATTTTCCAAATATTTCATATGGAAATTGGAAAGGTGAATCTGTCATATATTCCCACAAAGGAGGAAGGATATACATTTGAAAAAATTATTACTTTCGCCCAAATTTGTTAAAAAAATTTAGATCCTATGTCAAGCTCAAATATACATTATTGACCTATTGTAGGAGATCTTGTTGCCCTCCCAGAGGATCTTCTTAATTTGACAAGAACAAAAGAATAGAACATTTGAAATTTGAATCTTAATACGATAATAATGATTTTTTATTATTTTATGACATTTCCTAATTTTGTGCTTTTATTATCTAAGTTTTCTTTTTTGATTCAACTAGAGTGTGTGTTTTTTGTTTTATCTTTGTTTAAAAATGTAACATGCTATTCTTTTTGTTTCTGCAACTGTAAGTTATTTTGCTGAAGTTTTATCTTTGTGTTTTTAGCTTATGAGCTATTTTTATTCGTGCATAGTTCTTTGGATGGGTTGACCAAAAAAAAAATTGTCTATTTTTAACATCACCCATTTGAATACCACATTCAATTATTTATCACGTATTATTAGAAAGCTACAAAATCTTGATGAAAAATATCATCATAAATTCAAAAGTACTCTGTTAAGATATGATATTTTCATGACAATATTCATCCATGCTTTGTATAAAAAACTAAAACGTAAATTGATATCTTTCTTTTATAAACGTGGAATATGATATACTGTTTTCTTCAATAGATACAGCCAGTTCTTGGATAATTTATCCAAATAAACTCACTGTGCTTTGTCTTTCTGATTTTCATATAATATAGATACTATAAACTTTATTACACAGTTCTTCCAAAATGTCTTAGATTTCTACCTATTTATTGTTCATTGTTATTTTTTCTTGTTTAACTTTTAGAGCTTATTTAACAAAAAAAAATATTTAAATTTATGAATGTCTCTTATGATTTTAAAATATTTTTTTGTATATATTTTTATTTATGAATGCTTTTTATTTAGCTTTCTATTAGTTTGAACTCTAGGCATGGGATTGGATTTAACTGGTTATTAATTATTAATTATTTTCTAACAAATTAGATAGCAGATTTTTTTCTATTAAAAAAATATTAATATTAATTCAAATATAGATACAAATATTTTAAGAAAACATGTTTTAAAATTTATTTCTTTACAATTTTATTGCCCTAGATATTCTAAGTGATAGGGGTGATTATTGCACTTGCATCTACCAATGAACTTTGTGTAGCTTGGACCAGAAAAGATTTCTAGAGCTTTGTATTCAACCCCTATAGTTCAGTCTCATTAAATGATTAATTTTAGTGGTTGCACAAAATATGTCGTCAGATTGAATAAAGGTTTCTCAATTAAAATGATACCTAATTCAAAGACATAATTGTTTGAATTATAAAGTCACTATCTCAGTGAGAAGCATTCATTCCTTCCATTAAACATACAAAGGGAGATGGAGATAAAACTCCAAGTACAAAGCTAGCCTAAACAACTAGGATCAATGATACAGATACATGATCTCATTGCCAATGGAGATCAGCCTAGCCGCCACTTCCTCCAGAATTTTTTTCTCATTTTCCTGATAAAAGCCTCAAATTTGGCCCGATTGTACTCCTTCATGATGTTTGCCTTGTAGAGCGCCCAGGCCTTCTACATGATCTTTTTCTTTCCTTCTGCCTCAAGACATAAATGCCTGAGCAAGGCACCATTAGAAAGCTTAGGGGGTCAATGTGATCCATCGCTGAGACTACCTCCGTGTATACCTTGATTGATACCATCCTGTGCACCATTCCAACAGCCGTCAGTGGGTGGCCTGGGACCTGAATAATGGGCTGAAAGAGATTCGCAACTAGCCTCCCATCATGGATGTGACCACCTGACTAGTATTCAACCCCCAGGATGACTATCATGGTCGCCTTCTCCTGCTTGTTGGCCTATTTAAAAATGTGATGGATCTACTCTTTTGGTGACTCCACTAGTGCCTCCTCTTTCTTGCAGCAATAATTGATTCCCAAGATATTAGCCATATTGCTTCTGTTGTATAAGGAAATTGCGCGGGCCTTATAAAAGGCAAAAAACATCTTGCCTCTATGCCGACTCTGCATAATATCTCTAAACCGGATATGAAGGACTATAAAAAGTAAAATTAAGGGCCATGTTACTAGTACTATGTCATTATTCACTCTATCCGACTGACATCTCCCTCTGTCATAGCTGTCAAAACCTGCCAACATTATCCAACCCCTATTTTTGGGAGAGATGCAAAGTCAGTCGAAATGATGTTCTGCAATCCTTTTGGTCTCTAGTCTACCTGTCCAAACTCTATATTAGATTTGGTTTCAATCCCCATGTTAGCCAAGTTGTCTATTGATCTATTTCCTTCCCAGAAGATATGATGAATGTGAAAGTTGGTCAAAGAATGCACCAATTTGGCCCTGATATGCCAATTGACTTCAATTCCTATATTTACATCTTTTTAGATCATTAACATAAGCATTACATGTCTTTGTTCAAAGTTTATTCTAACACTATATTATTTCTTATTCTAATTGAGATTTTTAATTGGGAAAAATAGTAAAGGTGTTATCTGCATTTAATCTTCCAATTACTAATAGATTAAGCATATTATTACTATGCTTAATGTTCCATTTAAATGCATTTAAAACAAAAAACAAATTTACAAAACTGAACCAATGGCATGTTTACAACAAAGGTCTAATATAACTCCCAACAATTCTTAAACATACTTTATCTGATATGATGAATTCTTAAACAATTAAGGTTGGAGTAGACATAGTTATCACACAGTTATTTGTGTGGTACAAGGAAGATCTGGCTAGGTCAAATCTTCCTTCATGCTAGCAGTCTATAGAATTATACCTTTATTAACAATTCATCATATCAGATAAAGTATGTTTAAGAATGGTTGGGACTGGTCATTTGGCGTGTATTAAATAGAACACAATTTTCAGCATATTATTATATTCTATTTCTTTGTTGTAAACATGCCATTGGTTCAGTTTTGTAAGTTTTTTTTTGTGTTAAATGCATTTTTCCAAACCAATTGTTAAACAAGAAAGAAGTAGTAGTGAGGAGGGGTCTTCTTCTGAGTAGATTGATGAAGATCGTGCACCTCAAAAACCAATTCATAAGGTACCAATCATGTTTTCTATTCACTTATATTTTTGGATTGGTAAATCTCCTTAGTTTCATGTCCTTTCTTTTGATTACTATGGATGAGATATATATCTTACATTTAACATTCAACTTATTTACATTTTAGAACATGTAGTGTGTTCCTGAGGATTTTACCAAATCAAATTTTAACATAAACAGAAAACACCAAACTGATTTATTGCCCTTTCAACTTGACAAAATATTTGCATTTGACCAATAACTGCAAGAAACTGAATGATAAATCAACATACCTGTATCTTTGTAAAATACGTGTTTTGTTGTAGCACTAATAATATTATTGTATCTTTCATTTATTTTATCCATTCATATTTTCTGCCTTCTCTTATATTGGATACTATGTAGTGTACATAAAGGCAAGGTGGTGATTATTCTCGACGATCGATAGGTATAAGTCTTCCAGGCCTTACCCACTAGCTAGGAGTAAAGATAACAGAGCTCAAGAGATCATCATAGTTGGTCTCTTTCTTCGGTCCATATTACTAACATTAATATGGACCAAAGAAAGAGACCAACTATGATGGTCTCTTGAGCTCTGCTATCTTTAATGTGCATATCCGTCACTTTTTTGACACATATGGAAACACTTTCGATAGTGGTGCTATACCTCTGACGGGACATCCCATCAAAACTTTATTATTACTATCACTATTCCAATAGATATAATGTCAGAGAGATGATTTTTGACAAATAATTGTGATAGGAACGCTATATCACCGATGGGTTTACTTGTCAAACAATCACTGCAGTTCCGTCGCTCGTTCGACAGATACAATGTCAGAGAAAAATGATTTGCGACAGATAATTGTGACCGGCCTGCTATATCTCCGATGGGATTTCTTGTTAGAAAATTGTTGCATATGTGTTGTTGTTCCGACAGTGAAATCCGACGGGATACCCACATGGTTTGTCAGAGTTCTGATAGGTCTACTGTAAGAAATTTGATAACAAAGTTGGTATTCATGTGCTAGTTTCTGAAAGAATATGATGTTGGCAGACCGACGGTGACCACTTCCGTTGCAATTTGCATTAACGAAAAAATGTCGATGGATACATATGTCAAAATTTCAACAACTAGGTGTTGAAAATCCAATAAATAGTCATCAAAATTTGGCCTCAAATGTACTAGTGTCGGTATCCTATAGTGCACATGTAACAACCTAAATGATGGCATGACTTGATATATTGTGAATGTGGTTGTGTACATGAAACTAAGACTAGCAAGAAAATATTCCTCAAGTGGGCCCCTGTGATAACTAATATGTGATTGTCCCTTAATAAATCTCATGAACTTCATACTAAGCTCATTAGAGAGAGTGTGTCTCCTAATGTTTACCATTGGTGTAATAATAATCTTCCAAATGCATCCTGCAAGGTAAAGATCTTGAATCTCATGGTAAAGATGAACTGACCAATTACAAAAATCTATAACTTCAATCTGTAGATTAAGAATTTTACATCTAAATCCATTTTGACTTTTGATCCATATAGGAAGTTAAAATATAGTGCATAATTATCAAATTTTATTTGATTGATCCATGGTCCATTGTTGTTGATTTTCTTTACCATCCCATCTCTCACCCAAAATCAGACACTCAATTCCTCTATACGAAGGCAAACATTGAGTGGCAGGCGTTGGTGATAGTTTGATAACCAAGAGGACACCCATGATGCACACACCTTATTAGACACATTCTTGTCCTGCATGAAAAATATTTCAAAAATTATTTCAAAAATAATCAAAATTAATTATTTCAAAAATGATCAAAATACTAAAAACAATATTTTAAAACTAAATACAATACTACAACTAAATCTAATACTAAATATTTAAAATAATATTTGTTAAGCTATATATATTACAACTTATAAACTAAATCTTACATTTAAAACTATAAATCAAATTCTAAGCATTAAAACTATAAACTAAATCTTAAGATGAAAAATAAATCTAAATATTTAAACTAACTAAAAATAGTAAAACTATATTAAAAAACTAATTATGGAAACAAAAAATGCAATATAAATGGCTTACCTTGATATGTCCTTTCTTGCTCTTGAAATGGGCTTGCTTGCCAAATCTCCTCCAAAGCTCTTAGAGGCTCCTCTTTGAAAAACAACAAATGAAATAGGGAGGATCTCTTTTATAATTTGAGAGTGTCTCCTCATATTCTCCAAAGAGTGCCTCTTGGCATTCTTTGGCTCTCCAAATTCCTCTCTAATTTTTTTTTTTTTAAAATGCTCATTAAGCTAAAAATCTCGTAAGTGGGCTTGCAAACAAATTTTTTTTTTTTTTAAATTGGTGGCCATATGGTTGTTTTACATTTATTAAAACATAAAACAAAATAAAAAATAGAATTTTGATTGGGGGTGGGGCCACCACCATGCGTCCCCCCTTTGCATTTCAAAGGGGGTGACAGGTACACTGCCTACTAGTAGCGTACGCTGCACGACAACAGGACCTGCCCCAGCAAATGGAGCGTTCATGTTGGCAAAGGCCCTCACAAGATACCCTGTCGGCATGGGGAAATCCCCAGCCACAGGGTTCTTGTGGTGGGTTCCGTCGCAGGGCCCCCACTCCCCACATGTGGGTTTTTTAAATAATTTTTTTTATTTTTTATTTTTTTTTTAAAGTAAGGCCACATGGAAGGCCATTTTTGGCCTTTTATGGCCTTAAATGTTGCTACTTTATTAGGATTTTTAATTTATGCAATTTTATTTGACATTTTAATTTAATTTAATTTTTAAAATCCCAAATTCAACGTAGCTGATCCTATTTCTTTTTTCTTTACATGACATATTCTTGTGCTTGTGTCCAGGTCTGTGCTCCCATTGTATAGACGCCTCTCGGCGTAATGAGGAATTTTAGACTTATCATACTATGTGTGCATCATGATATATAGAATGTGCTCTATAATAGAATAGGGAATGAATTTTGAAATCATAAAAAATAAATTAAATAAAGAAGATAGTGTTTATAATCAAATGTTGTTATTTCAGTTGTCAATTTATTTTATGAAATTCATTTTGGTGCGTGAAAATATTTATGTAGAAGTATGATGGGTTTCACAGAGCATGATAGGAATCAGTATTTGTGTGAGAAAAAAAAATTGTTCCTTAACCTACATATTTTTATTATGTTATTTTAGAGGGCACTTGGATTTGTATCCTGCGAAATCATCTTTTAAAAAAGTAGCTATTATAGTATTCTCTCTCTCTCTCTCTCTCTCTCTCTCTCTCTCTCCATAAACCCTTATTTCATCTTTCTTATATCTTTCAACACATACCATTAGCTTAAGGGATTGCAAGGTGATGGGGAACCCTTCTACTTGCACTAGTCACAATTTCACCAATGAGGTGGCCCAATAGGTTCTACCTTGGGGGGTAGTCATTCGGTTCATGAATTCTTTAACGTCCACATATCCCAAGTCTATGTCACTTATCTCCCAGTCTCTAGAGACCAGCTTGGTGGGAGGAAGATAGCCTTGGAATTTGTACTTCATTTGTGTTACAGTAGCTATTACTTCTCATGCACACAAATGCATGAATTAGTATTCCATTAAACCATTTATTAATCTAAAACTACTTGTTGAAAAGTAAATTAAACTAATTGCACCATCAAATCAAGAAATCATAATCCACTTGACAATATCCCCAAACTTGTTATGAATTTCATCCTTCTAGTTCATTTTATAGACCCCCCCTTTGAGGCTAAGGGGTGGGAGACCACCAAACACTTTTGGTGGTCGGGGGTAGAGATATCTCGACCCATTCTTAACATACCAAGGGGTTTAATATAAGGGAAGAGCCAATCGAGTATCAGAGATGGGGTCATCCTCAATCTTTCCAGGGGTCATGAGTGTTGGTACTCCTAAAAAGTCTTAGACTTAGCACTTTTGAAGCATTAAATCCTGAGATTGCTACCTTTGGAAGGTGGTGTCAAAGATCAAGGATTGGAGATCCATAATCACCACATCCCATTCAAAACCCCAAACACCTGACCTCTGAGAAGCCCAGAGACTTGCCAAGGATTAAGGTTCACGGATGCTAGTTCCCCGACTTTCAAGACTAAGTGTATTTTTCCATTTAACCATTAGGGTTTTTAGCTTTCTTGGGGTTTAAATCATTTTTATTTTGTGCTTTTCTATGCTCAGTCCACACCCTAATAGGATTTGACAAAAATGGGATTTGGGGGCAAAATGCCTTTACTAATTTCTCAAACAGTGCTTATTTGCTTCTAATTCTAAACCTAACTCTAGCTATGGAAAACCCCTACCTTAACCAGCAACATAACATACAAAAAAAGGTACACCAATCTAACCCTAAACAGACCAAAACAAAGAAACACAAGGCAAAAGGGGAGGAAAATAACAACAAACAATGAGAGAAAGGGAGAAAAACCCTACCTAGCATTCAAAAAAGGCACGTCCAATCCACACAACAAATAAATTAGCTCCATGGTCCGACCACAAAACACAAGGTACACACTTTATTCACTTGAAAAGATCAGAGATCACTTAGGTTTCAGAAAGCAAGGTGTGCACATGAGGGGTGAAATGGCCTTATATATAGGCACAAAGTTGAGATGGCATCAACAGGCATCAATGAAAAGGTCACCTTTTAGGGTTTTATATGGGAATGACCTTTTGGAACATGGGGGATGGTATTTACCATGTCATCTTCCATACCCCATTGTCTGATCCCTAAAAGGGGCAAAAGCAAAAAACAACAGAGGGGGCAAAATCAAGTTTCAGGAGTGAAGCACCCCGAAATGTTTTGGGGAAAGCTCATGCCCAATCCCGTGAGGAACCCAAAAAAATAAGAAAAAAGAAACAAGGGACAAAGTGGTCATTGGGAGTGGGGTTTCAAGGATCCAACAAGATATTGAGAAGCTACATTCTTCAATCAGTGAAAGCCCAAAAAAGGGGAAAAGAAAAACAATGCAAAAAACAAAAGGAGATAGAAGATAAAACCAAAAAAGAGGGTCCCCACTCACTCAAGCGAAAAAGTGTTGTGTGAGTTGTGAGGCACAATAGTTATTGCATCAACACTTTAAGGGATTGTGTAAAAAGCATTGCATCACCACCATTATCAATTCCTAAGGTAATATCACTTCAATTCAAACATTTTAGTTCTAATTTATCCTCTGCCCTAACAATAGTAACATTTCTTTTTCATAATCATATTTGTAGTGGAAGTGGAAGCACCAACACAAATTTTGATTTAGGCAAGCCCCTATACAACACAATATTTTCCCTTGTTATCTGTGCATGTTACATATCCGATTGTTGAAGATAACAAAATTGTGCAGAACAAATTTAGACACAGTTTCAGACTTCGAACGGGCAAAAACCCTAGGTTTATGTCGATTAGCTCCATATACTAACATTTTTTGGCCTTATTTTGGAGGGAGAGATCTATAGGGTATCTTAATCTAGTATCTAAAACCTCAATTAATGAAAACACCTCCAAGTCCAAGGTGCCTATCTCCATTGACTATTTTCAGCTCTAGATTTCAATGATAGGTTCTTCTCTATATCCAATTTCGGGATATGTACTTCTAAGTTGACTTTCATTTTTGTAATTCTCTATTTATGCTGTGGCGTCCATTTTTCATCATTTCTCATCATAATCATATGTAAACACATCAAACCAAAAGAAAAAATAATATGACTTGCTTCTTTTAAGAAACAACAAAATAAGAGCTCCTACTTTTTAGCAATCTTCTCCTTCAAAATTGGTTGGCTATGGGATTATTCGGAATCTTTTCCTTAAAAATAAGAGAACCTAATTTTTAGCAAGCAGGTGGAAAAGGTGTGGGGCTATAAATTGCCCCACCAGCTTAGGAATGTTTTGCGAATTTTTTTATTCCATTTGTCAAAAAAATAATTTTAGATTTTTCCTAAAAAATGATTTTGGTGGGAAAATATTTTTTTACTTATTTTTCTTATGCACAACCACTAGCTTCCTTAAATTTCGGATTTTAAATTTTAAACTCAACTAGAATACAAAATTCATAGGACCACCTCCTTAAAAATATTTCTAAAAAGTAGCAAGAAACTCCAACTCTATTTTTAAGGAAGCCCCCTTCCATGGGACCCCGACCTTAGACCAAATATTTAATGTGATCACTTTTTAGAATGTTTTCAAAGTCGTCTTGTTGCCTTTTCTTTTTCTCCTTTCAGGTCAAAAAATGGCCCACACAAAGTCTTAGTTTTGACCACTTAAAGTCTTAGTTTTGACCAAACAAAGGCTTAGTTCTACCTAGTAAATTTTTTTAACAAGTTTACATTAAATAGAGGGAAAGTTACTTCAAACACCTTTTATGTGCATTGTTAAAGTTTGGAAAGGAAATCAAAGCTTTCCTATTTTTTTGAACTCTAAAGGCTTCCAAAATAGATTTCGATGTTAAAAAAAGTTGAAAAAAGGTAAAATTTAAATGTGTTTCAGTTGAGCAGTTTTGGAGGGAAGATGGAAAAAAAAATAAACCCTAGCCTAAACCATAATTTACATGGAGGTTCCCCCTTGGTTTGAGTTGAAAACGCACTTGACCAATCCTCACACAAAGAGAAAGAAGCCCTAGCATACCCGTCAGTTCCATCAAACAACAGTAAGTTTTATGAAGAATAGCAAGGTTTCAATGTTTCTAACAGCAAGTTTCATGAAGAATAGAATCTATTTTCATAAAGAACAACAACTTCTGTTAAGAAACAACAGTGCATGAGCAAATAGATAGTGGTTTTCATTAAATAGTAAGAAGATATTAATGCAAATAGCATAAAACCAAGGGAGAGAAAGGTAGTGAAATCCTTGAAACACATTTCAGCCCATCATGACAGCCAGGAATGATAGATGCTTCATGAGAATAGCAATTTTTTAGGAAGACACTGTAAGCAGTTTTCAGCCAAGATATAGAGAAATCTGGGCTTTTTATTGCAAGGACAACAATCTCACAATAAAGAATTGAAAAGAATAGCAAAATATATCAGAGATTCTAGTAAAAGAATGCCAAAATCTCGTAAGGAGAAGCAATAATTAAAAGGAAGATATAAATTTATGAACAACAGTTCATTGAGAATAAGGAATGCACAATCAAATATGAAAAGACATCACATTCATATGAAGAGCAGGCCATTCCAAGAAAGAACAACAAAAAGTGACAAAAGCATGCCTGTTCTTGTAAAAATGAACAACATATATCAAGTTAACACAAATCCATAGCTGAAACAACAAATTGGAAGGAAGCATAAAAATTGCAAGATTGGAACAAAATTTCAACATGGAGGAGCAACGGTTTGACAAGGAAGATAGCAGGTATAATGAGGAACAACAACTTTAATGAAGGGAATAGCAGTTTGTCTTGAGAAACAATGGGTTTCAAGAGACCAAGAACAACTGTTTAATGCAGAGAGAAGCATTTCAAAGAGTGGAAAGCAGTAGTCAAAGTGAAGGAAGCCCAAAACCAACAACATAGATCGGTGATGTAACTGCAAGAGAAGCAACTAAGATCTATGGAACCATAGTTCAATGCATAGGATAGAGAATTTAATTGGTGAATAGAAGTTTACAAAGCAAGGAGGAGGCACCATATTTGGCCAAGGGAGATGTTGGCTAAATATTTTGCAAGTCACTAAGACTACAACTTGCAAAATGTGTGTTTTAGGTAGCAGTATGTGAGATTTCTCTCTCCTCTCAGCAATAGGGGAGGCTCCCTTCTTACCGCAGGTGGCTTCAAGTAGAACTGAACTGTAACACATATAGTTCACCTTGCAATTGTAATACTGGTGACTCAGTGATTGACTTAAGAACAATCAAATGAGGCAGCAGTTGATTTATCTAAAGATGAAGTGATACAATGAGCTCAAAGTCTCATGTCCTCGCCTCAAATAATTATTCTAATCTATTGTCCAATATTGAAGCCCAAAGTCTTTAGTCCTTGGAGTATATCAGCCACTAGTTTCTATAGTAACCCCCATTTCCTGAAGCACAAAGTCTTCAGAAAACTTGGATTAAAGATGCTCCGATGATATAAATAAAGAAACTATTCAATTTGAACAAGGATCAACAAATGCAATATAAGAATACATTCATTGATTTTCAAGACAACAACACAAAGTCTGCCAATCTCTATTCCTTTATTCAAATGCTTAACTCTCTTACAATGAAACACAAAGTATTCAGAACTCAAGATTTTTGCCTATAGTTTATTTGCACAAACAAAAGATGAAGGATTACAATGATCTCTCTCCTTTATATAGGAAAATAGGAGAGAGAAAAGTGGAGAAGAAAGGGGAAACCCTCAACCACTTTGATTTATTCAATCTTTATCTCTAACTAGCTAACAAACTTTGAACTATTCAAAGTCTATCTATAACTAACTAACCTTTGACTTATTCAATGCTTCAGGACCTAATGTACCTTGAGCATGATTACATGAGAATGCTTTTACATATTTTTCGTGCAATCTGTCAAAGATTCTACACTTCTAAAACTAAGTGTTGCAACAACACTTTCAAAGGAAATTAATAAAAGTCTCGAATTGAGTAAGAGACTTATGAACAACATTTAGATCTGGTGCTCCCGTGTGTTGAGCTATGTTTATGGTTTTACACGCAACACTTTCCACTTTGGAGATCGCACCATTGCATCCACCCAAATCTTTCTGTAATTGACTTAGAGAAACTCCGAATCTTGCCAGTTTATCCATAGCACTACAACTAAAAGTGCTATCCTCCATTTCCTGATGAATTATCTGAGAAAACCCTGCTAAGGCTTGCTCTTCACCAATTAGTTCTCTGTCATCTGTCACTAACTTGTATTTCAAACTGTCAAAATCTCTAAGAATGTTCCCCCTATGCTTAGCACATACTTGGAAAGCCCCATGAACATCTGCTATCAATTTCTTCAATACTTGCTCTTTGTTCATCAATTGATCCAAAAACTTGAAATACATCTCTTTTGAAGAGATTATTTCATAGGTGCACAACACATCAAGATCAGCTTCTGTCATTCTTACCCATACCTCTAAGTCTTCACTTAAAGTTTTTAGTTGTTGTTCCAAAGATCCAACAACCTCTTGCAGACGATTAGTTGTCTTCTTGATGTTTCTGAAAATACGATGCACATCCCTAATAACCATTACACCCTGAACCTCAAGCTGGCTGCCCCACTCATCCATTACCTTGGTCTTCTTTTCCAAACAATCAATATGTCACTAAGTGTCCTCTGAAAACACTTTTGCATTTTGAAGAGAAGAACTCTTCTCAAGTGCTTCACGCAGACGAATGTTTTCCTCTTTCAGCATATGCTTCTTTTGCCAAAGTTTATCAGATCTCTTTGTGAAGTGTTTGAGTGCATCACAAACATCCATCTGACAACCTACAAATGATTGCTTACCAATTTCTACCCTGGTAATCTTATAATCCGTGCCCTCACACTGTTCAAAGGACTTTTCTTAAACAGGCTCAACAACCTTAGCATATTTGAAATTTTGATCATCAACCATAATTTTGGAAACCATCTTAGCCTTCTTGATTCTCAAAGCTTGAGATTTGCTCTTAGGAGTAAGATCCTCCTCTTCCAATGGTACTTCAAGCTTTTTTCTTTTTTGGGTAATGACACCCAACCAAGGAGGTAGAACAAAAGATGAGATAGCACTATCAGTCGGAACCATATCAGTCACCAATTCTTTTTGAGAAGAAGAAGGTACATATGTGATT
>MU223891.1:651740-680044 GCA_018584345.1 Thuja plicata
TCTCGGCCAGGCTTAATCTTGATGCTTTTTAAGCCTCTTTTCTTTAGCCAAATGTTGGTATTAGCCAAGATGCTTTGAAACCTATCCCATATGGACACGCTTTCCTTCACAGACCAACATGGAGCTATAATGGGTAAGTTCTTTAGATGATACTTTTGATATTCTGGATCCAAAATATCATCATCTTCCCCAACTTATTCAGGAATCTGGGCAAGGTGGAAATCTATTATCTGCCTGATTGTAAGGCAAAAATAGTCCATCTTGGCAATATCCAACTCTGTACGGAGGTCAATCCATATATCCTCAAGGTGATGAATATGAGTAAACTACCTCTGAATATTATCATTCATCCCTCTCCAGTAAAATGAACTCCGTGCCATAAACCTCTTCAAGTTAACCTCCTAAAGCTCAAACTCCATGGACCTTGCTTTAGGCTCAGTGTCGAGTGAATATTCGCCGATCCTCAAAGGATTGTGTGAAGAGATACCCACACCTATTCTATGTAGAGAAGACTGATGTGTTTGCACAGTCATAAGATGTCGAGCCAATTCCATGAGAATAAGCTTATCCATGGGATACCTAGGCAAGGTATATGGCTCTTCCCGGAAATACCCCACCCTAAGATAGGTGAAGTTTGGAAACTATAGAAAGATACATCCATACTCACTGACCTTGCTCCATGCCTCATCTGAAACCCTTTTGTTCGAAAGCTCCTTGTCAAATAGGCACCGGTAGTGTCCAAAGAATGCATCTTGCACTCTTCTAAAATGAATGCGGCTAGACTTTAAAGGTAGCTGATCATAGTACTCCCACATAGGCAAATGCATCCGATCTCCTTTAGTAGACAACCGTGAGAAAGATCCAAGAGCAGCAGCAATGTAGATGAGATAAGAATTCATGTAGAAAGTGCATGTATTAGGCACTTGCACTAGTTGGCCACAATTGGTATTGCTGATCAACTCTCCCCAAAACAATCAATGCCTTGACTTGAGGATCAAGGAAAAGTACTTATACATCCAGGGCTCGAAAAGATTGGATTCTTTCAAACCCCCTACATGACTCAACAAGGTGATAAGATCATGAACTTCCTCCTTGAATTTGGATCTATGCATGCCTTTAGGCCATCGGGCCACATTTAGTCTTTTAGTAATCAACCAATTATCATTCATGAACTTTAGGTAAGCCATCTTACCATTCTCCCATTTTTCAATAGACTTCTCCTTTGTTAGATCCATGACAATAGGGGTAAATGGTACTTTAAACACTCGATCTATGGTATCAGGATCGAGACTGATCACCACCTTCCCATCCTCATCTTTGATTGTCCTGGAAGTAGGATCAAAATTCCATGCACATGCCATCACAAATTCAGGTTCTATTGCAACTGTTGGGAAAGTAGCAACATGATGAATATAAATTTCACGAATGCTGATCATGTCATATTTGGTGGATGTCTTCACCCTTTCTAGAAACTCCTCCATGTTCAAATGACCAATCTCTGTGTCACGAATCTCTTCCACATAGGATGTAAGTTGAGATGCCACAACAGAGCTTTGATATTTATCATATTGGTATTTCATATTTTTCTTCCCTTTATTCTTTGGTGATGTAGATCCTTTCTCTAACATGGCCAGGATTGCAGCAACTATGACTGTAACATAGAAATTCCAAAAACAAAGAACTTCATCATTAAGAGGATCGAAATCCATCTTTTATGCAATAATGAGTGGAAAGGACAACCCCTTGTGAAAGTGGAAAAATATGCATACAACTGGGATTTTATGTGACAACATTTTTTTGGAAAGATGAGACAAGGGATATAATGCTCATGTTTTGAAACATGATGGATTGCATATATGAACAACACTCTATGATTTTCAAAGCATGATGGCATATGGAAACTTTACATCTTCTTCAAAATGAAAAAGTGAAGCTTTATGGGCTGACTGCATGATGGACAGCATTAGATGCATTTTCTCTTTTTTTTTGTATCTTTTAGGAAGATCCTCATAGGAACGGGTTTTTTAATCCCGACTGTATATAAGAATAGATAACATTCTCATATGCAACTTTTAGAGAAGATGAGAGAGAAGAAGAAAGTATATACAAATAAAAAAAAAAGAAAACAAACAAGAAAAGAAATGACCAAATTACCTTCCTTGGATGCAAAAGAAAGACCAAATTCCTCTTCAAAGCAAAACTTGGGAAAAGAGATGAAATTTGAAATTGCTATTTAGAGGAATTTTGTAGAGTTATATAGACTCCAGAATTGACAAATTCTTGTCAAAATCAAAGCTAATATTATTGGCCTTGGCTTGGGGAAGGACAAGTGTTCATCATGCATCAAAATTTGCATGCAAACAACAAGAAAAGAGGAATAACTCTTCAAGAACATGGCCTATGATCATGGCATGCCTTCCACTTCTTGGAAAGAACAAGACTTCATTAAAGAAGGAAATTTGAAATTGCTATTGAAGGGGAAAATTAGTTCATTGAACTGCAGATTCAATGGCTATTTTCTTGGAATAGAAGAGGTCTGAAGCTCTAACTAAAAAA
The DNA here is from genome assembly GCA_018584345.1 of Thuja plicata. Taxonomy (NCBI): domain Eukaryota; kingdom Viridiplantae; phylum Streptophyta; class Pinopsida; order Cupressales; family Cupressaceae; genus Thuja; species Thuja plicata. The sequence goes on from MU223891.1 coordinate 654,297, forward strand.
TAGGAAGTTATTTCCATAGAAAAAGCCACTAAAAGTGGATGCAATTCCAAAATTACAAACTCCAGCTCCTCTTGTGAAGTTTAATGCAGCATGCTGTGGAAGAGCACTTATGTTTTAGTGAAAATGTTTATGCATTTCCATCAGAAAAAGACGCCATGCTGTGAATGAATCAACATCCTTTTGATAGGCTTTGCAAAGAATAATGCATATGCAACACCCGATAACTTAAGTTATCCACAACTTTAAGATGAAATAACATATGTATTAGCATATGTGTTTCAACGCATATGCTAATACATATGCAATTTATTGACGTGGACTCTTAACAAGAAAACACGAGTTGTATTAAAGCCAAATGATATACTTTATTGTTAAGGCATGCATATAATAAAAACCAACGCTCCAATGCAGATTTTGATGAAAATAGACACCATGCGTTGGTTTCAAACCGTGAATGAGGAAGGAAAACAACAGTGGGTTTAAAGAAAGATATAACATATGCTTTTCAAATGTAAGCTTAGCGGTTTAAGTTGTTATTCACGCCTCTCACATATCGTGGGCTTTGTTAATAAAATAACTTATGCTTGTAACATATATATTAGAAAGCACATGTGCAAAATATCACTACGGACTTTTAAACAACGCGTGGCGTCTGGTTGATATGCAAAACAATATGTAATTACTTTAGAAATTAACGCCAAGTTCATGGGATAAAACTGTCGCTTTAGTTGATAGGCATTAGCGATAATATTATTAACGCCACCTTACCTCAGCCGAATCACGGGCTTTGTTTAATAATATCACATATGCATTTCAAATGTATTTCAACGCATATGTTAAAACATAACCGCAGGCTTTAATCAATACAATTTCATTGGAAATTAAAACGCCATGTTATGGGATGAGAAGTAAAGTTTCAAAACGACGGCATACTTAACGTTTTATTTAAAACGCCAAACACCAAAACAAAATAATATATATATTAATATTAAAAAGAAACCAATTACAATATCATTTTATGTATTGTAATAAGTTTATTATTTTAATATTATTATTATTATTATTATTTTGTTTTAAAATAATAATAAAATATTGTTTGTTTTTCCTTTTCTAGAAGAAAGACGTTGTTTATTAAAATAAATTTCTTTAACAATATATGCATATTATGCAATTATCATTTTTTTTAAAAATCTATTTTAAACGCAAAAAGAACTTAAAATGTCTGTATGTGTCTTAAAATTTTAACGATTTGATATGCGGATGTGATTCAAGATCACGCTATCATTAAAATTTCTAAGAAAAACTTTGTAGAGTGGCGCAAAATTTTAAGATAGAGTTTAAAATCTATCACTCATACAAAATAAGCTTAAACTTTATGCGTTCAACCAGAAAAAAGACCATTTCTTTACTGACCTTGGAAGGACGTGGAAAACTGTTTGCAGAGCAACTGAAACACAAAGATGCCAACTAAACTGGAAACAAAATAAAATGCCAAACAAAGCGAAAAAGAGAAACAAAAGAATGGACGCTTTGTAAGAAGTAAAATGAAACAGGACCAAGGGATGATTGATCCCGCCAAATATAACTTCTTGCAAAACCTCGACACCCTTAAAGAAAAACTCCTAGCAACCATTGAGAATTTGCGTAGGGTTGCCCCAATTTTGGGGAATACAAAATTTAGGACAACATGAGATTCACATTGAAAGGTAGGATTTCAAATTTTGTCAAAACCCTACTCAACATTCTCTTTCCATTATTGTTTTCATACTGGCAAAGGAATGAAACATTGAACATGAGGTTTTTATTCATTATTGGTAGTAGATTCTTGTATTTTCCCTATCAAAGCTTTAGGTTTAAGAGATGATTTTTCAGTATGTTCTTTGTTTTTTTCAATCTTGGTCTCACTGCTTACTTGATTGGCAATATGTCCAATCTTTTTGTAGAAGGAACATGTAGAATAGTGCAATTTCTTGCAGATTCAGGGTTTGCCTTGAAAGTGTAGTGGTATGCAACCCAGGAGAGTGCATACCATGTATCTAGCAGCAAGAGTACTAGAAGAATGTAAAAGATGCATTCATTCAATGATTTCAAAGACATATTCACTGTCCTAGTAGATCATTTTGTTGTTCCTAAAGTTTTTTCCATTGATTCGAGAATGCATTCGTTGTTTTCTGCATAAATTTTTCACTATTTCTATGAAGGATGCAAGCACGTAGACTTCAAAATGATGTTGACTACAAGTGATGACAAGGATGGTGGCAAGATTGTTTCAAACAGTGGTAGACTCTGAGCACAAAAGCAGTGATACCTCAGTTCATGAAGCATAAATTAAAAGATGATTAAATGACAGGGATCAGATCAAAGATATATCTCAGAGCAGTGCCACAGTGAGTAAAAGGAATGACAGTGCAACATAGAACAAAAATAGTAACAAACAGTGGTCTATAAAGTGTATAATCAGTGTTAAGCATGGATAAAATAGTCTTTAAGTAATCTTTAGGTTTAAACTGAAGCTTCTATGATGTTTACATTCTAGAGATAGTAATCAGATGCAAGGCAAATATTCACTGTTAGAACAGTGAAGGGAATGCATTGAAAAAAATGCCTTTGGATGAGCAATAATAGTGAAAAAGCATGAACAAAAGATACTGATTTTCAAGTTGAGATGATGCAATAGATACAAGAATAATCATGAAAGATGATGCAAGACTGTGAATGAAATGATAAGACAGTCGTACAATGTCAAGGCAGTGATTTCAATGAAATCCAATGGTATAAAAGTGATTGTGAAAAGGAATGAAGGTACAGTGATAAACTCAAACAATCAAGAAATAATGAGCATTTAATGAAGAACAACAAGAAAAGGTCAAAGAGTAAAGCAAAAATATGAGACATGCCATGGTTCTAGAGACACTGACATGTTAGGAGAAGTTACAAAAAATGTTGGTCATTATGTTGGTAGGGGTTCAATAGTTGTAGAAATTTTGTTTGGAAGATGTTGTGTTGAACAGGTATATGCACGGGGTGTTCATATTATTGATGGTGCACATGTGGCCCAGGAGTTGTGCATTGAAGTTTCAAATGCTGATACGAGTTCAACTTCTGATAATGCTACAACATCGACTTTATCAATTGCAGATCCATATGTTCTGCTTAAGGTGGTAGATGGAAGTATTCAACTAATTGTTGGAGATCCCTTAGCTTGATTGTTTCAATCACTTCACCACCTTATCAAAAAGCTCTACTGACCCTATTACATCATGCTCACTTTATTATGTTTCATTAATTGAGCAGCCATTTTAAAAGTTTGAGAAAGATTCAAATGGGAAGAGAATGTACATGAAGATCATGTAGCATAGGATAAACACTGCTACAAAAGAGGTCATGAATTCATGTTTTACTATCATAAACAAGGTTTTGGTTGCTCCATCAAGAAAGCACACAAGTGATTTTGTGAGAAGAAAGGTTGAGGGCATTAGTACATGAAAAGGAAAAAGCCTAGTGATAGACAAAATAGAAGTACACTGCAATAAGTATAGAGTAGAACTTTCACTGTCTTCAAAGAGCTTAATGACTCCTTCATCAAACATATTCACTATTTTTCCTTGGCAAAGGATCATTTCACAAAGATGAGAAAATGTACCCACTGTTCTACCAAGGATCATGACCTTTGTGGGGGTTTGTCTGTCTATTAGCAGCAATTGACTATCTTTGAGCTCTTATTAACTATTTTGGATGATTCATTGCCTGTTCCATTAGATTCAATGACTTTTTATCAATGAAAGAGATTGTGGTAACAACAAGAGTAGTGAAAAATGAAGGTATCTAACTCATGTGTTGTCAAGGAATGAACAGAGGTTTTGTTTATCTGTCAAAAAGTTTATCTTATGTTTCAAGGGGATGGATTCACTCTCTTTGAAGTCAATCTCTTACCTCCTTAAGGGAATTCTTATCTTCTGTCATGAAAGGGATTTTTTTTGCAGCTTACTGATAGAATGAGAAGGCACTGACTATTCTTTGTTGACTATGCTTGAATATGTGTTAGCCATCACTGTCCTGAAGAATTTTTCATTGTTTTCAGTGTTCCTTTTGGTTGTTTTTATGATGTGTGAGATATGAAAGTGAAGAATAAACAATTCTTTGTATGACCCTCAAAACATTTAAGGAAAAAGAGAACTCGCAACAAAAATTAAAAACGCATTAAAAAAATACTTCAAATACTAAATCAAAGACAAATCAAATAATATAAGCTCAGGTAAATGGGATTTCAAAGCAGAGACCTAAGAATTAACCTTAAGAGACCTTTAAACCCTAGGTGACATGATAATTTGTTAAAGTTGGGTAAGTACATCCCCATAAACCCCAAGAAACATGATAGCATGTTAAAATTGAGTAATTAAAGCATCCACCATGTCTCAATGGACAAAAAAAGGGCATAATAATAATGTATTGAAATTGATAAATACCATATCCACATAAAAATGTATAAAATATGGGTAAAGACCACATACACAATATGCTAGTGCAGGTACTCAAATTGAATGGATGCACAAATTAAGTGCAAAAAGTGGGTGCGGGCATTGAAAATTAATGGATAGAAGTTGCAACCAATTAGATACATACCCAAATTGAAATATTAAAAATAGGAGAATAATCCAGAAATTTGAGTACATGCATTTACTACAAACAGAATAATAATATCCACGTGAAATACAAGCTAAAATGACCGAGTTCACCATATTTCTTGGCCCTTGTCTGCAGATCAAACCTACGAGGAATCATTAGGAAAATAAACCACAAAAGAAAAACAAATATCAACTGAATGATAATTTTATTGCAAATAGAAATAGTATACCCACGCGGAATCGAAGACTGAAATGACTGAATTCTCTATGTATCATGGCCCTTTTCTACAGATCAAAACCTAAAAATCAATTGATTAATCATCTTAAAGAAGTTAAACTAAATAAATATACAAACTCTCAGCATTCGTACAATTTGTCAAAAATATATGCTTTATTTGTATATATTAAAGAATTCATTGGCGATGAAAAATTAGAATTCAAATTTGCATTTCATACTTTCAATCTTCAGTACATAGTATACTGCCTTCAATCTCAGTTGCAGACAACTTCCATGAGAAAAAATAAATAACAAATTCGTGCGACTTTTTTTATTTTTTTCTTGAATTTGAATCATGTGTTATTTCTTCTTGGGATTTGAATTTCTTTCTTTTTGTCGGGCCTCGGGGTGGGGTGGGGTGGGGTGGATTAGAATTTAACAGTCATCTGCCGATCAATTTATGAGTATGATTGTTTGATAATTGGTAATAATTGAATTGGAAAAATAATTTAAATATATAAAAAGAATAAAGAATACTTAGATTTAGTCTGTTTGGGATTAAGACTAACAACTGTTTCTTGATGTGTAATGGGTATGTTGAAGAAGTGTGGAAGGTCAATTAGGGAAATTTTGGTCTATTAAGTGTAGTACATGGGGTCAATTGGTAGGATATTTAGAAAATGATATTGTTTGTGAAATAAATATCTCCATGAAGAAGCATTGATACCTTCAAATGAACTATGCACCCACTTACATGATTCTAATCATAACTGAAAAGGAATAACAAAAAAAGAACCTATGAACAAGGAAGATAGTCAAGTTTCATGTTATGTTTGAGAGAGAGAGAGAGAGAGAGAGAGAGAGAGAGAGAGAGAGAGAGAGAGAGAGAGAGAGAGAGAGGGGAGANGAGAGAGAGAGAGAGAGAGAGAGAGAGAGAGAGAGAGAGAGAGAGAGAGAGAGAGAGAGGAGTTAAATAGTCCAAGAAGATGAAAACTTTATTAAATACAAGTGATTTTGTTGTCTAAGTCTTTAGCCTTTTCTTATAGCTTTCTATATAAATTTTAATAGTTATTCAATATGTTATTGCTTACATTTTAAAGAAAGCGCAAATGCATATAAAAAAATAAAAAATATTATCTTATTTCAACCTTGGATTCAATATGATAGTTTGTAGGAAAGAAGGATCAGTCGTGTAATTAATCTTATTCTTTCAAATTATTAGTAATGAATATTTGCTAATAAATAGATTTATATGATGATATTTAATTAATTTATTATATCTAAAGTATTTATAATCTACAATTAACAAGTATTTTCAATCATGCAACTACACATTGATTATCTATTTCTACAAAGTGCAGTTAACCTTCATTGGTCAATGTGATTATAATAATCATGTTCCATGAAACATTCTCACCCAATGAAGTTGACAATAAAAGTAGTAGTAGCTCAAAATTCCTCTATCCTTTATAATTTGGGTAAACATCACATGTAGTCTATAATAATTCTACTTGAATTTATAAATTATAGTTCTTAAAATTCCTAGACTACACAAAAACATGGCTAAGAATAATTACCCTATCATTGTTTAAACACAACTGCAACTTCTTACAACCAAATAATTTGATGCAAATTATTGTCACCTAGATAGATTTTATCTCTTGATTGGAAATATAACATGAGCCTATTGGTAATGGAGCTTGATTATCTTATTGATTTAGAGTTGTTGTGATTGACCCACAAACTAAACTAATTAAAAATGGTGGCCTACAAAATATCTTACGAAAAATTTAAAATATCTTATAATGCAATTAGAAATATATTCTAACTTGAAAAGATAATATCTTATAAAATAATAATGATGGAATTAAAAATAAGTTACAGTGTCCTAAATTGTATCCCTATACAATTTTTTTTCTTTGTTAGGCCCCATTTTAGTGTCCAAGACTTTCATGCTCATTATGCTTAATCCTTCCTCGATTTCAATTGTATTTTCAAAATCCGCATATCAAATTTGACCCCAACCCAAATCTAATCCTGAATTGGCTAGTACGGGGCAACTGGGTGGGTATGCGGTGAGTCCAGTCACCCCTAACCTAACACTCGCCCCATACCCTAAAAAAAGGGCCCAAATTTGAATGTTGTAGTTATTTTTTTATTTTATCAGTATCCTTGAATCTGCATCCACCTCCTTCAAGTTTTGAACCCCAAAATGGCTAGGTGAGACATAAAAACAAAGCTACCTCCCTCATTTTGTCATCTCTAATCACTTATAAGCATTCATAAGAAATATCAAGTGAAGGTGCAATCAAGGTAGTTCAATAAATCAAGTTCAAATAAACTCAAGAATCAAGCATCAAGCATGAAAGACAAGGATTTTTTTCTATATCTACGCATTGGTAAAGGCATTCATGTTTTTCCCATCCTAGATCCAAGTTCAAGAAAACATCAAGAATAAATTCAAGCATCTTCATGAACAATTTGACACCACAAATATTTATAAAGGTGCCAAAAATAGTACATATGGGTGCCAAAAAAGTTTCATAGGCCAATATGGACTTATATGTAACACATTCTATATTATGTATCCAAATTTGGATTAATATTCCCTTGTCCACATTGCACCATATAATTTCATCATCCTCTTTGCATATTGAAACATTTCTCTAATATAATTCTCTCTGAAACTTTGTTGAAGGTTGTGAGGGAGAGGGAGCATCTCTGGTTTGATCCATTCATGTGATTCTCCTAAAGAACCTTTAATAGTTTGAATTTAGTTCCATACTTTTGATCCTATATAGGCTCTTAATTCTTCTACAAATTCTTCAATGCCTTCAACTTCCATCATTGGTCTACGACCATTCCAAGAGTTAAACCTAAAATATTCTTTCAAACCATTATAAAAATTCCATGTGACTTGATCTACTTATACAACTAAATATAGGAGTTCCCAAATGCTTTGCTATTAGTGTTTCAATTGGAAAACCAAGATATTTGGAAATCATTATTTAAAGAAACTTCTTTGTGTTGAAAAAAAATATTCCTAATTTTCATTTTTCATCTTCTATCTTGACATATTTGTATAGTCTTATATGAAATTTTTAATATTATCATCTTCCATCATATTTTCTTCCCCAAAAAGAACTTTGTTATCTTCAAATCGAGCATATGTAATTGTTGTCAATCAGGAATCAGACCCTTAGCTAGTAAACAATTAACTATCATGTTGAAATATGGAAACACCCTCAAATTGTGGTTAATCTATAATGAGAGTGAATCTTCAAAGAAGTCCAACTTCCATAGTAATTCACCTAAACTAAAAAATTTCAAAGCGAAAGAGTAAGGATGAAACATGCAAATGAAACTATAACCCTACTAGGTGATGCACCAAAACTCTCACTCAACATGCATTATAAAACCCTTCATAACTCAGTTCACAATCCAAATTTTACATGCACAACTGAATACCATATGCCCTTGCATCATCAATTTATAGGAATATTATTAGAAACAAAATTTCAAAAGGAAGATTTATGACCTCTTCACAACTTTAAAACTTCATTCTTCAATACAACCCACAACCTGCAAAATACACATATCTCTGCACAAAGGTGTTATCAAACTCATAAAACATCAAGGAAAGGAGAAAAATGGATTTCACAATATGCTCTGCATAAAATGATCTACACACAATACTTACAAATTTGAGAAGGCTTAAAAGATTTATTGCTCTTCAATACATAGAATTATGTCAAACATATCTCAATTTATAAGGCATTATATAATAAATATTAATTATAATTCTCAATTTATTGAATGCAAAAGAAAAATATGTTTGATGTTTAATTAATTCCTAATAATATTTAATAATTAATATTATTTTGGTATTATTTAATAAATGCTATTTAAAGATAAATTGATAATGGGAAGTAGTACTGAGAGGGGAGGGGTGAATCATTACCTCTAAAATGTTTAACTCTTTTCACCATTCATCATTAGTAATCATTCTTTACTGTAGTACCAACCATATCTATTGTTCTTCTTATGCATGTAACATTAATTCATAATCTTTAATTGTTTGCAACATTCATAGAAACATTCATGAAACTAATAAACACATGACACAACATATGATATCATAGAAAACTCTTGTTAGGAAGTAAAAACTGCGGTGGGGATGGAACCCACAAAACTTCACTATCTGCAGAATGGAAGGGAGCCGATAAAGGCTTACAATTGATCGCTTCTGATGATCTACCCCATTAGGAGTATTAACATGGAGACCCGTTAAGATCTACTCTATTAAGAGCTTTAGCAACACTGATTTAAGTGTGCACTTAGTTAAGAGATTTTCAATAGGACTATTAGGTCCACCTTTCCTGAAAGGATTTCTTAAGTGTACTACACTTGTTAGAATGAGTACATATGTTTGACCATAGATCCATTAAGGATTTCTTAAGGATTTCTTAAGTGTACTACAATTGTTGATCATAGATCCATTAAAGCTCTCATAACAAGAATATCACCTATAGTGATTGATTAATACCTTTCTCTGCTCGTCGGTAGCCTGTATTCTTGTTCTTGAAACTATTTTGATCTGTTTTTGTCCTTGTCCATGAAATCTCTTATCTGGTCCTTAGACGCTCTCAGTGGCTACAATCATCATCGAACAACAACGTGTTTACAATAGATTGAACATCTATTTATACAAGAGTTTGACCTATCTTAGAATCACACATTACAATGTTAACTCTTAGATCCAAGGTTTATAACTTGACCTTAATCTTTAGTTTGCATGTTTTAAATTAGTTAGACTGATTAAAACAATATTAACTACATTTCTTTCTCTGCACATAATGGATTTAAAACAAATCAAGAAGCTATATATATAACTTCAGTGATTTATCTGGCGTGGAAAGTCAGATCCACTTTTTGTGGGATGTAACTAACTGTCAGTTCTTGGTCGTCGGGTTGAACTGAAAGTCTGTCGGTGTTCCTTTGTTTAACTGATTGTTGGGTTCCCTTCATCTATCAGGTTCCTCTCTTTGATGTTTCGTCGGGTTGCACTGTTGTTACTCGTCGGGTTCCTTTATCCTTTTTTTCATCAGGTAACACTGAATAGTTTTTGTCAGGATGCTTTGAACTTGGCAGTATCGATTAACCTTGGCGTCGAGTAGTGTTATGCCCTGTCTGTCGGTGTAGTGTAAACCGATGGTGTAGATAATGTTTTTCCTTGTGTATACTAATGGAAAAATATAATGCCTTCAATACCCCCCTTTGAGATTAGTATCAAAATTTGATATGTCCATAATACTAAAGTATTTAGTATGTACACCATGTCTATATCCTTGTCATTATATGACTCCCCCTAATCGTATGCATCTGTATAGTATAAGTATATATGTACATGTATACTTGCATTTGTAATATACATTCCCTATTCTTTTCTCTTTCAATTATTTGACTGTACAATTCATTTGCTCCTTTCACTTCCCTTTTCTTTTACTGTGATTGTACATATCATTTTCCCCCTTTATTTGATACTCATGAAAAAAATTTACAACTTATAAGATACCAAAAATGTGACAAAAATGTGTAACTTACAATCACAATATGTGAGTGGGTGTTCTTGATGTCTTCGATAAATTTCTCCCATTTTTCTTTTAGGATTTCTAGTACCATGTGCTCTAGCTCTAGCCTTGCATGCATATCATATATGTTGTCTAAGATAGACATTTATGGGGTGGCAATTAGTGCATTTTCCTCTGTCATATGTTTCTGTAGTAGTGTGAGTGTCAGTAAGAGTTGTGCTTGAAGCTCATGTACCTCATCTCTAAACTTTGTCTCTACAATCTGAATGTCCTGTCTCAATTTTCGAGCTTTCTTTAGTTGCTCATTGTGCAATTTTATTGCCTCTTCACTATTTGTGAGACTTTGTGCACTTGTCTAAAGATCAACATCAATTTTTTCTATCTTGTTGGTATACTCCTGTGTGAGTTGATCAAATGTGCACAATTTCTGTATCAAAGTAATAGCATCTGAGATTATTGGATCAATTGTGCTAACCAATTCAGAAAGCTTTACCTTTTCCAATGCCACTTCTTGGCTTATCTTCTCTGCTAGTTTGAACTCATACTTCTATTCAAGTCTTTCTTCCATGACCTTCTTAGCATCTATGTTCTAAGATGTTATTGCATCTATGAGTACCACTAATTGATCAAGCATTAGTGTTGTTTGATCAACATCTACATCTAGTACTATTTGTTGAGGTATTCCTCTTGCTACTTCCAGTACCTTAGCTTCCTTTGTGGATTTTCTTAGTTTTTCTTGCATTTCCTTACTCTCATAGAGTCTTGCATACTTAGTCAATTCAGTTGGATCCAATGTCCTCAGATCACAAACTGGAATCTCAATGATTTCATCTAGAGTTACTTAATTCTTATGCTTGCTCTTCTTCTACTTTGAGACTTGTGGGGACACAGATGTATGAACTACCATTGCTAGTTCATTTTTCCTCTCTGAAGTACTTGGTGAAGGCTTTGTTGATGATGCTTCTTGTGTTTTTTTCTTGGTGTGTACCTGTCAGTTTTGAGAAGACGTCTCTCCATCAACCTTGGGTGACTCCGCAGATTTTTCTTCTATTTTATTTTCCATCTCATATTTCTTTTCTTCTTCACTCTTTTCTTTCTATGTGTCCTCTTCTACCTTTTGTGCTTCCTCTTAACTCTGATCAGTAGATTTATCTTTTTGATCATCGATTGCAGCTTTCTATGTAGTTGTTTCCTTTGTGTCATTTGTGGTGTCTTTTGCTTCTGCATCACCCTTGTCCTCGAGTGTGCTTGTATCTTCTGCAGTTGATCCATCATTACACTCTAGTATATTGATTTCCTTCATTAATATAGGCATATTGCTTTGAGTGGTAGCTTGGGCTGTATCTTGAGTGGTGTCCTGCTTGTCAGTTTGGTCTTTTTGAGCAGTGACATCTTCATCTTTTTGTATTTTCTCTGCAAGGTCTGGTTTTGTTGTGTCCATGACTATAGTGTCCTACCATGTGTCATCAGCAACATTCATTTCTTTATCCTCTGATGTCTTCAACTCTTGTTGCCTTCCCTGATCCTTAAGTGTTATGAATATTACATCATCTTTGTTTCGTAGATCTTTATCAGAGTCATAATTGGTGATGCCTTGAATGTCAAGATCATCCATTACCTTGTCCAAATCTATTGGCTTCATATCTTCAACATTGTCTAAAGCAATGTGCCGAGGACTTGCCTTGTATTTCTCCTCCTCTCTATGAGGTGTGTCGGTGAGAAGTAACTATTCCTCATGACTTGTTGACTCTATTGGAAGATCTAGGAGTTGTCTCCATTTTGTCTCGGTCATTGTATCCAGCTCTATGAACTTGTCCTCTAGCACTTTGTAATCCCTTATCTTGGCTACAAATTTTCTTGAGTGCTTCTTCATAATTTGTTTGATTTATTCAATCTTTGATTTGGGAGGCATTAGTTTGACAAGTACCCTCTCCCTTGCTTCTCTTTCGGTTTGTAGAGCATATGACCATTGTTTAGATAATATTTTACCCATCTCTTTGGGTATTTGGTTGAAAAATTCATCTGGTACATACTTGTACTTAACCATTGCCCTGATTATGATATCTTGTATCTTATTTTGGTCCTCTGGTTTAAGTGTATCCCATTGTCTGATTTTCTTATCAGACATGGTGCCAGATGCAGCAATAGATTCAGCAGCCTTGTCAATTGTTTGATTCCTAAAAATTTTCTTTACCACATCGGGCTCATCATCCTTTGTGTCTTCTATGTCATCTTTTTTCCTAACCAATCTTTTTCTCCTCTTTGTAGTTGTTGTCTTCACAGTTTGTTGCTTTGTTTGTTTTGTTGGTTCCTTCCTCTTATAGGTTCTTACTTGTCCTTTCTTAAGAGGTGTAGTATCTGGCTTAGAAGCTTGAATCCTTGTCCTCTGCTTCTTTGTAGGAGGTGGAGGTGTATCAGATTCAGTTTTCTCATAATCTAATTTCTGTTCATCATGCCCTTCACCGATGGTGCCATGTTCATCAGTTTCCTCAATTTTTTCTTGTTCTTCCTCATTTACCAATAGAATCTTTTTAAGATTCTTAACCACCTTATTTTTCTTATTGATAGTTCTTTTCATTTCTAGGCCTCTTTTTATCTTTGACCTGGCCTCTTCATATGTTCCAAACCTTGGTTGCTTGTTGTCAATAGGCTCAGTGATCAATGCATCAATAGCATTGGTTGCTTGATCTATGTTGATTTCATAATCAAGTGGGGCTAACCAAGCTATCCTTGGTACAACCGGTTTGATGTGGGTGAAATCTATATTGACCATAAAACATATCTCATCCCTATGTTTTTCAATAAGTTGTTCAGGGATCCTTGTCATTTCCATCATATTTTCCTTGAATTCAAGGAAGTATGCAGTCATAACAGATTCAAAACTATCTTCTAGTGACTTAATTAGTTCACTAATCTATAATGTGACTAGTTTTGTAGAGTCTCATTTCACTTTTCCTACTGAAGGAAAGTGTTCTTGAAAATAGAAAAATATGCACATGATAAGTGAGCCAAACTTAAATGTGTTAGTCTTTGCAGACCTTATTGTGTTCATGTTCTCATCAAGTTGTTTTAGTAGGATCTCACATAGATCCATCTGTATGCCCTTCGTCACTATCTTGTAGGTTGTGCTCACTAACGTTGATGATATGTTGTTCAGCTTGTTTTCCTGAAAGATCTTGTAACCAATCACACAAGCACTGAATCACAATTCTTTGTCGGTGATGGTGTTAACTTTCAGACCTCTGTTATCCCATTCAACTTTTGTAAGATTTTCATATTCTGGCCTAGAAGGATTCTTGTGAGCCTAAGTATTTTTGGTTATTGGTTAACCAGTGATAGTATGGAGGACATCCTTAGTGATTTTTTTGGGTTGATCCAACCAGAACTTCTGATCATGCATTCTACTAAGTACCAACCTAATCCAGTCAGTCTTGAAGTCCCTCAACAAATATAGGTAATTAGTTATTCCCTTCACTTGCAGATGCTTATGTTCATCTTTTAGATTTCCTTCTGCATCACAAAGCTTCTTGTAAGCTTCATCCATCTCCAGATCACCTATCTCAGCAATCTTATAGTGAATATAGGACCTTGCGTCCTCTATTAACAAAACCCTAGGTGGAATCTTAGAGAATGCACCGGTTTCATCGGGTTTCAATGCAATCTCTGAGCATATCTTGTATTTGGGCTCTACACAGGTGCTATTCTTAATCAACTTAACCACATTCTTCTTATCACTCTTGATCTTAGCGGTTCTTGAGGTGGTTGCCATTGTTTTTCATGTTTTAGGGATTTCTTGAAATTTAGGGCTTTCTTAAAAATTTAGGGCTTTCTTGAAAAATAACAACAAAGTAATTTTGGTACCCTTGGTACTTAATTTGCTCCATGATAATGGTGAATGATCTATTTTTTATGTGCTTGGATCAAGTTGAGGTCGCTCTACTTTCTTCTCTTTAATCATTCAGTTTTTCACTTTGCTTTTCTCTTCAAATCACGGGTGAAAAATGAAGTGCTTTCGTCGACAATTTAGACTTTTTTCCCTAAGTCTTGTCATAAAATCTCAATGACTCATCGAGACATGAAGATAGAGTTCGTCGGGAATACTTTCAAAATCATCATCGGTGTTGACAGGATGCTTGGGATGGCTACTAACAATTTTGCTTTTACCGACGGATATCAATATTCTGTCATGACACCTTTTGAACTTTGCTTCCTTACCGACGGGTGTCGGGTTACATTAGCAACTTAGCCATTTTATGTGTTGATAGAAAATTTCAGGTAAGTGTAGACATCTCATCCATTATGTTCACTGATGATTTTCGGTATGTGTATACCGACAGGGTTGTTTTCTTAAAATTGTAACAAGTAACATAATGTGCATCTATACTTATGCAGATTTTGACTATGTATCAATTAGTATAATGGAACTGATGCAAAATATGACTTGGTGTAGTGCAGTTCCATACTTACTTGTTTACCTCAAGTGGGGGTGGTGATGTCACCAAATCCATTGGATGGGGTGTCACCATTTGCATTGCTTGGTCCAGCTTCATCATTTCTTGAAGCTTTTCTCCACATTTTGTCTCTAGCCCTTCAGATATCTTCAATGGTGTTTCCATTAGCATATGTGCTTGTCTCTGTCATTTGGTCTTTTCAATCTTTCTTGAGATGACCAACTTTGTGACAATGTAAGCATGTCATTCCAGGTTTTGACCAGCCTCTAGACCTTTTGGTCCATGCCCTCATGCAATTTGCAGCAAGGTGACCATATCTACCACATGTTGTACATTTTTTCCAAGTATTGTAGTCCCATACATATTGATTACCGATTCTCTTTGGTTGATAGGGAGTTTCTTGACCTTTAGGCTTCCATGCTTGCCTTTTATTTTTCCATCATTCAAGACTTGTGTGCCCATGCATCTTGCATGTAGGACAATATTTGTCCATGTAGGTTTCCTTCTTTGGTTGATCCATCTTAGACTTACATTCATATGCTTTATGTCCTTTCTTGTTACATTTATAACATAATCCTATGAATGAAGATGTAGATTTAGGAATACCTTTCATTTTGCCTCTACACACATTTGATGTGTGCCCTTGCTTTCCACAGTGCTTGCATGTCAGCTTTCTTGGTCTTGGATTTTCATAGGCATTCTTTGGATTGGCTTGATTTGATGATTCTCCTTTTTCGGTAAAGCTTAGACCATTGTTGTTGTTGACTCTTCATTGTCCTTCAAGAAAATCATCCATTCTTTTATTGCTCTCTTCAGCCTTTCTAATAACTTCATTATGTTGTTGCTGAATTCCAACCTCATACTTTAGTTTTTCATTCTCTTCTCTTAGTTCAATGATAACCTGTACTCTTTCAATGAGTTCTATATTCATTATGTTTTCTTTTGGACTCATCAGAATATTTTGATTTGTGATCTCATAGTGATGCTTAGCATGTCTTTGAATTTCTAACTCCTTCTCTTGTAGCTTCTCTGTAATCTTCCTTATGTCATCAATAGAAAGTGTTCCTTTTGTTTCAGCTTGTCTAGCAGAAATCATCACATTAATCATTCTTACCATCTGGGACTCTTGACCGATTTGCAGCATCTCTATTTTCTCTATTAGATGCTGATTGATCTCCTTTAGATTTGTGATGTTCTCTTCTGATGTATCTAATGCATTACTAGTATTTGATCCTGAAGATTCAAAGAAATCTGGAATCTCTTCTTCTTAATAATATTTTTCATTTCTTTGATTTTCCATACCTTTCCTCTCATCCAGAAGCTCTCTCATCTTGATTCTCACTTCTTTATACTATTCATAGAATATCTGTATCTCAAGCTTTTTATTCTCAATATTCTTTTCAAGTTTATACTTCTCCATTGTATGATCTTTGCTCTTAAGCCTTTAATATTTTCAAAGAAGAGACTTAGGTCTAATACTAATTGTTGGGATTAATAGGAAGTAGTACTGAGAGGGGAGGGGTGAAACAGTACCTCTAAAACTTTTAACTCTTTTCACCATTCATCATTAGTAATCATTCTTTACTATATTACTGACCATATCTGTTGTTCTTCTTGTGCATGTAACATTAATTCATAAAATTTAATTTTTTGCAACATTCATAGAAACATTTGTGAAAGTAATAAACACATAACACAAGATATGATAACGTAGAAAACTCCTATTAGGAAGTAAAAACTGCGATGGGGATGGCACCCACAAAACTTCACTATCTGCAGAATGGAAGGGAGCCAGTAAAGGCTTACAATTGATCACTTCTGATGATCTACCCTGTTAGGAGTATTAAAGTGGAGACTAGTTAAGATCTACTATGTTAAGATCTTTAGCAACACTGATTTAAGTGTGTACTCGGTTAAGAGATTTTCAATAGGACTGTTAGGTCCACCTTTCTTGAAAGGATTTCTTAAGTGTACTACACTTGTTAGAATGAATTCATATGTTTTACCTGACTGTATGCAATCTACAATTTCTGATCATAGATCCATTAAAGATCTCATAATAAGAATATCACCTATAGTGATTGATTAATACCTTTCTCTGCTCATCGGTAGCCTGTGTTCTTGTTCTTGAAACTGATTTGATCTATTTCTATTCTTGTGCATGAAATCTCTTGTATGGTCCTTAGATTCTCTCAGTGGCTACAATCATCAATGAACAACAATGTGTTTACAATATATTGAGCATCTATTTATACAAGAATTTGACCTATCTTAGAATTACGCATTACAATGTTAACTCTTAGATCCAAGGTTTACAACTTGACCTTGATCTTTAGTTTGCATGTTTTAAATCAGTTAGACTGATTAAAATAATATTAATTACATTTCTTTCTCCACACATAATGGATTTAAAATAAATCAAGAAGCTATATATACAACTTCAATGATTTATCTGATGTGGAAAGTCAAATCCACTTTTTGCGAGATATAATTGACTATCAGTTCTTGGTCGTTAGGTTGAACTGAAAGTCTGTCGGTGTTCCTCTGTTGAACGGATCATCGAGTTCCCTTCATCTGTTGGGTTCCTCTCTTTTATGTTTCATCAGGTTGCACTATTGTTACTCGTTGGGTTCCTTCATCCTTTTTTTCATTGGGTAACACTGAGTAGTGTTTGTCGGGATGCTTTGAACTTGGCAGTATCGGGTTACCTTGGCGTTAGGTAGTGCTATGCCCTGTCTTTTGGTGTAGTGTAAACCGATGGTGTAGATCATGTTTTTCCTTGTGTATACTAATGGAAAAATATAATGCCTTCATGATATAAAGAGGCAATAATGGAGATTGTAAAAAAATGGATCTACATTTTCGCGTGGGCATTAAGTCTTTCAATGTTGAAGCCTTGGATAGACAGATACAGGTTTTTTCTAAGACAAAATATGCCAAACCTGCAGGAATTTGTGGTGGATCTACTTCTATTTGTCTAGAGAACTCTTGGGCTACTAGGGAGTATGACTCGAAGGTTGTTTTCAGATCTCACTATATCCCAAAGTGAAAATCTGTCGTTCCCTTCTTTGTTGCAACCTCTAACATATTTTCCACTCTATTTCCTTCTTCTCCTAGGGCTTCCCCTAGGGTTTTTCCATGGGAGAGGCATTTTCTAGAGCGGTCAATGGTTTTTCCCTTTTAACCTAGCTCTAATAGGATGAATGCATTCAAGATGGATACTCAGAGATCTTCAACTAATACCCGTTCTAATGGTGAGGTGTATTCTGTGCCACATAATAGAATCAATTACCCTAAGAATTCAAAGCTCCCTGGGGATCGAGACATGGAACTAGGTCTTTCCACATAGCTCTGAAAAGAGGTATTAGTGATCGACTCCTATAAATGTATCTCCTCCATGGCCATTAATGTTGGTTATGGAAAACCTCAACCTCGCTCACCCATAGGTATGGTATATTCACCTCCTCATAGAATATCCAAGGATATAAAGAATAAATTTTTCTCTTATGAAGATAAGAATTTGGAGTTGCCAATGATATTTAATGATTATGTACCATCTACTAACCATGATCTGATTAATAAATTAGTTATTAATCATGGTATGATTGATAGAACGCAAAAGCTCTGCAGGGATTTTGGTTTATTTTGTAGATGAAATGACTTTGGTTCCTTGGCAAGCTCGATTGCGAAATGGCTAAAGGCACAATTAGGTAATAAGGTATGCATCGCCATTCTACAGGAAAATTTTATTTATGTTGATTTCTCTAGTAAGAAATTGAAAGAAAAATTATTATTTGAGTGATGTCCAAAGTTTAGAGACATAGGGCTTTCTAACCTAGATTGGTTTCCCTTTTTTAATCCGACAAAACTACATAACTTTATGGTTGAAAAGGTTGTTCTTCTTAGAGATCTACCAATTGAAATTTCTGATGATGTCTTCATGTGCGAGATAGGAAATTGTATAGGTAAATTTATAGGCTATGTCGATTTAGAACAGTCCTTTTTAGAAAAAATTATTATTGTGCGTATGGACCTAAATAAGAAACTCATTTCCCCCTTGGAAGTATGTTGCGATTCAGGGTCTATCCTAATCAAACCTAGTATTATTGATGGGGATTTTGAGGAGAATGAACAGATGATTGAATATCCTAATAAGGCAAAGATGGTCTAGGAGAACATCAGTAGGAGAAATGATGGTACTTCATCTCTAACCCTAAAAATTTTTGTTAACCTGAATTTTGTAGAAGATTTTAATGTTAGCATTGAATTTCTAACCAACAAAGGTGGTTTTGAGATTATTAATTAGAAGGGTTGGATGAATTTAGTTGTACCTAAATGGTCCTTGGATGTTTGCATTAATTCAAAGGTAATGATTGATTTCTTCCCTGTTACAAGGAAGGGTCCCTTTGTCAAAATGAAGCAATCCAAAACTTGGATCCATATTTGTATCAGAAGGAAGTGATGGAAGGTGTGGGAAAGAGACAATGTTTGGATTCCACTCTCTCCACCCCTGCTCCTTTCAACCTTGAAAGGTCTTCCCATGATCAAGGGAAGGATAGTATAGAGTCTGATAAGAAGAATGAGGAGGAGGTAAGGTTAATATCTGAATATTTATGTGATGTTGTAGTGGATGAACTTATGGATAAATTTTTAGATGAGATCTGTGATGAGGAGGAAGTCGATCGACAGAAGGAGTTGTTGATTCATGAATGTTTATTGCCTAATTTCCCTCTGTCTTTGCATGAGATAGAGCTCATTCTAGAGGAGGATGAAAAGCCATTTGAAGAAGATAACTTGATATTAGGTATTGACTCTTCTATTCCTGGTAGAGATTTTCCTAATTGTGCTAAATCTTTAAAGAAAAGAGGTAGGGAATCATCCCAAGAGCTTAGATCTAAAGCTAGTGATGCAGTGGGTCAGGTTAAAATTATTGATATTTTTAATGTAGGGAAGGGGAAGTTCCTTCCCAAGGCAATATGAATATCCTAACCTAGACTATTAGGGGCCTTAATGCCCCTAACAAGCAACATATCCTCTTATGTTGCATTTCTAGTAGTAATTCAGATTTAATTATTTTACAAGAAACTAAATTAGATTATTTAGGACTTAAGAACCTCAATAAGAAACTAGGAATTAAAGAAATATGGGGTGTGCCTACCATGGGTGCCTTGGGGGGTATTGGTATCATTTGGGACCCTAGATCAATTTCTTTATCAGAACTTGAAGAACATCCCCAATTGGTTTTGTGGCAAGGTTAATAGTTTACGCACAAACTTAAACTTCTGTATTTTTAATGTATATGGTCCTATACTTAATTTAGATCAGGAGAAAGTCTAGTATGAAATTGAAAATAAACTTCTTGAATTTAGTCAAGACATAGTAATAATAGGTGGAGAATTCAACACAATTACTAAGATATCTGAGAAAAGAGGGGGCTCGTGCTTGCTATCTAGGGTTGCAAGAGATTTTAATGAATGGATAGATAGAAATAATCTCTATGAAATAGCCACTTTAGATAAGTATTTTACCTAGAATAATAGGTGCAAGGGATCTAGTTTTATAGCTAAAAAGTTGGATCATTTCTTTTTGCGAGCTAACCTAGACGAGCTTCCATTTACCTTATCAGCGAAAGTCTTACCCATGTTTGGTTCTGACCATTTTCCTATAGAACTAAAAATCCTAAAAGATAAGAGTCCAAAGAACTGTACTTTTAAATTTCAACAAATGTGGCTTCAGGAATAAGGATTTTTAGAAATGATTAAGGACTGGTGGATTGATATTGAAATTTCAGGCTCTAAACTTTATCAAGTAGTTAATAAAGTTAAGATAATAAAGCAAAAACTTAAAACTTGGAATAAAATGAAATTTGGTAATATCTTTGAAAATAAAATTTCTCTTAAAGGTAAAATAAAATCCCTTAATGAAAAGTTCTTTGAGCATGGAATGGATATTACCCTATATGAAGAAGAAAAAGAACTGTTAAAACAATATGAGGAGGTGTTGGCTAAGGAAGAGATCTTCAGGCGATAAAAGTCTAGGGAAACATGGTTGGCTGAGGGAGATAAAAATACTAAATTCTTCCATAATAGCACCAAGTAGAGAAGATGCATTTCACTTCTATTTTTGGAAGGAATAACAATTTGATGGAGGAACCTCTTGACATAGCTAATGAAGTTGTTACTTTCTTCAAAGAGATCTATCAATCTGATCCAACGCCAAAATTAGATAACCAAAATAATATCTTAGCAAATATTCCCAAAATTATATCTATGGATCAAAATAATCTACTCTTAGTAAGATTCGCAAAATATGAAGTAGAGACTATCCTTAAAAAGATGAACCTTTGCAAATCTCCTGGCCCTCACGGCTTTCCTACATGTTTTTTTCAAAAATGTTGGAGCTTCATAGGAGATGAGGTAACAACAGCCTTGGATGGTATTAGAAACTCTTTGAATTTCTTAAGAGAAGTTAATAATACCTTTATTTCTCTTATCCCTAAAAAAGAGAAGCCAAATTTTTTTAATGATTTTAGACCTATAGCTCTTTGCAACACGTTATATAAACTTTTCTCCAAAACAATGGCAAGCAGACTTTAGAAAATTCTTCTGAACATTATTAGTGAGCAACAGTTTGGTTTTGTGCCTGGTAGATCAATCTATGATGGTATTATTATTGCCCATGAAGCAATGAATTCATTCAAAAATAATTAAAAACCAAGTATGCTTATAAAATTTGACATTAAAAAAACTTATGATAAGGTGGATTGGTCCTTTTTAAAGAAATGCCTTTTAGCTTTTGGTTTTGATGAGAAAAGGGTAAATTTAATTTATGTTTGTATTTCTACCCCTAAATTATCAGTACTTGTTAACGGATCCCCTCAAGGATTCTTTGGTATAAAGAGAGGGATTCATCAAGGGGACCCTATCTCCCCTTTCCTCTTCATCATTATGGCTGAAGCTCTAGGACGAGCTATTAATAAATTAAAATTTGATAATAAAATCCAAGGTATTCAGATAACTAGAGATGTAGACTCTACAACCCATCAACAATTTATTGATGATACTATGCTATATGGGCAGAGCTCCATATCAGAAGCCAAAAAATTTAAACTTATTTTAGACCAATATGCCTTTGCCTTGGGATAGGAAATTAATAAAGAAAAATCAGAGATTTTTTTCTTTAACACTTCTCCCCCTCTTGAACAGGAAATTATTAAAACAATGAATTTTAAGAAAGGAAATATTATGTGTAAATATTTAGGACTCTATTTGGATCTAGGATCAAGGTCTTCTTTTCTATGGACCCATACCTTAGAGAAAATTAGGGGAAGAATGACCTCTTGGAAAGGTAAATGGTTGACAACCACAGGAAGAGCCATCATGGTCCAATCAGTTCTCTCTGCAATTCCACTATATCAATTAGCCCGTTTCACCTTCCTGTTAACCAAAGAAATGAACTTAATAAAATATTGAGAACCTTTTTTTAGAAAGGCTCTGAGGAAAAATAGAAGATATCCCTTCTAGTGTGGGACAAGGTTTGTAGACCAAAAATTGAAGGAGGAGCAGGTATCAAAGATCTTAAAATCAAAAGAAAAGCCTTTGCAGCCAAATTAGTTTGGCAAATGTTTAATAATCCTAATCTCAAATGGGTTAAAATATTATCTCATAAATAGCTAAATTAACCTAATCCCATTAACATTTTCAGAGAAAAGAATCCCCCTAGAGGTTCTAGAATTTGGAACTTTATGCTTGATTCTAGATTCATTATTCAAGAAAAGTTAACCTGGAACCTTGGCCAAGGAGAGGATGCCATGTTCTGGTTAGATTCGTGGGAGGGACATCAATCTATTAATCATTTAGGTGATTGGACCCAATCTAGAGGAATATTAGAAGAGAGCTGGGGCACCAAGGTTAAACATTATGTCACCTTAGATAAGGAAAATGGGTGGAAGTGGAAGGAAAGAAGGAGTTTGAATCTTTCTAGAAATGAGGAAGATAGACTTAGCTCTATCCTAAATTCTAGGAAATTTATGCTTCATAACAACCTTGATAAATTAACATGGGATGGAAATAAGACTGGTGTTTACAAATTTAATGATGGATATAATTATTTTAGATCAAAATTAACTAGCCCTAAAGACTACCCTCCTTATGCCTTGCTCTAGGGAAAAATGTTTTGCCCAAAGTAGGGTTCTTTGCTTGGTTAGTGTGGAATAGAAATATTCTCATTGTTGATCGGTTCCAGAGAATGGGCTTTCATGGCCCAAGCAGATGCTTGCTATGTGAAAATCAAGAGGAAATATTGGACCACCTTCTTCTGGGGTGTCCTTTCTCCAAATAGGTATGGGATTGGCTATGTAAAAAATTAGATTGGAAATTGACATTCCCACAATAAACTTCAGATTTCCTCCTCTCACGCCATTCGTTATACAAAGATAGCATTTACAACTTGATATGGACTTTGGCTCCCTCTATTGTCCTCTGGGAAATTTGGAAAGAAAGGAATAGATGAATCTTTCAGGATTCAAAAATGGACCTCTCAAGTTTAATCAACCAAATTGAAAGCTCTATTATTGAATTTGCTAACCATAAAATAATGCTAAGTAACAAAAAGAATGTGAGTATGACATTTTGGGATGAGAAAATTAGAAATATATGAATAGGTTTGAAACTTCCCCCTTTATAGGTTGTGGGGAACTTCTTTCTTCACACAAACAAAGAAATTGCAAGTGGTCTCCACCTATTGCGAGCTGGTTCAAACTTAATTTTGATGGAGCCTCACGGGGCAATCCTAGATTGGCTGGGATTGGGTGTTGTATCAATAATTCAAAGGGAAAGGAATTTTCTAAGAGTAGTAGATTTATAGGCATAGAAACTAAAAAATAGGAAGAATTAGAAGCCTTAGTGGAAGGCTTGGCCCTTAGAAAGTAGTTAGGAATCAAGTGTCTAGCTATTGAGGGGAGTCAACAATTATTATTAATGCCTTAAGGAAGGGCTCTCTCCTAAACTGGAGACTTAACTTAATCCTGTCATCTGCCCTTTCCTTATGCAAAACCTTTGATAAAATCACTTTAACCAAATATATAGAGAAGGGAATGGGTGGGTAGATGAATTGGCTAACATAGCTATTGATGCCCATCTTGCTAGTATAGAACTTTAAGACACTACAACATTTGGAGTCAAATTTTGACGCCAACTTGCGATGACACTACCATTTGTGTGTGATTTTTGTGTTTTTTTCCAAGTTCCCCGATGTTGTCGTAATACCGACGGTACTGTCAAAATTTTGACACCTGCATCATTATAAACCAAAAAAGAAAAAGAAAAATAAAAAGAAAGGCTCATTTATAATTTAGCGCGAAGAGGGCCTAGCTGTGGAAGATTGGAATCTTCGTATGGTAGCCATGACTTGATTAGGTAGGCATTCGAGCTTTGTATTCTCGTTAACTCAACTTAATTTTGATGGCATTTGTTTATTTAATACAACAATATGAATGTTAATACTGGCGTTGTTGGCATTTTTAATACTAGCATTTTTAATACAAGAAATGTCTCGATGGATTGTGGGCTGCAAGCTAGGGCATCATGCATTGTTTATGATCTCAGTGTTTAATACTGGCATTGTTTACATCTTTGTATTTTGAATTCTTGATGACCCGCGAGCTTTGAGAGCTAGGGCATCATTCCTATTACCTTTAAGGCATTGTGTGAAGTGTTTGATCTCTCTTTATTTGTTTTTGTGTTGATATTCACTATGTGGTACTCCCCGTTTATGATCATTTCATGAGGAAATATCTTGATGGCTCATGGGCTGCAAGTCAGGGTATCATGCACTGTTTAATACTGGCACTGTTTACTGTTACCATATTTTTACTCATTTTTGGATTGGTGACCTAATCACTAGATGAGACTATAGTACCCTAGTTTGCATTAATAGATGATCTTATTTAAATTTGTGTTCATTTCATGAAAGGATACATGTAAAGGAAAAAGGAAGTTTCTGCATCTAAATATTACATGTATATATGCCAAATATCTTGTATGTACTGTACAAAGGAAATAAACTGAAAGATAATATCATCTGAGCTCACATAGGCTGTGAGCATAGCCAACTTTCAGAAAGATATGCATGAATATAGGCATACATAAAAGGATGAACATAAAAGTACGAGGGTACCAAACATTGCCTAGAGAGATGAAGTGTTGACCCGGGTATGAATCCAATGTGCTCCTCCGATCCAGAACCTATAGAGAAAAGGAGAGATGGGGTTAGATCCAAAGGATCTAAGAAATTAACAACACCCTAATACTTACCCTCATCTACAAACATACATGTACATAGTCAGCCATACACTTCTGAAAGGAGAAAACTATGCTACAGGACATATACACTCAGAAGGATGCTACAGGAAGAGAAAGAAGATACCATGTTTTTACTAATTTGTTTGTTTCATGTGTAGAGAATAGTCACTCATTCACTTGTTCTTAGTAACCCCATAGTACCATGCATTGACTTTGTGAGGGGCACTTGGGGGGTCCAGTCCCACAGAATCCCAAGGACCACTCACAAGGTCAAAGGACAACACTATCATGTGAAGAAGAAGACCCATGATAGAGGCCTTGGATGGAAGAAAAAATAGAGAGAAGGATCTAAAGAGGATATCAAAATGATGCTCAAAGAATGAAGCAGCAGTAATCTGTTTGAAATATTCAGGATTAACCAAGTTACTGAGAGGGAAGGGGTGAATCAGTAACTTTTAAAACTTTAAAACATTTCTGCACTTTTATATTCTTTAACCATTCATACATCTAATCTACTGCAACCATGAAAATGTAATCATTCATAACACATAACACAAAGATTG